>CM057821.1:13718408-14045908 GCA_030067965.1 Latrodectus elegans
ACAGAAGAAATACAAGTTTCTTCCAAAATAAAAGTTAAAATTTTAACATTGTTTATATATTTTCAGTAAAAAAAAACAAACAAACTTTGTCTTCTAATATTATTAGATCTTATTGTTGCTTTCATTGATTTGTTCTTACATGTCTATTAAACGGCTTCTTTTTTTTGTAGAACACTAAAATAAGATGTTTTAAAAAACTTTCTACCGCTTAATTGCCGAAATATATATTCTTTAATAATAAAATTATTTTTCCTGTAACGTATAAACATTTTATACATTCAAAAATAATTCATATTTTCCTTAGGTGAAAACTGATGAAAAGTTTAATTTTTTTACGTTTTCTGTATGGAATGAAATTTTGATAGTATGCTTATAAATTGACAGCATACAAGTTGAGGCACAGGTGCCGTATAATCCCTGATTCCAAATTCTGAATTTTTTGGCGATGAAAAAATGTTGCCAAGATGACGTATCGTGACGTACGCGATGATGTTAATACTAGGGTTCCCAAAATAGAATTTTTTGCATATTTCTTATAGGTCTCCATATGTATGACGTAATAAAAACGAGGTTGCCATATACATAACAAAATCCGCCAAAAAATCGCCTATCTCAGAATTTAGCATCATAGATCATAGAGCACCTGTGCCCAAAAAAAGTTTAATTCAAATATGAATTGGAAACGTCATCATATTTGATCAATTGTATAAAGTGTACATCATAACTATTTAAATGAATTCCTATAATTAATCCTCGTAAAAGACTAATTTTTATCAGTTCCCCAAACTTTATGTTAACTGTCTTCATCTTTATTCAAACAATCTTTAGAAGGTTTGCTAAATTTTAATAAATAATGTACTTTTATTAATTTTTGCTACACAATCTACTATTAACTCATATTAAAGAGGATGCAAAATCAGCATAAATATCTAATGTAGAACCTAATATACAGAGGAAGGAATAATATCACGAGACAACTTATTGAAGTGATTATTTTTTATAATATCGACCATATTTCCTTGATAAAAAATATTTTATCAAATGTTGCAGTTTATCGATGGTACTCGCTTTTTTGTATACTTTTTATTATATTTAATCCCATATATAATAAATTTTTATATTTTAAGCTAATGAATTTTTTAAAATGATAATTTAATAATTTGTAATTAAAATATTTAAACACGGATTAAAAATTATGCTTTCAGGATTTCTTTTTTCAGTTTCCAGCTTTTTTTCTTCATATTTTGAAAAGATATTTTAATGTTTGCAATCTGTGGTAATCTTTTATTTTGGCGAAAATGATCGATTAAAAATGATTGCTTGATTAATACATAAAGAAGAAGTGCTTTATCAGTGCTTTCGTTTGTGCTTACAGTGACGTCATTTAAGTTTGCCATTTAATTACTGGTCCAAGGAGTGAATAAACCAGAGAAAAGGAAAGATTAATTAGGTTTGGATTCCGTTGGGAATTTAAGAGTATTTTACGCAATTTAAAAGACACGATGTCAAATACATTCTTACTCTAGCTGGTAAGCATTTCTTCTACTTATGATATATAATAGGATATTCTGTGTTGATTTACTAAGTGATTTCTGATTCAGAAAAATAACTTGCGTCTTCTCTTTTACTTGCCTCTTATGCAAAGCTTTCCATCTTATGCAAAGCTTTAGATGGAATTTCTTTTTTCTGCATATATATATATATATATATATATAAATCACCATGAAATCAAAATCTATCCTGATTGACTATGGGAAAATGAATTCATCTGCTAACGATAAATTCGAAATATTTTATTAGAATTATAGAGTAAAATTTAAGAAAATTTATGTTCTACTTTTCTCAAAAGCAACGAACCTAAGTAGATTTTATTTACTTCAATTTCTATATTTGTCTTGAATTTTTTCTGCTTTGGTAAGACTTGTACAATATTGATAATCTTATAATTACTGCTAAACTGAAGAAGAAAAGTAGTTATAATAAAATCTGAAAAATTTCTTAAAGGTAATTTCTTTACATTTTTTAGGCTATAGCTATTTTAATCGTTGCATGAAAAAACAATATTCAAATATCAAAGCAGCATATCCAATTGCTTTTAAATTAAAACAAAAAAATTAATAATTATGTACCTGGATGTTATTTACAGAATTTGAATTAGGCTTAAGATGCTTACAGCAGTTATTCATAATGCTTTTTTTATTTAGGTGCTTTAAATTATGACTTATTTTTTAATTTATAAAACATTCAATTTAGATTAAACTCAGAAATAATCCAAGAATTCGTTATTTTATGATAATTAAACTATAATAGAAATCCCCTGCCGACCACCCTGTCTACAAGTCAGAGTGCCTGACTGCGGATAAGGAGGTCCTGGGTTCGAATCCCGGTTCGGGTATGGATGTACTTTCTCTCTCTATCTATCCTGTCTTTGTCTTTTCTGTGTATGAATGAGGTGTGAATGGTTGCCTACCCTGTAAACGGGTCCCTATGGCATGTGTGTACTGAAGCAGAAGGAATCCATACCAAATATAGTTCAGTATATAAAAGTGGAGCACAGCTCACCCCATATTGTCAGCCTAGATGGCACAAGAAAAAAATAATAGAAATCATCAGCTTAAGTAAATAAGTATTGTAGAAAGTAATCGTTTATTTCTGGAGTCTTAAAGTATCAAGTAAATTGTCTATTTTTGATTATTTTAAACATTTAGCCTTCTCTAAATAAACATAGGATTGATTTCATTAAAATAAATGTTTCAAACGTTTTATTTTTCAAATATTATTTATTCAGTAGTAGAGTTTGTATACTTTTTTCGGGGTTAAGTTTTTAAGTTTATATTAGAAAACGTGAAAATCAGAATTGGGTGATTTTTTTTTAATATTTAATATGATTTCAAATATTAACAGATTGAAATACTTATTTTGTCGCAATGCTTTGAATCTTGTAAGAATTTTCAATTGCAGAGCGAAGCGTAATCTTGTGAAAAATGGTGTCTAATTGTTAGATAATAATTTATGAATGAATTGCATTAAATTAATTCAATTTACCTATTACAATGTTTTATTGAAATTCGTAATGATCTTAATGGATTGATCAAAAGGGAATGTATGCAGCAATCTGGTTTGCAGGTTATAATTCATCCTGAATTCGCAAGGAATTAGTTTTAATTTATTCATTAGAAATATTTTTTGATAACTTTTTTAGCACAAGACTATGTATTCAGTTCTATTCTCCTTTATATACTAATTAATAAGTTTAAAAACAGTATTTTCAATTTAACTTAGCCATTGATAGAGGCCTGGATATCCCTGTGTTTCTTGAAACACTGGTAAATGATGATGATTGATCGATTGATAAACTATACTAGCAATACCATACGTTTACAGAAATCACTAGAATGTAAAATCATAAATTAATTGGTTAAAACAATTGCTAATAAAAATTTATACAAAGAATCAAAACGATGCCCTTATTGCAAATGATCCTAAAATAAACATCAAAGATGGGTGGGACAAGACCCCAGGAGGAAATTCACTGGTCCCGAAAGAATATCGCTTGCATGGTCTCTGGATGGACCTATTAAGAGATGCCAACCTAAATATTTAGGTGGATAATTTTTAGGTGGATTATCCTAAGCGAAAGAAACAATTTTGGATGTGTTCGTTAGGGACTGGATAGAGAAAAATAGAACTGTATAAGTTAGAAAAAAATGGCCTCATGTACATGTTGTTGTTGTTGATTGCCCCCGAGGCCAGCAACACTAGACCAGGTCCATGAGCGCGTACACCCTCAAAAAGTTCAGAACCATAAGGGGATTCTCCATCAAATCTCTCCCGCAGAGACCAAGTCATTGAAGAATAGGTTCAGGAGAGTCCTGTTCATTTAAATTCTTGGAAAAAGTTTCGAATTTCTTCGTACCCTCGATGAATTCCAAGATAGTAAGATGGCCACTTCTGAAAAGGGCAATAACCGCTTGTTCTTGTCTATGAAGATCAGTAGCCAGGGAAACACCTGGACGCGAGCAACGGTACCAATGGTGCCCAGGAGGGACAATCCAAATGGTTTTATTCTCGTGTTTAATCTTTGAGTTTTCACATGTACATGCAGGGCATAATGAGCTACAAATGAAATCAATGCTAGAGATTTCCTAATTGTCCTGGATATCAACACCATATTATTTGTTAATGAGAGTACCAAGGTATTTAAATTTGACCTGAAAACTGTACTCTAACATGCCTTAAACATTCTTTAAACGTGGACTTCTTAAAATAATATGATTGTAAATACAGATAAAATCACATTTCAATCGTTTTCTGGTAGTAATCACCTTACTGGCCTTAAATATTCTTTTTATCACGAATTTTATTAAATAACATAATCTGATAAATTTATCCCTCAATTTCTTATAATCACAAATGATGAACAGGCTATAAGCTTTCTTAATATTTAGAATTTTGTAAGGCCGTGGTAGCCTAGTGGTTAGGATATTGGCCCTCATCCCAAAATGGCAGGGTTCGATTCATAATGCTGCTAAAGACCCACTGAGTACATGCGATATACGTACTCGTTACATCTGTGGAATCAAAAGACCAGTTGTCGGTCATTAAGCAGTTACCATGGGTGTAATGGTCTGGAGAAAATTTCTTCCCCATCAGATCAACCTCAAAATTGAGGGTGTGGATCCTTTGGTGGTGCCATCAATCGGAGGATTTAAAAAAAACAAAGACGTACTTTCACATTCGTTGTGCTCTGATTACAATGAAAGACGTTACAATGAATGACTTACATTCGCATTGCCAATGCAAAGCAATCTTGGCTTGTTCAAGTGTCAAAAGTACCAACACTTAAGAATTTTGAAAACATTTTAATCGTAAATATTGATAAGATGCATTTTTAATTAACTCCTATGAGACAAAAATTCTAAATTTCTAAAATTTCGTTGCTTATCATAAATAAATAAAAAGGTGCACCTTTTAATTAAAAGCAATATAAGAAATTTGATAAAACTTAATTAAAAGAAAAAAATTTAATAGTCTTTGTCGATTTAAACTAACCATAAAAGGTACGCTTTGGTCTTGGCTTTTTCATTTCGCTTCTTTTTCTGTTTTATTTGCAACTTTAAAATCAATGTCTCTAAAGTTTTGAAAATTTGAAAACTAATTATTTATAACAACAGGTAATTTTCATAGTTTTGAAAACATTTTGCAAACGGAAAAAAAAGTTCAAATTAAAAAATGCTTTTTTATTGCTGGTAAAAGTTACGAATAAATTTTATTCTCATCACTAACGATAGTCAGACATTCGATGGTGAACTTCACCTTGTTTGCTGCCACTGTCATAACGTAGGTGAAATGTTATCAGATGTTATGGATATTTTAAACCAATGAGAATTAAAATAAAGTGGCGTAATCATAATTCCAACTGGAGCGAAAGAAACAACTACTTTATGGTTAATATGTATATCCAAAATTAAGATGATAATGTCTTAAAATAGTACGTTCTAATAAAACTTAAACTAGTACATGAATGCTACTAATAGTTAAAGTAGTGATTAATATACTAGAAATTAAGCATATTTGTTGTCTCAGACAGAAATGCATATTTCATAATTAATCTACTTTGAAAGTTTTCTAATCCAGACCTTTTCACCGCTTACACTGACAGTTCTTTCAACTCAGAACGTGACAGAGGAGGTTCTAGCATTTTCCTTATCTTTCCAGACCAATCATCCCTCAAACATCGGGTTGCAGCTAGAAAAATTGCTTCCAACATCACCAGTGAACTGATTGCCATAAAGACAGCTCTTACCCTTTACCTCACACAGTCAGTCCCCTCGAATGTCATCAACATATTCTCTGACTGTAAATCTGCTCTGGAGGCGATTTAAGGGGGTAAAACGAGACTTTCCCAAGACATGAACGCGCTTCTGTCCACCATTGTTGCAAGGGAGAAAACCAGCACCATCCAATGGGTCCCTGCACATGTTAACATAGAGGGAAATGAATAGGCGGATTCCCTCGCCAAGGAAGCTAAGAAATATCAACCCCTCTCCCACGACTACCACTTGCTTCGATGCAAACGCCGTTGCAAGGCATCAGTTCTGCGGAGGACTAAGGAAAAAATTGTGCCTACCGTAGCTTAATTCTGATCATGGTATCACCTCTACCATCAGCAGAATGCGGATTGGGCACATGAGGGGTATGAAAATCATGCACGACAGATCTAGAACATGCACAGAATGCAGACACTGCATAGGAGTTCCACTGGATCCGAGTCATCTATTTCACTGCATCTCTGTTGCCTCTACCCTCTTCAACATTGACCCCAACTGCTGCCATGACACCCTCTATACCGAAAAAGCTGAAGATGTGGCTAGGGCAGTGCTCCATGCCTTTGGTTTCGTATGAATTGTCTTTTTTTCTCTCTTTGTACTTGTCACACGGCAACAACAACAATCTATTTTGAATAACTGTAACTTAAGATTGTAATCATAATAACTTGCAATAGAATGAGAAATGTATCTAAAATAAGAAACACATACAAATCTTATTATTGCCTGTGGTTAAGAAATAATTTTTGTTTTATTCATTCCTTTACTACTAAGTGTACTTGCTTAGGTGAAACACTATTGATTCTGATAACATATTTAGACTTCATCTCTGAAATTACCAGGAGCATAATCTTTAGTACATAACACTGTTCATGAGAATGCTTAAAATTAGAAATTTTTAAGAATCTAAGATCATAACTGAAATGATAAAACAAATCATGAAGGATATATTACAATGAATGATCAGCGCAATACATCCTTCATGATTTGTTGTACAATGACCAGAATCTTCAAATGTATATTTTTAGTCCAGATGTTTTGGTGTGGATAAAAAAATTGAAAATTTAAATCAAATAAAAGTTTTCTTTTCTTAGTTTAATTTGAAGGAAGTAATTTGGTTAAAAATTGTCATATATTTCCAAAAAACCAATATATGTGTGGACACTTTACCTAGATAAATAAACAATATTTTCCATTGTATTCATAAAATTGTAAAAACACAAGAAATACAAGAACTATAATTTAATCATAGTAAAATTTTCAAATTTACTGATTACAGTTTAAATGTATATAGTTTAGACAGTTAGAAACATACAGTTTAGATGTTTTCCTAGTACATATAATACACAGTTCATATGTTTTTTTAAACCAATTTTAACGATAATTTTTATTTGCAAAAATAACTTGCTTGTTTGAAAAAACGAGTTTTATATCTTAAACTAAATTGTCTTTGGTATTTTTTTAATTTTCTTTTCTCAAACAACATAAAAATATTTAAGTGAATTCTAAATCATAGTATGATTGGAGCCATTAAGTCATTTGTTTCTTATAAATTAAATGGATTAAAGAAACTTTTGAATTATAAGTAAAAAAAATTACTTATATAGACTTGAACAAAATGTTTCTAATTTCTTTAATTATGTTTGTCTCATTAACTTCTGTTTATCAGGGACTGGCTTTTTTTTTACGGAAAGAATGACAGAAAATTTTGAATTAAGGAAAAAAATACTTAAAAAAAATTTTTTTTGTTTCGTTTTTATGTCTCATTTATTGATTTTGTTATTATGATTCTTAGCTTATTTATTATTTTAAATTGTTTTCACATTTAAAACGTCTTTAATGTTTGCTATAAAGATGTTTACTTTTAGTTTGAATTTCTAATGAAGCTTGTAATGAGTAACTAAAGTTTTTTTTATTTGTGATTAAGAATTCGAAATCTATATATATATATATATATATATATATATATATATATATATATATATATATATATATATATATATATATATATAAAATTTTCCATTTACATATACTATTATCTGAAATAAATTTTTGTACAGATTAGAGGCCAGTAGAAATGAAAATAATTAAGTTTAACGTTTTATAAATAACTTTATTTATCTTTCATAAAATATTTTTGGAAATATAAAAGTGAAAAAAATTATCAAGAAAACTTTTTTTATTTCAGAAAGAAAAAAGTAATATTCTTTATATTTATTTATTATTTTTTTATTTGAATATTTAATTTTTTTGAAAACTTAAATATATGTGTGTGTGTGTGTAAAAAAGATAACTATAAAAGTTTAAAAAAATGCTGCAAAAAATCATTTAGTTTTTAATGTTAAATTTTTAAAAATAAGTATATATATAGTTTGAAATAAAAACTATTAATTTAAAATAAAAAATTCTTCCACATTTAAATTTATGATTATATCACGTTCCTGGAATATAAATTATAAATATTGCAACAAAATTGTTTTCAGTTCTTTTAGTTCTGACGAAAAATAATTACAAATTAATTTTTATTGTTATTAAAATTCATTTCTTTTCTTCTAATTTTATTACTTTCTTATTACGAAAATGTTTTATGCAATGTTCCTTTAACATAGGCAATGGCATACGAGAAGGAAATTTCAATCAATTGGCTTATACAACGAATAAATCAAAATTCCAAATTTTACTTTCCTTTGCGAACTACATAGATTGTAGTTTTAAACTTGTAGATATTGTAGTTATGAATAACTGTTTATAGATAGTATAATTATGAATAACTGTCTATAGATATTGTAATTATGAATAACTGTCTACAGATATTGTAATTATGAATAACTGTTTATAGATAGTATAATTATGAATAACTGTCTATAGATATTGTAATTATGAATAACTGTCTATAGATAATGTAATTATGAATAACTGTTTATAGATAGTATAATTATGAATAACTGTCTATAGATATTGTAATTATGAATTACTGTCTATAGATATTGTAGTTATGAATAACTGTTTATAGATATTGTAATTATGAATAACTGTCTATAGATATTGTAATTATGAATAACTGTCTATAGATATTGTAATTATGAATAACTGTCTATAGATATTGTTGTTAAGAATAAATGGTTACAGTTAATGTAGTTGTGAATAACAGTCTACAGATATTTTAGTAATGAATAACTGTCTACAGATATTTTAGTAATGTATTACTGTCTCCATATATTGCAGTTAAGAATAATGAATTCTATTTTCTGTTATTTCTGTATGCATCATATTTTATTAAACATTTTAATTTTCTAAATGGATTATTGTTCACAGTAACGTCTACATATTCTTCAGAATTAAAGCCTTACCTAGCGAAGTTAATGGTTAAATTGGAATTTTTTTGGAAAACTCTTCTCCTAAAAGTAAGAATAATAATAACAAACACTTACTGTGCTAGATAAAAAATAAAGATTAAAATTTTTTATCACAAGTAAACGACAGGAAAAGTTATAATTTTAAATTTTGCATTTTATATCTACAAAGCTTATAAAAACAACACAGTATATATCAATATTTAAGTTTTCATAGATTTTTAAAGCATTAAGTGACTGATTCAGTATCCTAATTTTTATAAATCTTATAGAAATATGATTCCATAAAATATATTAAATGTATTACTGTTGCAAAAACGAAAAAATGTATTATAAAATTCTTCGGTTTTCCCAGGGAAATATATATTTGGCATTCATAAATAATATTTATTTGAGAGTCCAATTCTTTCGATGTTATTGTAATTCTCAAATAAATAATACTTATTTGTAATAATAAATTTGTACAAAAAAGTAATATTTATTTGTGAATTCAGCCCATTTGATATTATTTTCTGTAACCATATAACTTTGATATTTCTTAGTCCTCTTTGTGACTATTCACTATTTTGTGAGTGTAGTGACTTTAATATAATTTCTTCTTGATTTCATTTAAATTTCTCTTAAACCTGTAATGGGTTTGCTCCTCACTCTAACCTAGTACAGAAAAATGCTCTTCAAAGCATAATATTACGAGTTCGATCTCAAAAATTGCTGAACAACGGGAGATGAATATAAAACCTCTACCTTTAACATGCACATCATTCAAAAAAATTGCCAGTGAGTTTTCCAGGTTTTCTCCCTTGCGATACGTAGTAAGGATCCATTATCTATGAAAATTTATTATTATTTATTTTAATAATTATTAAGGTTATAAAAACGTCTTACAACTACATCTGATCTTTAGCCTGTCCACAACACAGTAACAAAGTAACAAAGGTCTTCTACATGTGATGCATTTAAACTGCACTTCAGATTTCTAGTTTTAAATCTTTGTAAAAATGGCTACTTTACATGTTATCTACATCTAATTCTTTTGTCCTATAGAACTGTCCAAATCTTTTACTGTGTAAAAACTAAAAATAAACATCTATCTATAATCTATTTTTGTAAAGAATGCTTCACATGCAAAATCCGGCCACGCTTTTTAAATTAATAATTTTATTTACGAAATTTTCTTCTAAGAAACTTACCTTCTTCATTCATAATCAGAATGAAGAAGGTAAGTTTCTTATAATTGTTATATATAGGACATATAAAAGGAATCAATATTTTTTAAATTTTCCATTAAAACATTTCTTTTTAATAAAACAAAAAAAGACTGATTTTATTCTATATTAAAATTAAATGAAAACTGAATCGGCATAATTAATCTATTTCTTTCTTAAATAAAAAATTCTCAGTTATGATTTTGGAAATCTGAAATTAATACCTATATATATATATATATATATATATATATATATATATATATATATATATATATATATATATATATATATATATATATATATATACATATATTTTCACAATTTAAAGCTTTGGCTTGTATTAAATGAGATTTATCCTTGAATCAAATCGTAGTTTCTTGATTGTGATGTGTTTGTATAGTCATTACTTAGCAAATGCTTGACAAATGGGTTAATCCAGTTTAATTTTAATTTGCACTCTTTGTATTACTATATAAGGAACAATCTTTTAAAAAAATGTTAAATTTTGCTTAATAATAGATATATTTTAAATATTTTTAATTTTATCTCTATTTAATTGCTCAGAAATAAATCAGTTCAAACTGAACTTTCCTGTAAAGCAGAATGCAATACCTTAAAAAATAAAGCGATATGGCTTCAGACTATACTTCAGTAAAATTAAATTTTTTAAAAAACTATCAAAATTTAAGCACATTACAGAATTTTTAAAGTTTGTAAGATCATGTTTTTCTTGTTTTTGTCAATAAGAGTAGAGGTAAAACAATTATTTAAGAAGTAATAATGTAGTAGATCTTTGATGTTTATATCATTCAGCTAGTACAATCGTTGAAGAGTTGCTTCTTTTGGTGATATCTGAAATCCTACATGACATTTTGTTCAACCATTTTGAAATAATCAACACCGTATTCCTGGTCCTGGACTAGTAGGAGTGTCATGGAAAGATAAACTGTAGTAGTTACGATAACAAGTTGCTTTGGGTTAACAACGGTGTTTAATGAAATCGTTTTCTATTTTATATGCAGTCTAACTTGTGATTGGTACATATGTTACCGAGAAGGACCGAAATCAGAGAATATCGACATTCACCGGTGAATGTCAACAAACACCAAATACGTCGATGAATGTACAAGATGAAAGATTACATTCTTGTACATTCAGACCCTCACCGGAATATGTCGACAATAACAGATATGCTCTGGTGGAGGTCAAAAAGAGAGGAGGCGACAAAGAGGCGACCTGCTGTTTCTCGCCAAATTCTTTGTTCTGGTGAAGTCTCCCGCCAAATCTTGGCGACTGGCTGTTTACAGTCAAATCCTTTGTGCTGGTGGAGTCAGTCAGCTTTGTCAGTCTTATGCATATGCAAGATTCGATGGTAAGAGCAAAGTTTAGTTTTCTTAATTTTTTTCTGATTTCCTGATTTATACAGAAGGGATACTGCAGTGAATCGTGATCTTTTTCTTGAAAAGTCAAAAGCTTTAATTGAGAATAAACGAGAAGACAATTTTATTTTTATTTTTCTCAAGAAAAGTGCTGAAAAATATTTTCTGAAGTGTTTTCTGCTAAAACCAACTGCAACACACCTTTGGATTACAGACGATTGTTTTAATCGTCTGCAATCCTAAGGTGTGTTGCAATTGGTTTTAGCAGGAAACACTTCAGAAAATATTTTCCAGCACTTTTCTTGAGAAAAATAAAAATAAAATGATGCTTCAAATATTAATGATGAAGAAAAGTTAAATGTACCATTAAATGTTTTGATACTTCAAATATTAATGATGAAGAAAAGTTAAATGCACCATTAAAACAAGGAGAAACGAATAATCAGTATTATGTTACCAATGAGGAATTTTTCAGTATACTATATGAAACTCACACCAGAATATGCCACGGAAGAAGAATACGTATGCTTAAATAATTGCAGAATATATACAAAAACATTACATATGAAATTGTAATGTAGTATTTAAATTCATGAAAACAGTGTCAAATGAAACAAAGCATAGCTAAGAAAGGTATTGCTGTGAAACCAATGATCAGTTCTGAGTTAAACTCAAGATATCAAGTTGATCTGATAGATCGGTAGTCCAACTCAAATGATGAGTATAAGTTCATAATGGTGTATCAAAATTAATTAACTAAGTTTTTCCAGCTACGACCTTTGAAAACTAAGAGGGCTGAAGACGTAGAGTATCACGTTCTTCCAATATTTTTAACATTTGGTGCCCCAGCAATATTGCAATCAGAAAATGGTAGAGAGTTCAGTAATCAAGTCATATCTGAAATTTGCGCTATGTGGAAAGATGTTAAGATAGTTCATGGAAAGCCTGGTCACAGTCAAATACAAGATTCAGTTGAAAGGGCCAATCAGAATATACAGAATATGCTAACTGCATGGATTAACAATAACAATACAAATAAAATGGTCAGAAGGTTTATTATTTGTTCAATTTGCCATGAACACTACATACCACGAAGGAATACGCCAAAGTCCTTATGAAGCCATGTTTGGCATTAAATTGAAAAGAGGTATAGCATCGTCTTTTTTGACTAGCGAACAAATCGCAAGTATCGAAACTGAGGAACAACTTGTAGAAATCGCCAATACTTTTGAAACCGAAGAACAGCTTGAAGATACTAGTAATAATTATGAAACAAATTTGAGCGGTGATCAAACCGAAAACCAAATTGCAAAGAAAAATATTGAAGAGGACTTTCAATCTATCACTTCTTCACATCAAGTTCCGAATGAAAAACACGATTATATTAATTTCTATAAAAAGAGCGGCTTCGAAAGAGAATCTTCTACTGAAAGCAAAAAGATATTGTGAACCTCACAAAATCAATTTACTCTTGCTCAAATTGGTGATATTGTACGAATACAAGTCCCTGATGTCGACCGTGGTCGTACAGATAACCGAAATATGTGAGCGGTTGTTGTTGGAATAGAAGATTCCGACTTCTATAAACTTGCGAATGAAAATGGTACCCACAAGCAGTTTTACACACATAATCAGTTCGAAATTTGTAAAGAAAAGCTCCTTTCCATAGATAAGATTTCTTTACAAGGAATTTCGATGATAGAAGCAGCTAATTCGAGAAGGAGTGAGCAAGGCTATACACGCTGTTACTGCAAAAAAAAGTGTTCCACAAATAAATGCAATTGTAAACGCAAGGGCCTCTTGTGCACTTCAGTGTCATAATAGTTTAAGTTATTGCAATAAATAAGATTTGATTCATATAATTTAGTTTTTATTAATATGATTTAATTTTTTATTTAGAATGTACTATGTAATTAAGTAAGTTTTTTACTCCTATTATTTTACTTTCTCATTTTGAATCTCACAGTACTGGGGAGGGATTGAACCACAGTTCCAACACGAAGGTCTCTATGAAGATTTCTCTCCACCTATAGAACCTAAAAATATCTCATTTTAAATGTACTGTGTAATTAAGTAAGTTTTTAGCTTCTATAATTTTTTTCTTTCTCATTTTGAAAGCACTGTGCGTTTTAAGTTTTTAGTTATTGTTCTCAAATAGAGAGGCGAAAAATTTATGGCGACTGAATTACGGAGAAAAAATATAAATTTCGGGCATGTTCAATATTCACCATTAGTGCATGGTGAATGTCGACATTCACCGGTGAAAGTCAGAAATAAGGGTATTTAGTAAATATTTCAGACAGACTATGTGAATCTTGACATTCACCGGTGAATGTCGACATTCTCCAGATTTCGACGTTTCACCGTAACACATATAAACAGTAAAAGTTAAATGATAATTTTTGATGAAAACCCTGCTTTTCAAAGGATTACTTCAATGAATAATTTAAATGATATTAAGAGTTTTATGCGTTTTACAGCTGAGAAACATTTTACGGTAATCCATTATGATTCAAATCATCATACCATTTTAGCAGGGAATACAAAACAAAGAGACGAAATTATATCTTTAAATTGAAAAATAAGCTTTAATTTACACTTCAAACTTTGAAACCTTTAATCCCCAGATGAAATTTGAATAATGAGAGAAAAGAAAATGGTTATTTATTTTACATTTATTTGCCAAAATGAAGAAATAATCTTAGATGATAGCAGAGTACTCATTATAAATCTTGTAAGGTTTAATACTTCAGTTGTATTTAATTACAAGAGTAAAATTTATTGAAATGTACCAATAATATATAAAACATATTCGGAAATGATATAAATTTAATCATACATATTTTTTTATTGATTCTTTATATTTGGATATATTTCTTTAAAACACATTATTTGAAAACTTGCATTAAATAACTTTACATATTTTTGTATAAAATTGAATTTTGACTGTATTTATTTAATAATTTGTTTATAATGTACATAAAATATTTTTAAAATTTAAGGTCTAAAAATTTATTGTTATTAAAATTTCCTTTGAATTTAAATTTCACAATGTCTAAATTTTATTAATAATGCAAACATTTATTAAAAACTCAATTTTAAATAGTTTAAAATGCATTCAAATTACATAATTTAGAGGAGTAGTAATCTCATGTGCACAGCCATAAACATTAAAATAAGTTATCCATTATTGTTGTTGTGAATAAATTTAAAAATAAATTATAACAAACATTAAAAAACAACACGTACTATCACGAAACAAAATTAAAACCAAATATCAATAAACTCAATCTTCTATATCGGTCAAAAACAGTGTAAGTATTAAACATATAAGATAAATAAGAACATTGTTTCTGTTTTTGGTTACCATTGTTTTTTGTTACAAATTTATAAATAATAATTGTATTTGTCTTAAAATATCTGACAGATCTGAAATATTCACATTTAGGGCAAAAAATGCGGTATTTAGACGTGTTGTACGTTAAAAGCGGGCTTTCTAATAATTTGGTGACTTGGAGATGTTTTGGCGAGAAAACTTAGTGAGAAATAGATACTTCTGGAAACATCCATCACCTAAGCTCTAGGACAAATATTTAGCTTCCAGAACCTCGGTGAAACTGGTAGATTTCTCCACCAAGTCAGATATAAATACCGCAGTCTGACATAGTAAGGCAGTTTTTGTGAAGAAGTCAGTGAGTGAAGACGATTGTCGTGACTTCTAGCTGTTCTCTGTCTGAGGTATTTGAGACCTGTGATTGGAAGTTGTTTCTTATTGTTTCTTGTGAATTCTAGCTGTATAATTGTGATTGTTACAGCTGGAATTTCTTATATCTGGTGGAATCTTTTATGAATATAAGTCTTGTGTTCATTAAGTGATTGCTTTATTCAACTCTCAATCGACACGAACCCTGAAGGTCGGTACACTATTTAATGAAGTGAGAAAAAATATGCAAAGTAGTGTATGACATGACACCAGTTAGTCGACAGGAGTAATATCAGTCATTATAAAAGCAGGTTCACCATGCACATTCATCAATTGTAACTTGTACAGTAGCGTAGAAAAATAGACGCTTCAAAAGAGCTTGTTCTGTGTTGATTGCTTTGCGATTTCAAAGTGGGATTTATCAGTTGCTGCATCAAGTTACCGTATACGAGGGTTAATCTGAAATTTTTGAGATACGCGCAGACGATAATTTAAAAAATAAAAATAACGGTTGAATTTTAAAATACAAAATATTTTAACTCAGAAGATGATTTTTTACTGGCTTACTTCAACTTGTTTAACGTAGAATAAATTTTAAACAGAAGAGAAAATGGAGTTGAAGCGAGAACATTTTCACCCTATGATTTTCTACGATTTTAAAGCAGGATTCAATCAAGAAGAATGCGTTCAACGGTTGCAGTTAGCATTTGGTGATGAATCTCCAGCTCGTGCTACTGTATTCAGATGATCTAGAGAATTAAGAAGAGGTCGCCATTTTCTTCAGGATGAAGAACACACAGGAAGGCCGCCGTCGGCAGTAATCCCGGATAATGTGTCTGCCATACGAAAAATGTTAATGGATGGTAATCGCTGTACCTATCAAATGATACAGAAGGAACGTAACATTGGATTCACAGCCATACACAAAATTATTCATGAAGAATTACATATGAAAAAAGTAGTTTGCCGTTGGGTTCTCCATAATTTAACTGAGCACCAAAAAGAGGAGCGTGTCAGAATCAGTAAAGAAAATCTTAAATTGCTAAATGATGGTGGCCACCGCATCATTTCTAAAGTTATAACAGGTGATGAAATGTACATACCGTTTATTGACTTTCCAACACGTCAAGAAAGCAAAGTATGTGTCTTTGAAGATGATCCCACGTCGACAATGGTGAAAAAACAACGCGTACTGAAAAGTGATGTATGCCGTTTTCTTCAGAAGCACGGGATTGGTCAAAGCCATTAAGTTGGAGGGACAGAAGACAGTAACAGCAAACTGGTATACCATTAAATGCCTTGTAGAAATTCTACAAGAACTGAATGTTAGGGGACTAATGCTTCATAATGACAATGCATCTTCAGATACAGCCGGATTAACAGTTGAGTTTCTTAAATAAAAACAAATTAAAGTAATGGAACATCTGCCGTATGCACCTAATCTAGCTATGTGCGACTTTTTGGTTATTCTTTAATCTAAAAAAGAACTCAGGTAGACGTCGTTTTCATTCAGAAGAAGAGATTGATGTGGCTATAAATGCATTTTTTTCATCGATTCCAAGAAATTATTGGATTGAGGCATTTAATCTGTGGAAAATTCGTCTACAAAAGTGCATTGATGCTGGAGGGGACAACTTTGAACACACCTAAAATTTTTTAAATATAACTTTAAAAACCAAGTTGTATCTCAAAAATTTCAGAGTGACCCTGTATATAAGGCGTTTGCTGTGAATGAACGGACGTCAAGGAAATGGTTACACAACTTCAGGTCAGGAGATTTGTCTCCCTGTGTTAAAGTTGGTGTCTAATGGACTTGTCACGTGATACACTATGAGCTGCTACCAAAGGGCAGAATGATCTCAGCGAACTTGTACTTGAAGAAATTAGAACGTGTGAAACAGGTATTGCAACAGAAGGATCCAGCAATGGTTAATCGCAAGGGTGTATTGTTTTTGGCTAATAAGACGCGAGGCCACTTCCATACTAAACTGACCTTGTATTGGCAAAGTATCACCTTTCAATTTCCTAGACAACAATTTCGTAGAAAACTCTTCACCAATAAAGTAGACTTGTGTCACTCCTGGACTTTTTTGCGTTCAAAACCCCTGAGTTTTAGCTGTTGCAGATCTCACAGCTTGAGACACTTTGGCAGAAGGTGCTGGATGCTGATTGTGATTACTTGGAAGACTAACAATGGGCTATAATTTCTGCACGTTATATTATTTTGATTCATTAAAAACAGGCAAGGATATTCTTGTTTACTTAGTAATACATGCAGAAACAGTTTCGCTTTCCGTATTAGAAATTAAATGCAATAATTATCTCATAATCCTACTAATTGCATATTTTGTGTGAATTATGCAGTTAATCTTATACAGATCTCTTCATTATGCAGTTAACCCTATACAGATCTTTTAAAAAAGATTGATTTCATTATCCATTATAATTGCATCATCCATTACAAAAGACTTTTTCCTTCAAAAACCTTGAACCATGTTAACAAACCGCAAAGAATGAAAATAGGGAAAATTCTAAGCACTCACAGACAGATGTACATAAGAAATTAGAAAATATCAATCAGTTGTTCAATACAGGATGGTTGGAAGTTTGGATCATTCCCCAAAAACATAAATGGTATTTCAAATTGTGCATGGACATGTGCTGTCACGTTTAATGACGTATCACATACTCTCATAATTCCATCCTATGGACGCAGAACTGTATGTCTGTGATATTATGAGATACTAAATATTTTTTTCTAAATCCTTTCTCTTTCATATTTATATATTCTTTACATTTTTTACAAATATTTCCCCTTACAGTTTATAAAATAATTTATTTTACAGTAGAATTTTAATAATACTATAAAAGCCTTAACGTGACTATAAAAATTTAGTTACTTTTAATAACTTTTATATACAGAGAATTAATTTAAATCAGGTAATTGTTTTCAGATTTCACGAATTAACTAGCTGTATTTTTATAATTATCATGATTTTAAATGTTTTTATTATTAATAAAATATATTTAATGATAAAAGCTTGTTAAAGTTTTAAATCTGAAATGGGAAACAAATTTTACTCATTTAGTAGCGTGTAATATAGCAATAAAATGAATTCATAACTACAAGACAAAATATTCATTTCGGCTAATCTTTCAGAGAAGTAACAGATTTTAATTCAATCTGTAAAGCAGTATGAAAATATTTTTTGTAAAGCTGTCACTATCATTTTTAGAAAAGGCTTCTAAAGCAGATGCTCATTAAATGCAAATCATTAAGTTTTGTTCAAAATGTCCTAATTAGGCTGCCTATTTTATATATAGGAGTACAGAATAATAATACATAGTAACATAAAAAATATTTCGAACTCATATATAAATGTATGCTAAATAGAACATACTGAATGTTGAAATGTGAAGGGTTAGGAAATAAAGAATACGGAATGTATAATAGTTATATGTTTTTAAATTAATTGCTCAAAATATTCCTTGTTAGAAATATTTAACAGACAAATTTTGCCTTTTATGATAACCCATACTTTTCTGTTTTGCCATTTGAATCTTTATATAAAAATAAATTCATTTTACAGATTATTTTCTTTTACGACAATAAAATAAAAATGGAGTTTATTGATTAGTTCATTAATAATATTTAATTTATAAATAAATTTTGATTTCAGAGTGTTTCAGGATTTTTTGGTTTAAAAAAATGCGTGAAGAACAATTAAGCATACAATAGTTAAAACTGTTTTAATTAGAATGTGCACTCCTCATTGTAAACAAATATTATTTTGAATTTCTCTAACGAAAAATTTATTCATTTCATTGGAAATTATTATATTAATGCAGCTTGTTATCGTATTGTATAAATGAAGGAAACATCAATCATTTATTTTTCAGGACTTAATTGAAAGGGCAAGTTTTTAGTAACCAATAATGAATAATATATATTAAACTGAGTGTTTACTCATGGTGGTAGAAGCTAGTAAAATGTATCCTGATGGTAATATCTTGTAAGTAAACTGATGCTTGATATGGGAAGGCCAGACTAAAAGTCTACTTGATGATTGCATAAAAATTACAAGAGCTCAATCACTTTGGGAACTACCTTTTAGCGCTCCACTATTCAAAATATCATCCATTTCAGATCTGAAATTAGAAAAAACTAAATACAGTTTTAACTGATAGCGTAAGCGAGGCATTAGTATGAATATTTAAAAGAGATTGTCTACAAATATGGCAATTATGAATTTAAAATACAGACTCGGTGTAGAATCGGGTACCCTTTAGTTTGGGGATACATTTGGCGATAAACTTCAACCCAGTCTTTGGACAGCTTTTTGTAGCAGCCATCTTGTTTTTCACATATTAGCACCTATCTTGGCGTAAAAATATCGCCCAAGAATCAATGGCTACCTGAATGTAAACTTTTAACTAGAACTCTGTTAATTAATGAAATTTTTAAAAATTAAATGGACACATGCAGTATGTCAAATTATGAGTTTGGAGAAATTTTGGCGGATTTCATTGCTTATTCGACAACCTAGTTTTTATTATGTCATAAAGATGAAAACATATAAGACTTATGAAGAAAATTCTAATTTGGCAACTCAAGTATTTACGTCATCATGAGATGACGTAAATAGTCATCGCTAAGATAACGTATTGTGAGGCGTCACAATACGTCATCTTAGCGACATTTTTCGTGACCAAAAAATTCAGGAATTGGCATGTAGAGTTTGTGCAGTTAAATCTTCCTTGGTTATTTAAACTAGCCGTAAAGTGAATTATTTGTTTTGTCTTTTTATTTTGCTTTTTCTTCGATTCCATTGTCAACGAGTTAATGGCTTGAATCAATGGAAAACGGGTTCGCAAGCTGATGCCTCGGTCCTTATATAAGAAATCTCGGTACTTACGTATTATCGTCACCGCAGCTAATTTTTTAAAAAACTTAAGTAGAATTATCACGTAACCTATAATTAAAACATTTTTTTCTACTTTTGAAAAATCATCTTATAATTCCGAAAAGAAATTTTCAAATTATAGAGAAAATTTGTATTTTTATTTTCGTTCAACCTAAGAAGCCACGGTGACGCTAATACGTAAGTACCGAAATCTCTTTATTAACAAAATAAACTTCGACACTATTTTCAGAGATGGTGAATTTCGCTTTGTTTGCTGCCGTTCGAAGAATTCGATTTAAAAGCAAGCAGCAAATTCTTCCATACATCGGATTTAAGACACTGTCTCTATACAATATCTTTATTAATTATGTGTGACGTAAATGAAAAGTTATCTGACGTCATAGATATTTTAAACCAATGAGAATTAAAATGAAGTGGCGTAATCATGATCTCAACTGACAGAAACAACCACTTTATGATTAATAATTAATTAAAAAATAGAGAATAATACCTTCATTTAATTACAGAATTTAATTGAGGAAAATATAATAAGATATAAAATATATTGTTCACATATTTCCACAAACACATGGCAATGTAGTTTATATTTCTACAATCCAAATATAAACAAACATCTTTGAATTATCCACTTGCAACGAATGGAGAAAAATTAGAAAAATTGAGACCAGAGTAAAAAAAATGCGTCTCTTTTAAAAATCTATTCTTCATGATGCTATCTAAAAAGAAGTATTTTTATTTATACTTTTCTAAATGGAAAATTTAAGTAAATTCTGTCATTAAGGTTGTGTTTGCATGTTAAAAATAAAAATGTTAAATGAATTAGACCAATCAAATAGAAACGTTGTCTTGAAGTTAAAGATCAAAGTTTTGCAATCACTTTAATTGGGCTCCATTTCAGAAATATTTTCTTTATCATTCATTAGTCTAGTTGTTACTAGTAAAGAAATCGGAAACAAAATAATTTTATTTTTTAATTTTATTGATGTTAGAATTTTTTTCTCACTGTACCAAAAATTCAAAGATAGGTAAATCAATGATGATTCCCTATATTCAATTTTTAAGAAACTATAGTTAAATATATCTATTATTTCCCGTACTAATAAACTGCATTTTATTATTAGCTTCATATTGAATAAATGATTAATGAAAATAAATTTACCAAAATTACAATAATAACAAATGTTCCTTATTTCCATTTAGTTTTAAAAAATTATTTTTTTTTATGAAAATGAAAATTTTGTGTAGAGTTTTGAATACACTGAATAAATATAGATAAGTTGTTTATTTATATATATTATTTATTCACACAGAAAGTAAAGAAATCTCTAATATTTATATTAATGTTTGAAAAAACACACATGTTACCAGAAACAAATAAATATAATCCTTAAAATTTGTTGTGGAAAATTTGAGGCATTTATTTGTACGCCAAAAATTACATTAAATTTTATGATAACTATCCCTTTTTCTTTGTTTCACATTGTGGTCAACCTCTATTTTAAAATGTACCCTACATTTTTATTGGTAAATAGACAATAAGCATTAAAAGAATATAAAATAAAAAAGCAAGAAATTTATCTATTAATGGTTATATTTATTAATAACAAAGGACAATAAGTTGAAAATTGCTCTCTTATATTTTAAAATGGCCTTCGTTAAACAAATTTGCAAAATATGAGTGAGATTAAAAAAAAATTATTATACACTACTGGCCATTAAATATGCTACACCAGGAAGAAATGCAGATAAAAAATGATATTTATTGGACAAATATATTATACTAGAAATAACAAGTGATTAAATTTTCAAAAAATTTGGCTGGATATATATAGATCCTGAGAAATCCGTACCCAGAACAACCACCTCTGGCAGTAATAACAGCAGATATACGCGTGGGCATTGAGTCAAACAGAGATTGGATTGCATGTACAGGTACAGATGCCCATGCAGATTCAAAACGATGCCACAGTTCATCAACCGTAGTGACTGGCGTTTGGTAACGAGCCAGTCGCTCGGCAACCATTGACCAGACGTTTTCTATTGGTGAAAGATCTGGAGAACGTGTTGGCCAGGGCAACAGCCGAACATGTTCCGTGACAAGGAAGGTCCGTACAATACCGGCAACATGCGGTCGGGCATTATTCTGCTGAAACGTAGGGTTTCGCAGGGCTCGAATAAAGGGTAGAGCCACGGGTCTTAACACACCAGAAATGTAACGTGCACTGTTTAAAGCACCGTCAATGCGAACAACAGGTGACTGACACGTGCATCCAATGGCACCCCATACTATCACGCCAGGTGATGGGCCAGTATGACGATGACGAATGCAGGCTGCCAGTGTGCGTTGACCACGATGCCGTCAAACACGGATGCGACCATCATGATGCTGTACACAGAACCTGGATTCATCTGAAAAGATGACGCCTCGCCATTCGTTTGCCGAGGTTCGTCGTTGATCACACCATTGAAGGAGCTCTTGTCTATGACGCAGCGTCAAGGGAAGCCGTAGCCATGGTCTCCAAGCTGAGAGTCCTTGCTGCTGCAAACGTCGTCGAACTGTTCGTGCAGACACTTGTTGTCTTCCAAACGGCCCCGTTTCTTGACTCACGGCTCGTGACGTGATTGCCGGATCCATTACGGCCATGCGGATAATATGCCTGTCTTCTCGGCTGCTAGTGATAGGTGGCCGTTGAGATCCCGCATGGTGTTACGTATTACCGTCCTTAACCCATCGATTCCATATTCTGCTAACAGTCATTGGATCTCGACCGACGCGAGCAGCAATATTGCGATAAGATAAACCGCGATTCGCTACAATTCGACCTTTATCAAAGTCAGAAACGTGCTGGTACGCATTTCTCCTTCTTACACGAGGCATCACAACAACTTTTCACCAGGCAACAACGTTCAAATGCAATTTGTGTATGAGAAATCGGCTGAACAATTTCCTCATTTAAACACAATGTAGGTGTCGCTACTGGCGCCTGCTTTGTCTGAATGCGCTGAAAAGCTAATCATTTGCATATCACAGCAAATGATTAGCTTTTCAGCGCATATATTTCTTCTTCCTTTCGTATAAATTTCACGCCTGTAGCATGTCGCCTTCTTGGTGTAGCAATTTTAATGGCCAGTAGTGTATATATTTAAGAAATATCTTAAATCCTATATTTCAAAGTTAAATAAAAGTAGGGAAAATTTTTTGTTAAAAGTGTTTTGGACACAAAACAAGATCACACGGAAAAATAAAACAAATGGAAATAGAATAAAAACAAAGAAGAGAAATTTAGAAATAAAACAATAAGACAGTCAGTAATATAATGTAGTTCAGATTTTATTTGTAGAGGCTTTCTATAAAATATTGAGTTATATAATATCATTATCAATATTATAACTCAAGTTCAACAAATCATTACTGACAACTATTAATATTATTATACAGATATCAATTATTTAAATTTTTGGGTCAGTTTTCTTACGGGAAAGCATATACTAGGACAACATATAAAATATTTCAGTTGTAACAAGTACTGTATACATACAGTAACAGTCCCTATTAAAGTTGCTTACGCTGTCTTATAATTAATTTAAAGAATGCATCATTCCTCCTTCGGAATTCTTCTCGCTTCCAGAAAGAAATGTACATATGTAGATGTGCAAACGAGTGCCGGACTAAACCATACATTTAATGGGGCTGGAATATTCGTCCATACTTAGTAACCTTGAATCACGCTCATGTGACAACATAATACTTCAGCTGGCACCGTCCTCTCTACATCCACACCACAAAAGTGGAAGGAATTTGGACGTCACGGATTCCCATGGAAATGTTCTCAACACCTGATACTCCAACTACCCAGTTTGTGAGAATGTGGCCACCCTACCAATCACCGTCCGCGGCAAATGATTCTTCACTTTGCGGACATTAAGGAAAAGCGGCGTCATGCTACTCATACACAGGAGCTCAAATGCGATTGTAGGGAAACAAAGAAACTGAGAGGTTAGTTTTATTTATAAATAATTTTTCTTCATGCTTATTCAATACTTCATGAAAAATGTAAGCGACGAGCCGAATCTTCGTTAAATTCATTATCAAATTATATTTAAAAAATTCAGCTTTAAGACAGTATTTTCTTTGACATGTAACTGAAATATTAATAACTAAATTGATTACAAAACTATCAATCACAGTTATCAAATCCTATTTATCATTTAAAGTTTTAAGAATAAATATTATAATCTTATTAAAAATATATTTAAATAAATATAAATAAATATCAGAAAACTCTGAAATGTATTTAAACAAGCGTAATTAATATCTATAAGTACCTCTATATAGGATGAACATTATTTGATTTTATAAATGCCAATCAGAATTGTATTTATGAAATATTTTTTTAGAGTTAAGCGAGTTAGATTTACATTTTATTCAAAAAACATAAATCTTTAATATATAAGGTGCTCAAAATGTTGATATTTATTTTTAAAAAAACTTACAATTCCGTACATAGTTTTCTTGAAATAAATGCATTGATTCTTAAAATATCCGACTTTTATTTAAGAAAATTTTTAAATATATTTATAAAATGTCTTTTAAAACAGTTTCATATCAATAACATTATAAGAAACAGTATCTTCTCTTTGAATCTGATTTTTTAAGCAAAATATGATATTTGTTAATAAAACTGAAAATGAAATCCTATTTTGTTTGACTGAAAAATAATACTAAATTAATTTTTCCTTTCAATTGTTCTCATCCATTCAAAACTGAAATAAAATCTTATTTGAAAAATAATTTCTTTGTAAAAATAAATGGAAAACATGTTAATTTTTGTCTTCTCTTCAAAAAAAAAAAAATGTTAGAGATATTTTTATTCTTTTATTTTCCCATATGAGATTTATGAATTTACTACCTTTATTATTACCTCTAACCCCTTTTGCAAGACTTAGCACTAGTGTCAAATATTTTAACACAGAAATTGATATTATCTGTTGGGAAAAATGATATTAGAATTTCAAAATAAATCTTATATATATATATATATATATATATATATATATATATATATATATATATATATATATATATATATATATATATATATATATATATATATATATATATATATATATATATATATATAAATATATATATATATATATGGTTATCAAAAAATAATGAAAACACCCTAGATTTTTTTGAAGCAATCTTTTATTAATATGGCATAAGACCGCCTTTGACATGTAATACAGCTTGAATTTGTTTGGGAATCGAATCTTACAAATTCTGAATAGTGTTTAGAGGAATATTGTATACCATTTTTTTATGGAAATATTGTGAAAGTTCTGTGAGAGATACCGGTGGAGGATATTGATTCCGAATTGAAAACTGTAAAATAGACCACAATGGTTCGATTATATTGAGGTCTGGGGACTGTGCGGGCCAAGGTAGATGTCCCACTTCATCTTCATGTTCATTGAACCATGATTGGATAACTCTGGCTGCATAAATGGGGGCATCATCATCTTGGAAAATTCCATCTCCTGCAGGAAACAAAGTTTGCATCATAGGATGGACCTGGTCTATTAAAACTTCTCTATACTTCTCCTCAGTGATTCTTCCTGTCAGGGTTACGATTAGAGCAGCAGAAAACCATGACACGGCTGCCCATACCATGACCGATCCACCTCCATGCTTGATAGTTGGAAGGAGGCAATCAGGATCATACGCTTGTGCAGGTGTTCTCCAGACATGTACCCTTCGTGTTCTAGGGAAAAAAGTGAAACATGGTTCGTTTGACCATATAACAGTCTTCCACTTATCCCTCGACCACGTTTTGTAGTTGTGACCCCACTCTACACGACATTTGGCATTAGAATCTGTGACAAGTAGCTTGGGAATTGTTGTTCTGCCTTAGATGTTCTCTTTATGAAGGTATTCCGACCCTGTATACTCAAAAATTTAATTTCGTTGCGCACCAGATGGCGCTAACACAAAACTTCGTTCTTTTGTCAGTCAAACAATAAAATTTGGAAACAACGGACGTGTCGTTTCTGTGTGCCAATATTGTGGTCTGACGAGCCAATGCATGAAACTAGCGTAAAATTATTTGGCGAATGCACAGAAGCGGGCAACGATTGTTGAATCAAAAAACAACAAAACGATTGATTGTGTGAAGGTCACAAAACCAAAATGGATACCCTCCTTAACCCCTTGACTGACTTTGACGAGTCTGACTCGTCATTGATTTCCTGGGCCATCACAGACTTTGACGAGTCAGACTCGTCAAGCGCTTCTTTCGGCGGACGCCGTGCAAGTTACAATTAGATTACATAGTTGCTTCACTCGTTCGACGATTCTCATTTAAAAAAGCACACTGAAAGTAAGAGTTCAGTTTAGCAGAAGTCTCGCACGGTGAATGTTATACTAGCCAATATTTGAGTTTAGTAAAGATTATAAATAATCCCCGTAACATGTATAAGCCGGATGCATTATATGAAAGTGGGGATGATGGTGTAAATTGATGGTGTAGTTCAATTAAGCGAAATTAAATAGTTTTTTTTGTCGCATCAAATTCCATTTAATTCGTCAGTCAAGGGGTTAAAACCAAAAAGATAATAAAAGGTAAGCTAACTCGTTTAATTTCGCAAGTCAATAGCTTACAAAATCAAACAAATTCTCTTTCTATTATTGAAGTGTATGAAAATAACGTAAATTCTTTAGACAATGAAATAAACAAACTAAATAATGATATTCTTTATGCATGTTCTGATTCAGAATTCGATACATTTGGAAGCAAAATACATGTGAACTGCTTTCTAAAATAAATAATTTAAAAAAATCATTCTTAAAGAGGAATCAAGAAAACTTCAAAAAATGTGTGATTGTTATAAAGAATTAACTAATGTCAACAATGTTAAACTTCCTTGAATAGAATTACCAGTTTTCACTTCTAATTACATAAATTGGATTTCTTTTCGTGATTTATTTTTATCCACTGTTGGTAATAATGATAGTTTAAGTAATAGTCAAAAATTGCAATATCTTAAACTTTCCTTTAAGGGAGAAGCATTTACATTATTACAGTCTATTCAAATTACAGATGAGAATTTCAAATTAGCTTTGGATATGCTTACTGAGCGCTTTGAAACGAAACAGAAATCATATACGCAGCATTAAATAAATTAATTTCTCAGCCTATTCTTAAACATGAATCAGCAGCGGGTTTGAGGAAATTAATGGATACAACACAGCAATGTACTGATACATTGAAAATATTGAAACAGCCTGTTGAGCATTGGGATAAAATTATTATTCTTCCTTTAAAGGATAAGCTTGATAACGAAACACTGAGCGTATGGGCGTTAGAACAATCGAACAAAAAAATTTCGTCTTTCGCTGAATTCAAAACATTCATGTTGAACAGACCGTGCGCTTTTTCGTCTTTGGCGAAAAAGCACACGATATGTTCAACATGAAGCGAAAGTGCCGAAAAGATAAAGTAGGTCAATTTGATGGGAAAACTATTGCAAATCATAAACAAAACAAATATTCTTCTTCATCTCAGATCGTTTCTAATTTATGCATTTTTTATCGAAATGATTCTCATTTTCGCGATTATATAATTGTGATAGTTTCTTAGATCTTCCAGTAAAAGAAAAATGGAATATAATTAAAAAGCATTATCTATGCGTTAATTGTTTAAAAGATAATAAAACTCATCCTATTTCTAAATGTCGCGCAAGCATGTGTAAATTATGTTCGAAACCGCATAATACATTATTGTGTTCAAAAAATACACATGATACAAAAATTGACTCGCAAACAACAGATGAAATTTCTACTATTAGTAGCAATAATGTAGTTGTACCTGTAACAAAAACAATGTTACTGCCAACAGCAATTGTTAATGTTAAGGTACATTACATAGCAATTGTTAATGTGCATGGTACATTACATAAATGCAGAATTCTTATCGATTCAGCCAGCCAAGGCTCATTTATTAGGGAAAGTTGTGTAAATTTATTGCAACTTAAACGTAATAGAGTTAACATAAATGTTGATAAACTTTGTTCTCAAAATGTAGGTAAGGTCTCAGGCTCGGTATCATTGCAAATATCATCTCTATTTTATAAAAACACACATATCACTGTAGATGCATTAATTATACCCAAAATCACTTGTGACCTTCCCCAATTCAAAATTGATGCTTCAGCATTAACTTCATTCAAAGAAATACAACTGTCAGATGTTAATTGCTTGCAGCCTGGTCCTATAGATATTCTTCTAGGTGCAGGTGTGTTTGGAGAAATCATGATCAATAAAAACATTACTATTACTGGATATTCGTTAACTGCACTAGAAACAATTTTCGGATGGGTTGTTTTAGGTAAAACGAACAATATCTCAAAAACAATAAGTACAAATCACGCTAGTTTTACCACAATCGAGTATCAAGTTGATAAGTTTTGGCAACTAGAAGAAGTTTCTGAAACAAAACCTTATTCAAAGGAGGAAATCGCATGTGAAAATCACTTCGAAAAAACATTCTTTCGTGATTCTACAGGCAGGTTCACTGTCAAATTTCTATTTAATGACTCGAACAATGAACTTGGATCATCTAGAGACATTGCATTGCGCCCGCCGTCTTCAACAAATTGAAGGTCGCTTTTCAAAAAATCAATCTTTACTTGAACAATATCATAAATTCATGGACGACTACATAAAACTGTTACACATGGAATTAATTCCTGAAAGTGAAGTTAATGTTCCAGCCAAATCTAGCTTTTATCCTCCACACCATCCAGTTCCCAACAAAAGTGGTGACAAGTTCCGGGTAGTATTTGATGGATCTGCTAAATCTTCCAATGGTGTTTTTCTTAATGATATACTCATGGTGGGACCGCAAATACAGACTGATATAACTTTACTGCTTATTAAATTTAGGATGCATAAAATAGTGGTTGCTGCAGACATTGAAAAAATGTTCCGCCAAGTAGCTTTACAAGATTCAGATTTCCAAAGAATCGTCTGGCGCAAATCAAAATATGACGTAGTGAAGGATTATCAATTATCGAGGCTGGCTTGTGGCACCGCCTCAGCACCAAACCTGGCAATAAAATGTCTACAAAAATTAGCACAAGGAGAAGCAGAGAAGTATCCATTAGCTTCTAAAGCAGTTCTCGAGGACTTTTATGTTGATGACCTCATGTCTGGAGCGAATTCAGTTTCCCAAGCCATAGAACTGCTCCAATTAATGCAAATGTTGTCAAGTGCTAAATTTCCCTTGAGAAAATGGGCTTCGAATTCTAAAGAATTTCTGAACTCAATTGATCCAGATTTACGACTATCAAATTCTTCTTTAAGCTTAGACAATGATGAAACTGTGAAAGTATTGGGACTACTTTGGCAACCTGAGTTGGATGTATTCTCCTTCAAAACTAATCAACCATCTCTAGAAGATAACTTAATTACGCGGACATTACTCTCAACAGTTGCAAAAATATTTGATCCTCTTGGATGGTTATCTCCAATTACTATTCAGTATAAATTAATAATTCAAAAACTTTGGAAAAATCAATTGCAGTGGGACGATACTATTCATAGCATATGAATGGAAGAAACTTACAGAAAAACCTTTGTTCGTGAAAGACGTTAAAATCCCCAGATTCTACCATCGTTCTATCCTGGATTGGTTCTTCTGCCAGCCGATGGAAATGCTTTGTGGCCAACAGAGTGGCAAAAATACAAACTCTTTCTTCCCCTAACCAATGGCATCACGTTAGTGGAGACATTAATCCTGCTGATCTTGCCACTCGTGGCACATCATCTTCTGAACTACTTTCTTCATTATGGTTAAATGGTCCAAATTTTCTTTATAATTCACTTTCTTTTCAGATACAGTAGCCTGAACTGCCAGTTAGTGATCCTGTTCCAGAAGAAAGGTATTGCTATACTTTACAATCAACCACAGAAAACAAACATTCCTTTACTGAATTTGATGTTTTCATAAATATGCATCTTTTTTTAAACATAAACGTATAACAGTTTTGTGTTTAAGATTTGTGAACAATTGCAGAAATCCTATGAACAAATTAACTGGATTTTTACAAACTTGTGAATTAATTAATGCTGTGCATTTGTTAATAAAAACAGTTTAAACTAATGAGATCAATGCATTACAAAAAAGAAAACAATATCGTGCAATAGTAAAATTTTATCTCTAAACCCATTTCTTGATAATTCAGGTATTCTTAGAGTAGGTGGTCGTTTGAGACATGTAAATCTAGTTTACGGTCAGAAACATCCTATTTTATTGCCAACAAGGCATATATTAACTGATCTCATTGTTAAACATTTTCATGAAAATCTTTTGCATGCTGGTTCACAACTTGTTCAATCATGTAGTGTAGAACAGTATTGGATTGTAGGTGTTAGTAACGTAACTAGGCACTTAATCAGAAAATGTGTAAAATGTTGTAGAATAAGAGCTTCTGTAACCAATCAGATGATGAGCGATTTATTATCTTCTCGCATTTATCCTGCTCCTGCATTCTTGCAATGTGGAGTAGACTATGCTGGTCTTTTTCAAATTAAAGCATGTAAAGGTAGAGGCTCCAAATCATACAAAGGGTATATAGCACTTTTTATTTGTTTTACTACAAGAGCTATAAACCTAGAATTAATTACTGACTTATCTGCAGATGCGTTCATTGCATCTCTTAAGAGATTTATTTCTCGTAGGGGTAAATGTAGTGATATATACAGTGATTGTGGTACCAACTTTATTGCTGCAAAGCGCAAACTCATGGAAATTGAGAAACTTAGGAACTCCAAAAATTATAATTAAAATGTAAACAATTTTATGTCTGAAAATGGTATTAACTGGCATTTTAATGTTCCAGGTGCACCTCACATGGGTGGACTGTGGGAAGCTGGCATAAAGTATACTAAGTTTCATTTAAAACGCGTTATTGGGGAGACAAAACTAACTTATGAAGAATTTGAAACATTGTTAACTCAAACAGAGGTTTGTCTTAATTCTAGACCTTTAATTGCATTATCTACCGATCCAAATGACTTATCATCTTTAACACCTGGTCATTTTATTATTGGTAGGGCATTAACAAGCCTTCCTGAACCAAATTACGTTGATACAAACATTTCTTTTCTTTCAAAGTGACAACATATTCAAAAAATGGTGCAACAGTTTTGGAAACGTTGGCATAAAGAATATCTCACACGGTTGCAGCAAAGACCAAAAAGGCTACTGCCAACTAAAAATTATCAAGTTACTAATTTATGCCTTTTAAAAGAGGACAATTTACCCCCAACAAAATGGAAAATGGGTAGAATAATTCAATTCCACCCTGGACTTGACAATAATGTTAGGGTAGTAACACTTAAAACATCAGATGGTGTATACAAAAGAAATATAACAAAATTATGCCAAATTCCTGTGTAACGCCAATTTCATGCTTCAATTTAAATAAGATTTCATTTCTTATAAATGTATAATTTTATACATCTATTGCATATTAACAAGTAAAAATTTCTTTCATTTATGTGTTTGTTATATACTTTTTTATTAATGTTCATTTATTTTGTATATCTAATCTTTATCTCTCTGTATATATATGTTGCATAGCCTGTTTCTTTGAAGTAATATTTCAAGGTGGGCGGCATGTTCCGACCCTATATACTCTATGTAAAAATTTAATTTCTTTGCGCACCAGATGGCGCTAACACAAAACATCGTTCCTTTGTCAGTCAAGCAATAAAATTTGGAAACAACGGACGTGTCGTTTCTGTGTGCCAATAGAAGGTATCTACAAATTGTAATAATTGACACTGGAGAATACAGATGCTGACTGAGTTCTGCAGTCACTTTGGCTGCAGCTGTTTTCTTTTAGACATAACAATTTGCTTTAATACCCGTCTGTCACTTTGCTTCTCCTTCCGTCCACTATTTTGCTTTGCTGAGCTTGTCTTTCCGTGCTGTGTGTATGATGTCATGACCTTAGACACCGTACCTCTAGAAATGCCTAAAATCTGGGATGTTTTGTTCACTGTGTTGCTATAGCTAGTCGGGCTCCTACAATTTGGCCTCCCTAAAAATCTGTTATCTCTGACATTTTATGCTTCGGACAGAAATTAAAAAGATAGACAACTCTGTTAGATCTCTCTCATACTACCTAATATATGTATTTTTTACATTAAAAAAAATCTGATACCTAAGATTTAATTTTTATGCTTATGAAACGAATTCTTAACAGCCTCTTTTATTCACAAATGTTTCCATTATTTTGATAATCACCTGTATATATATTTGAATGGTTAATTTCACTATTAAATTGTACATTTAAATATTTTATATTAATACTCATTATTCATTTATTTATTACACTTTTAAAAATGAAATTTCCCATACATTTTTTTTATCTAATATTTTCCTGTAAGAAAAAATAAATTCCATTTGAATGCATGTTTCTTATGTGTTAATGAATAGAACAATTTTATTTCCGTGGGATTGATCAGGATTTGCATATGGCAGATTAGTTGATTAGCGTTTGTATTCTTCCCGATACAGTGTTTTTTTGTCTAGTTTCTCAAAGGGATTCTTAATCTTCAATCTTCAAAAGAAATTCAGATTTTTCGTCCGTCCTTCCTCAAGCAGAACGAAAACCAATGATGTATTTCCAAAATTTTAGGAAATGTTGTGAAATATTTATGTAGCCCTTACGTTTTTCTCTTAATTCCTATTCATTATTGTTTACTTATATTTAGAAGTCTTTTGAAAGAAAAGTTAACATGTAATTTGAGTTTGTAAGTTTTCTTTTAATGTAATGGTACCATATTGAAATGTTAAATTGAAAGGATTTGTGTACTTTCAGTTTAACATTTGAATACATTGGTCTCTGAAATGTGTTTTGAATTTCTGTTAATGCACATATTGGTTATATCTAATGTAGGTTAAGGTTTTAGGTTGGTGTTACCATGGGTGGACATAGCTGCTAAAATAATTAAATGTTTTTTTCTGATAAAATGATTTATTACTTGTTTCCCATTCCTGTGTTCAATATCTAGCAAAATTATGATGATTTTGATGTATCATCAATTTAGATATTTCCTAAAAAATATCTTAGCAGTTCATAATTCGAAATTGTACCACAAATATCAATCAGGATGAATTGAATTCTCATTCTAATCTCCAGATTATTTAAACTAATTTCTGTCTGAGTTTTTAACTTATTTCTGTCTTATATATAGCAAATTCTTTCAAAATCATAAAAATAAATTAGAAAACATAACATTCTAGTCTGTTTTTAAATACTTTCGGACAATTTTATCTGAGCAAAATAGCTTAGGCATACATATTGTTTTGGTTGCATAAAATACTATTCAAAGAAATGTGATTATAAAAATCATTTGTTTCTCTTGAATTGAAATCAGCTGTTTTTACTTTTTAGAGATTTTGCTTAAATGAGAAGCTTTTTTCAATATGCATTCATTATAATATAATGTAAAATAATTAATATACTTTTAGAATACCTGAATATTTTACACAATTTCTATTATGAAGGCTATAAACTAATAAATTAATAAATTTAAATTTCTTTTGGAAATCAACTAACTTAAGCGATTAAAAAAATGGGATTTAAAAATGTTTTAAAAGTCAAATAACCAATGAAATTTAAAAGAACCAATGGAGAAGAAATAGATGTGTCTAATACACACAAATGAACTTTTCAAACAAATTTGATTTTGAGACTTCAGCCATTAACGCCGTCTAGACATCACAAAAAAGATAACGGAAGTGAATTAAATGTACCAAAATGAATTTAGTTTCTGAATTGAAGGTATTTCCTCACAAATTTAATGTCTAACTTTTTTATCAATTTCTCTTTATTTTTGTTCAAAAAAATAAAAATGAAGTGCGAGAAATATTTCACATTATTTAACTACATTTTTAGAGGTATATTTCCCTCAATAAGGAATTTTCATTTATTAACTTCAATTTAATATTTCTGAAAATATTCTTTGTTTATATCATTTAAATTATTCACAAAGAGAAAATTGCTAACATTTGCTATAAAGGGTTTAAATAACTATTTAATTAGAAAGCATTAAAAAAATTGATAAATTAATTTACCATTCAAAATCTTTATTTTAAGACTGATTTAGATGAAAGCGTTACTCAGAAATTAAATTTTATTATTTACAGAATAAAATGTCAAACTTTAAAATCTTTTGACTGTTACGGATTATATTATAGTATTTTTCAGATATATTTTAATTGAAAAATATATTTGAGTGAGGCATCTTAATTATAAACACAAAAATATGGTGATATCATATTTTCATGAATATAATACAAAATACTAGGATAGTTTGAAACTTTAATCCCGCTTATTTAGAATTTTTTATAGTAATTCAGAAATTTTTAAAATGATGTTTTGTAGTGCTATATTATTAAAACTGATTTCAAGAATCATTACTTCCTTGACGAAAAATCATAGAAATTATGAAACGATTTGACTACAATTTTAAAGAAGATCCGTGGTTAGCAAAATCTTCTGTCTCATTTAAAAACATATCACAAGCCCCCTTTTGCGTGTTGCTGTATATAAACATATAGTAATTTCTAATAATTACATACAATACGCTCATTAAAGGGCAGCGTAGAACAGTCGTGTTTTTATTTACAAAAAAATTCATTCTTATGTTGCCAAACGACATTTAATAAAAGAAAAGAAGAAATTGTAATTCACACAGTACGACGTCATACCGTTTTTGCCAAACGAATTTTTAAGAAAAGAAATCTGTAAACCCTAAGTTTAACGCCATGCAGTTTGTACAGAGAGTATTGACAACAATCAGTATATAATTTATAAGCTATTCTTTGTAAAATGTGATAATCAGCAAATATAATAAAAGCGTTTATTTCATTTTAATTTTTGATACTCTTAATCTTTCTTTTCGAATAAAGGAATTTTTTATGCTGTAGTATAGATAGTAAAGGGAAATTGAAGGCAGTATACTACACACCCCTTAGTAGGCAAATTAAGGCCATGATGTTTAGTTCTGTTGAATGATTTGACAACACGATTAACACCCGAATTATAACTCTCCAAACTAAATTCAATAAAAAATCATCAATAAATATATATACCTGACTAAAAACAATTAAATCACACAATTCTTATTTATGTTATATTCTATGTCTGGAATAAGGTCTGCAACCATCTTGTCACAAGGTTGAATTTTTAGTCTGGAAAGCTACAGCTACCTCGTAATACTTTTCATAAATTGTAAAGGATCATAACCGAAAATATCAAATCTTAAGGTTGATATTTTAACCAACATTTTGCAATAAATTAAAAGATTTTTGTAAAATGTAACATGAATATTACTTATTCAATTTATACAAAAAAAATAACTCTACTTATATGAAAAGATCATAAAATTAAAAGAAAATTTTATAATAATATATAACTTAAAAAAAAGAAAGTCTGTGAAACTTTAATTTTTTGACATTATTATGCAATGATTTTTTTCAAACTTTAAGCAAAAACGTTATCTATTTATGAAGAAATAAATTTCCGAAGTTCATTTTATTTAGCAAAGAAGGCGAAGTACTTCACTGAATGTCTGAGAATGCTGTCGAAGTTCATGTTTGTTAATAAAGCAATTTCTTATATAAAAACAAAAGCATCGGCTTATGTGTGTAAGAAGCCGTTTTCTATTGACTCAAGGCATAAAGATGTTGAAAATAAAAGAGAAGAAAAAACAAAAATGAGAACGACAAGACAAAACATCCATTTGATATTAAGTTAAAATCAGCGAGGATGATTTAAAATTTTAAAAATTTCATTAATTAATAGAATTTTAAATTAATAATTACACGATATTTGTAAACTATATCTTTTAAATCTTAAGACTAATGCTTTGCTTCAGACAACATCAAATTTGTTTTGTTTTTTGAAAATAGGATCTTTCCTTTTAAGATTTGATCCTACTTTTAACCGGAAAATTAATTAAACCAAAATGTTAATTAAGCTTGCCTGCTGGGAAAAATTATTAAAAATATAAATTCATGCGCGTTTTCATTTTCATTCATTAGGTTAATGTAAATTCAACGAAATTCTTTACATTAGTATAATTATATATGAAATATAAAAACATTAATTCTTATTTTATTCCAGACTGAAACTTCTTAGAAATTTATTCATTGATTAAAGAATCTTACAATTTCTAGAGTAATTAAAATTTCTAAGTATTTGTTATTAGTAAATATGTATTAATCGGAAAGATTTTTAGAAGCAGTTATGTAAGTGGAATTAGAGAATTGAAATAAGGCCTAAGATATTTAACTGATTATTTATGAAAAAAAAATTAGCAGCAGCATTTCATGTAATTTGCTTACATAGAATAATGGATAAATTTTATGATACATTAAATAGAAATTGATATGAGACTATTCATTTTAATTAAGTTTTTTAATTCTAACTTTTGCATGTAAAAATATGTTAAAACAAGTGACACATAAATAATGACATTATAGATGATAATTGTAATATACAGTAGTACTAATAAAGTATATGCAGCCTACCCTGTATAGTGGTCAGAGTGCCTGACTGGGGATAAGGAGGTCCTGGGTTCGAATCCCAGTTTGTGCATGGGTGTACTCTTTCTCTGTCTATCCTTTCTGTGTATAAACGTTGCCTACCCAATAAATGGGTTCCTACAGCATGTGTGTACCGAGGATTTCGAACTGCACACCAAAATATGGTTCAGCTGGAAAAGTGGAGCAGCGCACCTCATATGGTCAGCCTAGCAAGTACAAGACAACAAGAACTAATAAAGTATACAATAAATATGTAAATTTATTAGTAGGACCTATTACTAAAGCGTTTTTTTATATCTAATACTTTATAAGACTTAAGAGGTGGCAAAGATATCTTTAATAAGAAAGTGGCTGGTCAGATAAACTATTTGAAAGTTTCTAAATGAGTTACATAGACACTCACTTTCACATGTATAAAACTTTTATTTAGGTACGTATTGTATTCATCTTCTGAGCAAAACTGATGTTATGATACATTATTTTTTGCTACGTGAATAACAACGCATTTAACAATATTTCACTAATTTCCGATTGCGAATAAATTTTATTAAATATTTTATGCCGACGAATCAAAGGCTTTAGAAAGAAACTATTCGAATCCTTTGCAAGCATAGGAGTTAAACTTTATGATAGAAAAGATTTGTTTAATGCATTATTTAAATATGCATTTTCATTAAAATAAAGTTTATATTTAAAAAATATTTTCTTTTTTTTATCAGAAAATCTTTAGAAATTAAGTAAACAATTTAATCAGTAATCTTGCTACAACAACTTTTATTTATTAAATAAAATGCGTGAAGTGATGTTGTGCATTTTATTCGTAGGCACGATGATATGCAGTTCTGTGCTATCAATTTATGAGAAATGTATATATCATTGTATATTACAGAAATGATTAGATGATTGTGTGATGTTTTAACCAAACAGAATTATCTAAAATTGACAGGAGCCTTTGAGACTTCAGAGTGCTTTCAGGTATAATGCTATAGAACCTTTTTTAATAAAAGCCATATTCGCTAGGAGTCTCAATACATAACTGCAATTGGGTTTTCGTATAGAAGGATGTTGATCAAAGAAATCCAGAAAAATTGGTGGCCCAAATCAAAGAAATATTTCAAAAATTATACAGAACAATTTGCTGATTATTACCATTCATCAGAATGTCCAATAACATAGCAAATGTACTAGGTAAATAAGAAAGTTCTTCCCGTTTACCTAGCGCATCCTAATATTAGCCGTAGAAGTATTGACCATCGTTATCTAGCACCTACTGCCAATATTTTACCTAGATGTACAATCCTTTTGGGGTAACAATCAGGGGTGCTGGATGCAAAGAGGTCCATGATTGATTGGCGCAAGTCTGCTTTATTGATGAAAGATTTTCCACGAAGATAATTTTGCAGAGAATGGAAGAAGTGGTCATCTGACATTGGAAAGTTAGGTGAGTAAAAAGGATGGCACAGATTCTCCCAACCAAATCTTGTATGGTATTCCTGGCCATACACATGAAATTCGGTCTGGCGTTATTGGTCAAGAACACTACATCCTTTCAGATAACTAGTGTTGGATTCTTTGGTTCGAATGATTGTTGCACACGCTTCAGTTGCTGCAAGTACAGACCCGTAGAGACCGTTTGGCTCATTGGTAACAGCTCATTGTGAGCCACTTAACAACTAGTCCACCAGGCACCAGATTCATCACAGAAGGACACATCTTCCGTTCGGAATTTGTGAAACCAATGACTTGCCATACGTTCTTTTATAACACTATTTCCTAGGGCTTGACACATTCAGCGTCTTGATGCAACAGCTGATAAAGCCCACTTAGATTTCGTAAAGCAAACAACACCAAACTAGCTCCTTCGACAAATCAGTTTCTCTTCGCTACCGTAAGAGTTACGATTATTGAATGTGCGTAGTGAACCTGCTTTTATAACGGTATTAATACTCTCGAGCGACCGGTGATTCAGCCACGTCATACACTAATTTGTATACTTATTCTGCAATCATTCAATAGCAACGCGAAAATGGAAAAGAACTTTCCTGTTTACTTTACAGTTGTGTTGTTGCTCTCAGACTTTTGGGCACTGTTGTGCTGAAAACATAGTAAAATTTGAAGTGATATTTCTTCTAGCATCGTCTGGAATCCTTGATTCAAGTACCTAATAAAATTCCCAGTTACAATTACATTCTAAAATAACAGGTATTTTCTATCTTATGGTATATTATGGTATAGTAAAGTTGAAAGTGATATTTCATCTAGCATCGTCTGGAATCTTTGATTCAAATACCTAATAAGATTCACAGTTATAAATTATATTCTGAAAGAACAGATATTTTTTTACTTTATGGTATCATACAAAATAGACCAGTGTTATTTCAAAGACCATTTTTACTTTCATTAAGCTATCGTGTTCCGTAGCTCACTATGGGTTTTATAGAAGAGAATAAGTTTTAGTACTTTGACTGGTTGACCTAGAGCATGGATCATAGCTCAGTTGATCTATATGATGAGTTAGAGAATCAACAGATAGGATGCCACACCGTTCAAAATCAAATGGTGAACTGATATTTCTTGTTTAAGCTATGTAGAAGAAATACCAGCATTTTGAAAATACTTGGGAGAGTAATTCTAAATAATCTCCATTATCATTATTTCATTTTATAATTTGACTATCAGTGGCCAAAAATATCATTCTTTGCTATCTCTGATATAATTTAAAGGTAGATATAGTAGTTAAATAAGGATTAGATAATGTGAACTAGTTGGAATATCCATTTTAAATTTACTTAGAAAAAATATTGATCATGTTAATGTCAATTCTAAAATTTTTAGGAGCTTAACTTGTTTTTCGAGAAAAACTTTTTAAATTATAAAGTTCATAATTTATTCTGGAAATAAGAATTATTTCATTTATAATATTTTTTTTTTTTTGCTTTAAACGAATCTTAATTTCTTATTAATTTATATAAATCTAGCAAAATAAATTATGATTTTTATAATGCATGTATTGAGTTTTAGAATACTAGTTTTTTAATATTAAGATGTTTTTTAAATTTCATATTTTACAGTGTCGTTAAATAAGAGAAAAAATAACACGACTGTTTTATATGAATTATTTTCATTTTTTATGTAAGATATTTTGCATGGAAATACGTTTGATTTTTTTAAAAATTTAGGTATAGTCAACCGTTATGTATAATTTATATTTACTTGTCAAAAATTGAACGAGACATGCTGTTGGCATAATTAACTGGCAAAGAATTTAAAGAAGAGTATATAATCTTAACTTTTAAGAAATATCTGCAATTCTTAGTCTTAAACAAATCACAATTATTATGTGTATGTCCTTAATGGAAATGCAACAAAATTTCACCTGAATTAAAATATGGTTAATGCATATGCATTTAAATTCAATTAAATTTAAAGTAAAACAAATATTATGTTATTCCCAAAATGAAGAAAAGATAATGGAAAATCATTTAAAATAAATGAAGATCTTTTAAATTAGAAAAAGATTAATATAAAGCATTTATGATCTTCATTATTTGAATGTAAATTTTATAACGCTGTTCTTAAAATTTTACAATGATCAGAATTACATTTTAAATAAAAATTTATCACCAAGATTTTATCTTAGTCCTAGGATTTTGATGTAATCAAGTAACATTCTAGCTTAGATCGATAAACTGCTGGCAATGCATTTTGCGAATTTTGAAAATAGATTTATGGCGAGATTGACTTCTTATATATTTAATTAAGTTTATTAATTGGAGAATAACGAAACACATTTGGTGTCTAATAATTTATGGAAGTTAGTATAATGCAACTTAATTATTAAGAGAACGGGTGTTAGCACTTAGTCAAAATATGCCCGTAAGCATTTAACAATTCCTACAGTTACCTTGAAAGATATTTGATGCTAGTTAATAAAAGCTGTTTTCGTTAGAAATAGTTAAGTCTCAGTTGATTAAAATGCTTTCTGAGTTTTTTTTTGCCTTGGAACTAATCTGCGATCGAGCAAATAACCATCCATTATATTTAGAACGCATTTCAGATTTCTAGAAAAAAAGATTAAGAGAATGTATTATATAACTAATTTCGCGCAATATTGTTGGTAATATTTCATATCATATAATGCATATGTATGTTCCATGATTTCCATGTTAATGTTTAGCAATAAATATAATATTCATTAGCAAGAAATAATCTTTAGTTTGAACTTTATTTTGTTCGTGATGACAAACAATTCATACTCAGTAGCTTAAAGTATATTTAATGCTTATGAAACTGAAGTGAAATTTTAGATCTTCGTAATTGGTTGGTACTGAATTTCTATTTCTACTAAAACGTATGAATTAGAAAAAAAATTAAAATTATATTAATTACATTTTTTAGAATTTAAATCATCCTTTCTGACTGTAACTAACCATGAAGTAAATGCCTTGTATTTTTCATTATGTTTCTTCTTCTGTTCTATTGTCAACGTTTTAATTGCTTGAATCAAAGGAAAATGGCTTCTTAAGTCAACGTCTTGGTTTTTAAATAAGAAATAGTTTTGTTAACAAAATGAATTTCGATAATATTCTCAAACATTCGATGAACTTCGCCTTATTTGCTGCCTCTCCAAGCATGCGATTAAAGGTAGACAGTAAACTTGTCAACAAGTCGAATTTTCGACTGCGTTTTAATACGTCGTAATTAATTATGCGTGACGTAGATGAACGTTATCTGACGTCATGAATATTTTAAACCAATGAGAATCGTAATGAAATGATGTAGTCATAATCCCAATTGTGGACGAAAGAAAAAACCAATTTATGTTTAATAGTTACTTATGTAAACAAAATCCTTATTCTGTTTGCCCGTCGAATATTTTCTCAGTGTTGAATTAGAGCGGTTCCATGTAATGTAATGAAACTTATATCAAAATGTTTGTCTTAGTCTAATTAAAATAAAAGCCACATTTTTTTATTTCAATATTTGGATGAAACGTTTTTAATAAATTTAAAAGATTATTCTTTATTTCATTTACGTTAAGTTTTTTTATCACCTTAAGGACAGAATTTAGTGCTCTTCGTATTAGAATGATTATGTCATTAAATATTGTTTTATTTATGCTTATTACGCACATACACACTCGCTAGTGAGCATTTTATGTTCTAAAAGCAAAGTAATAGAGAATATGATAAACGTTTTCAAGGATATAATATGGTTCATTGCTCGAACACACTTGAAAAGTATTTAGTCTAGTTTAAAATACATGTTGACTTTTAATGTACTATTTTATATTTATTTACGAAGAAAGGATTTTCAATTTTATTTTCAAATTATCAAAAGCAAATGAAATCGATAACACTTTTTGTAGGTTTATAAAATGAGCAAAAAAAAAAAAAAAAAAAAAAAAACGAAAATATTAGATTTCGTAGAAGTAAAAGAAGAGAAATTTGTCTTTGCACATCGCAAAAGAAGTCTGTTGAAGGAGTGAACGAAATATGCCTTGCATGGATCGTTGAAAAATATTTTTTTTACAAATAATGTCAAGTGGAGTCATGTTTTAAGCTTAATTTGACTGATGTGGGATTAAAAAGTTTTTCTCCTCTATGAACATATAGAAACTGTGACCTTAAAAAAACAACTCAAAGAAGATATTATTTGAAGTTTCTCAGAAGAGGATCTTTGAACAGAACAAGATTTTCTTTAAGTGAGCATGAATATTAATTTTAAAATTTTAATTAGTAAGATAACTTACTGCTCCATTTTAATTTTAAAGAATGTTACTAGTTAACGTTTTTCAGAATTTAGCAATTGAATCTTTTGATGGCGATTGAGTTTTATTCTAAATCGGAAGATTTTTTTTTCATATAAGATTTGAACTCTTTTAATCTTAAAAACTTACTTATAAGATCGCATTAACATTTTTTATGTTAAATGAAACTTCAAATTTTTATCCTTTTTGAAGTAAAAGTAGGGCAGGCCAACGGAAGTAGAATAAAGGAATTTATTTCGAATAATGTGTAGTTGAATTTTCAAATTTTGGGATTTAATGATTGATTATAAAATTGTATTGAAATAGAACAACAGGTAAAAAGTTTGTATTTGTATTAAGATATATTACTAGTAAAATTAACAGTAAGGATACGTAATGAAATATAAATTTATGTTTCATATAAAATATTTGGGCAAAAAAGAGCCTTTGCAAATTCAAAATGCTTTGGAAAAAAGAATATTTTTGTCTTAGTAAAGTGATATTTGTTTTTTGAGCAAACAATATAATCGAAACAATTGTCAAAAACGGTCACCATTGGTCAATGAACTACCATTGTTCTGCTACATTGCCTATTCAATTATTGCTTACGTTCAGGAATTGCATGATATTGAATAAATTTTAGTTCGATAGTGATTATTTTAGGACATATTTAGAAAAATAAAGAGTTATTCGCAGGTTACTAATTTCTATAGAATTGAGTTACTAACCAAAACGAAATATCTGGCAAATTTGGATTATATTTAAGTCCCGAGTCGATATTTATTCTGATATCTTCCCTTCGTTTCCATATTAGCAGAAAGTCATTAGCAATGGAGTTTTTAATGTACTCCAGCTCCAACAAGACGATAATGTTCATCTAGAACAGTTTTCCGCTATCTTACGGAGGCGACATCGATGCATTTAACTATTTAATTGGCAACTAAGTTCCGGCCGTTTTTTTAAATTAGAAAAAGTTTATGATATTAAATGCTCTTGGAATGAAGTTGTACATCATTCGAGAGAATATATTTGTTCCACCTAAATATATGTTTCTATGTTACTGAGATACATTGTCTTGTCACTCACAGGTCATTAACATGGAATGTCAAGTTGAGAAGAATGAGCGTTTTCGACACATCCTTCTTATTGCCTTTTATCAAGATTCTAAGGCTGCAAAAGCTGCTTGCAACATCTGTACTGCGCATGGAGTGGGTTCTGCAGATGAAAGAACCTCCCGTAATTTGTATGTTAAGTTCTTAAAAGTAAATTTTGAACTCAGAGGAGATCCTCGTTCTGGCCGCCCAGTTAGGTTCGAAAAACTTGTAGAACTTTGGTAAAACATTGTAAACAACAAAGGAGAATGCATTCTTGATTAACTACTTGTACATGTTTACTGAAAAATAACCTTTTAACAAATATTATCAAACACGGCGGGAATTGAGTTGTCTACTCAATGTATCCACCAGTTCCTCCTTAAAATGACCGCTATATTCGAAAAGTTGAAATGGCAACACTGACTGTAGATTTTCAAATTCGTTATGACTTTGAAGTAATCTTTTTATAAGAGTTACCAGCAATTTTTGATTGTTTGATTGTTCACTATGTTGTATCAAATTTAACACAAGACACTAAAATTTACAACATGAAGTATAAATCTTAGCTAAAAATATACAAAACTAATCAATACATTTTGCTTAATATTTATATAATGATATTCATGTTATAAATATTAATTTCAATTGAAATCTATTCAAATTGTTAAAATTTCTTATTGAATAATATAATCCTGTCAGTATGCTTTTATCGGTATTAGCTTAAGATACTTAATATACTGTGTTGAAGTAAATCTAAATAACTTATAATTTATTCTGTGTTTTAAGCTCAGTTTCTCTGCAGAACTTGAAATTTGACATCAGAAATAAAGCAATGCTCGAAAAGTTATTCAGCAACATGTTATGTAAAAGCAAGTGTATCAATAACACTTTTTGTATTCATTTTTCAATGGATTTATTAAGGTAATAAATATTTTTCGTGTAGATTACATCTATACTTTGAAAGTACCCATTATTGAAGTAAGTTTAAACATTAGACTCCTAAATATCTTTGAAAAATATTGTCACAGATGCCCTATAATCCAATAAGCAAAATTCTGAATTTTTTTGGCTATGAATTTGACGTATTATGACGTATATGCAAGAGTTTCCAAAATAGAATTATCTGCATAATTTATATAGATCTCCATCTCTATGATATAATAAAAACCAGGGGTTGCCATATACAAAAGAAAATCCACCAAAAAATCACCAAACTCAGAATTTGTGAACCTGGGTTACGAAATCTGAGCCAAAAATCATATTAATTTGTTTGATGACTAAAATGTGTGAAATTAAAGCTTAAAATACAAGGGAACAAAGTGAAACAATTGTTATCCTTACAATATCTATATTCTAAAACATTATATTGGAAAGATTTCGTATTTCCGCTTTTTTCTTTTAGTTTAGAAATAACCTTATACAATTCAATGAATCAACAAGAATTTTGTTTGATCTAAACCTGATTTTGTACAAACATTTTAATACAAATTTAGAGAATGCTAGAACTAATCTTAAGTTTTATGATATGCTTGCGTAATATTTGTCGAAAAGGGGAAGAATATTTTGTGTGACATAATCACTTATCAATTTCCTTTTCTTCGTGATGGTATTACCAAACTGTTTTAATCTAATTAGCAAAATATTTTTATTCAAATTATTTTAGATAAAACATGTAAAATTTTCAAAATCAGAATTAAAAATGTTGATTGAACAAACTTTTGATTAAAACAGTTCTTTGAAAGCATTAATTTATACTCAGAAAAAATTTACTTTCATATATTTAATTTATTAAGGAATTTCATTTAAAAGTCAAAGCAATTGAAGCGATATTTATCAGAAACGATTTTAAATTTTAGCTCAACATTAAGCAATGTTTACTGATTTCTAAAATATATGCATGGTATTAATTACCCTTAAAAATTATATTTTAACAAATTAGTCAAGAGAAACTTAAATATCCTAAAATTAAAAAAATAATATCATTCATACAAAATTACAATTAAAACTTATAAAACGGATAACAGCTTTAAAATTTGTAAGAATGTAAACATCATTATTAAGGGGAAGGGTAATCGCTTATATTTTGAAGCATTTTATTGCACAAAGCATTGATGCATTTACTGTATTTATAAAACGGATTCTCAAAAGATTTCGAAATTTAGATACATATATGCTTATTTTTTATTAATGATGCATTTAAATAAGTTCTATGTTTTCATATTCGTTTATTATTTTTAAGCAAATTTTCTAGAAAGTATATTTTTTAGATGCCTTTACATAATAAAATCTTTCCATTCAATTTATAATTTTCAGAATAGAGGCTGAATAACTAATTTCATTACAAAAAGGAATTAATTTTGATATCTTGATGTCCAATATAGGTATTTGATATGTCATATATATGTATTTGATATGTGTATATAGTATTTGATATCTCGAGCTTTGGAAGAAATGTTTCCTACTTCCAATTCTTTTTTTAGTCTGTTGGACATTCAATATACGCTGATATAAAGTTTCAGTTTTTTAGTTTTTTAATATATTTATATTATTTTTTTCCTATTTCAAAACAGGAATCGCAACTAAGAATATAAACTTTTGTAATGATTTTTTTTTCGAAAATTTAATATTTTTTTTCAAAAAGATAACATATATTTTAGGATACTAAATTTAGACCCTATCATGCGATTTCAAAAAGTACTATTTTCGAAAAGTTACATGCGTTGCAAAAGTTAGAATGATGAAATGCTTTGAAAAAAGTTTATCGAATAAAAAATGCGTGAAATTCATTATAAATTTTATACGGAATTAATTGAGGAATCGAAATCACCCATGTTAATTCTTTCATTCCCAACGAAGATAACCATAACTCTGCATAAAATTATACATTAACAATCTGTCTACAAGCAAACTGTCCTACAATTGCATTTTCAATCACAAAACGTTTTGAGTGTTCCTTAACTATTTTGAACAAACGTAGATTTTTTCTGCCATCATAAGTGGCACCTCTTTAAATGGATATTTAATATTCATTACTTCCCTTATGACTCGTGAAATAAGTTTAAAATCTTTAGAAATATCCTGGAAAAATCGTTCATGCAGTAAGGATTTAAATGCAAGGTTTAATTTAATTTTCTATATATATATATATATATATATATATATATATATATATATATATATATATATATATATATATATATATATATATATATATATATATATATATATATATGCAGTACGGATTCAAAAGCAAGTTCATAAAATTCTAAAGTAACAAACCATAAAGCTCATAAAATTCTAAAGCAAGAAACCATAAAGTTCATAAAATGTGTGTGTGCGTGTGTGCTACAGTAAGAAACCATAAAACCATGTATGAGGGTTAGGAACATTTATGTGAATCGCAGCAAACAATTTTTGAAGGATTGTTATATTACTTATGATACGGGAAACTTATTTTTTAATGTGATTCATTTAATTTATCTGACACTTTAAATAGTTCGCTATAAAAAATATGGTTTTTATGGAGATAGCGATAGTTAACTACGTATGATAACACACAAAAAAATTTGGCATTAATTTCGAAACAAAAAACTTATCTGTATGAAAACTTTTTATACTGCTGGAAAGCATAGAAGTCTCATTTTTATAATTTTTCTTTTTAATCTATGAGATATTTTCTTAAAATGTTTCAATGAACCCATTTGAGAATTGAAGTCCTTATTCTTACGAGAATCTTAATTCTTTATTTTTTCCAGTGTTCGGGGTATATCGGGATGTATTATCCTCTTATACTCAAGGAACTGGCCAGAAACAGTGCTCTCTTTGCCGCCGAGGTGTTGCCCCGGGTGCACCACAGGGTGTGGTTCACCATCGCACCCTCACACATGCCATAAGGACCCGTTTATAGGGTACACACCATTCATACCTCATTCATACACAAGAAAAGGACAAAGACAGGATGGAAAGAGAGAAAGTACACCCATGCCTGAGCCGGGATTCAAACCCAGGACCTCCCTATCCGTAGTCAGGCACGCTGACCACTAGAGAAGTTGGCCGGTAGAATCGTAATTCTAGTTTAACATATTACTAATGGTTTCATTATTCAATGAACTTCTAGTGTAATGTATGAATTTTTATATTAAGTTTTCATATAGAAAAATATGCAAATTACCAATAGAAAAATTATAATAGTGAAAGAAACTTATAAGATAGAAAATATAATTTTCTTACATGTAATTCATAATCAAACTCATTTTCAGTATCATACTATTAATAATTTCCTTTGTAAATCTTTTAGTTTAGACAAGTTTTGAAAAGAAGTTTAATTGGAAGATTCTCAGGTGTGATATACAAATTATTTCTTGAAGACCGATTAATATCATATTTATGTTTCATCAATATGATAAAAATAAATAAGTTCAGATAGCAATAAATAATTATATATAACAAGCTCATAAATTTTAAATGTTGACGATAAAATTCTTAAGTCTCTTACTTTATTAATGCTTGTATCTGACTTGTTATACTTTAATTTAAAATGTTTTGAAGGCGAGTATATCATTATCAGGCAGATTTCAGAATTTTGTATTCCCTAAAAGCAGAAATTTCTCCATGAAATTTTTTGCATTACATTAATAAATAACAATACTAATCAATATCAATAGTTTCAAATAAAAATGTAGTTAATATATTAAAGAAGTAGGTAAGATATATATATATATATATATATATATATATATATATATATATATATATATATATATATATATATATATATATATATATATATATATATATATATATATATATATATATATATATATATATACATAAATATATATATATATATATATATATATATATATATATATATATATATATATATATATATATATATATATATATATATATATATATATATTAATAATTTCCTTTGTAAATCTTTTATATATATATGCATTTTTAAAAAATAAGTTCTTATTTGACGATTGCGTTATTCATGATATTTTCTTTCTGCCATTCATATTTGAATTTACGTCCCTACTGATGTGCAATATTCAGTGCATTAAATTTGAAAATTTGTGCAAAAAATTCACTAATAGAATACAACATATAAATTTGATTAAAAATAGAGCTAATATCTCATTGTCAATTGCACGACAGTTTGCCAACTATATGCTACTCAATCGAGTTTTAGAAGACGTTTGTGATTGTTTCACGAACCTGTCGTTTCCAGGATCGTTCAGTAATACGAACATATCTCCTTTTTTACGACAGATTTATTTTACATTAACAGACATAATCTGTGTAATTTTCATTAGTAGTACTGTACCACCTACAAAACGGTACTCTTAGAATGCGTTTTCATATAACGCGATTTCATATTCCTTGTACATCACGTGTTTTGCTCCAAATAACGCATAGACTCCCCACTTTATATTTCTGTACTGCGAAATTTATAAGGATTTGTACAGTTCTCTATCAATTTTACTTACTTTTACGCATTGTGTCAATTGCTTTTATGCAAAATAACATAAAATTATGTTATTAGCTTTTGAACATTCCGATATAAATAAATATCGGTGGAACGTTATTTCATATGTAGCTCCTACAGTGAACAAACACGTCATAAAACAGCTTTTGGAATTTTATTTACTTGAAAGGAACTTTTTTGGTTACATTTTTATAAGTACTTTTTTTTATTTAAAATGTTTTTAATTTGATTTAAATAAAACTATCATCTTTAGTTCATAACATAATTTTCCCTAATATTCGATACAAATCCCCTTTAAAGAAAAAAGTTAAACACAACGCATTATACGTGGTCGTACGAGCGCGTTTTACGAGAGAGCTCGTATAATTCATTTTCCTATGAACTAATATGCCGTGATTACTGTAATATGTTTTTCACGAGATGCTATGTATGTTCTGTCACAATCATGAATCAGTAACCATTACTTATCAAATATTTTCAAAATTGTGAAATAATTGTCTCTTTGTTCGAAGAAAAGAGTTTCATGATGAATAAGGATTCTTCAAATGAAACAACTAAGTGAAATAATTCTGTTTAATTTCAAAATATTCTTATTATAAGAAAAATTTGAGTATTGAAAGTTAATAGAATAATCCTAAGGTAATTTTTAAATTTGAGTATTGAAAGTTTAATAAAATAATCCTAAGGTAATTTTTAATTTTTTTAAAACTTTATTTGTTAAAATTTTAAGCAATTTTGAGTAATGCTGTTTTAATACAAAACTTTTCTTAAGAAAAGTATTTTTACAATTGTTATTAAAGTGCACTCGGAAAGAAGCCTTAAATTAAATCAAAGAAAAGTATTTTGGGGAAGGATTTTATTTCACTTTTTAAAAATATTCGATTTCATATTCATCCTTTCGAAAAATCTTCTGAAAGAAGTTTTTCTTTCATTACAAGCTAATTTCTTATGCACATTTTGTACTTCGGAATAAAGAATGTGAGAAATCTCATGCGCATTCTTAATTTCTAAAAAATTTTTCTTTCATTGAAAAAAAAAAAAAAACTAATTTGTTTTGCACATTCTTCATATCGGAAAATATTCTGAAGGAAATTTTATTTTCATTAAAAACAAATTTCTTTTGCACATTCTTCACTTCGGAAGGAAGAATGTGCGAAATCTAATGCACATTCTTCATTTCAGGAAATCTTCTGAAGGAAATTTTTTTTCATAAAAACACCTATTTCTTTTGCACATTCTTCATATTGGAAAACTTCTGAAGGAAATTTTTCTTTCATTAAAAATAATTTCTTTTTAACAGATAAACCAAATACTTTCCTGCACTGTTTTGAAATGTTTGTAAACGTCAGGAAAATCTTGGAGGAAAGCTTACAGAAAGCATCTTATGGACAATATTTAATTGAAGCGTTCTTTATAGTTTTTTAATTATGCTAGTATATAGAAAAATCAAAATCATTCTCTTTTAGTAACATTATTTCCTTTCTTCTTTAGGCTACACCAAATAAGCTCTATTTAAAGTAAAGTTAACACAGTATTTACTAGTCCAAATACATAATAATATTTCAAAACTGCCTCATAGAACAATCTACTGGGAACAGAATTTATTATTAATCGATATTAAGATAATCAATGATTATCGAAGCATGCACATGGTTGAAATAATCGATATATGTATTAGTATGTGGATTATAAGATTTATTAACGCTATATAATGCTCATTAGTTTCCTATATAATTATTACTTAGCATATGATATTTATTTTGGAGACAAAGGAGAAAACATACCCATTTAAACAATTGGAATCAAATTAAAATATTAAATAGCCCCTCCATGTGATATTTGGAATGCAAATGTGTTTTACGTTTAAGATTTTTTAAGTAATTACGATTTACATTTTACTCTAAGCCAGTAAAACATAAATTTAGTGAAATTTATGTTTCACTGATATAGAGTCGATAGTAAATATTCGATTGTAAAAAATAAGAGAATATCGATTGTAAATAATTAAAAAATCCTCACTGTAAATCATATTTGCCTTTTTAAAAATAGAATATTTGCGTTTGATGTTACCTTGAGTATTATTGTGCATGCATGATTTGATTAACAATGTTTACTCTAAGGCGCAATATAAGAAACTAAAATGTGATTTATAAGAGTTAATTTAAATTCCAAAATTCTTTTTGTAGAATTTAAGTATTTTGTGATTTGAATTATTCTTACAAAACCATTTACTAAAGGACTTTAAGTATTTTATAATATAAACAAATAAATATTTACGTTTAAGGATGTCGAACTAACTTATTTATTGTCACGCATTTTCAAAATTTTACCTATATAATAGCTCCCCATTGCATATTTAAATTATGATTCTTAATATTTTAACATTTTGAATGAAGATTCATTTTAATTAATGGAATGAAGTATTTAACTCTTTAGGAAATAATTCTGAGTAGTAAAATGAAAAAATGAATTTAAAAGCCGATTATTTCAAAAATGTGACTTATTTATAAAAGCTAAGAACAAAAAACATGAAATTAAATACTTTGAATTGAGAACTTACTTAAATGCCAAATATTCACTTGGGTAAAAAGCAGTTTAAATAATTAAAAATGCACATACATATTTTCAGTTAATATATTCATCTTTGGTAATTAAAATTATATAAAGATGAAGGCAGGGATTTCCACATAGTTCAATAAACAGTATTTATGATTACAGAATACACGTACGAGGGTTACTCTGAAATTTATGAAATACGCGTAGACGAGAATTTACAAAATAAAAATAATGGTTTAACTTAAAAATAAAAAGTATTTTAACACGGAAGACGATTTTTTTACTAACTTCAACTTGTTTAGCGTAAAATAAATTTTAAACAGAAAAGAAAATGGAGTTGCCGCGAGAACATTTTCACGCTATGATTTTCTACGATTTTAAAGCAGGATTAAATCAAGAAGAATACGTTCAACGGTTGCAATTAGCATTTGGTAATGAATCCCTACCTCGTGCTACTATATTCAGATGGCTTAGAGAAATTAGAAGAGGTCGCAATTTTCTTCAGGATGAAGAACACACAGGAAGGCCACCGTCGGCAGTAATCCCGGATAATGTGTCTGCCGTACGAAAAATGTTAATGGATAATAATCGTTGTACCTATCAAATGATACATAAGAAACTTAACATTGGATCCACAGCGTCGTACACAAAATCATTCTCTCTCTCTCTCGTGAAGAAGTACATATAAAAAAATTAATTTGCTGTTGGTTTCCCCATAATTTAACTGATCGCCAAAAAGAGGAGCGTGTCAAAATCAGTAAAGAAACTCTTAAATTGCTAAATGATGGTGGCCATCTCATCATTTCTAAAATTGTAACAGGTAATGAAACGTACATAACGTTTTTTGACATTCCAACACGTCAAGAAAGCAAAGTATGGTTCTTTTAAGATAATCCCACGCCGACAATGGTGAAAAACAACGCGCACTGAAAAGTGATGTATGCCGTTTTCTTCAGAAGTAAGGGATTGGCCAAAACCATCCAGTTGGAAGGACAGAAGACAGTAACAGAAAACTGGTATACCATTAAATGTCTTCCAGAAATTCTACAAGAACTGAATGTTAGGGGACTAATGCTTCACAAAGACAATGTATCTTCACATACAGCCGGATTAACAGTTGAGTTTCTTAAACAAAAACAAATTAAAGTGATCGAACATCCGCCGTATTCACCTGATCTAGCTATGTACAACTTTTGGTTACTCTTTAATCTAAAAAAGAACTTAGGTGGACGTCGTTTTCATTCAGAAGAAGAGATTGATGTGGCTATAAATGCATTTTTTTCTTCCATTCCAAGAAATGAATGGCTGAGGTATTTAATCTGTGGAAAATTCGTCTACAATGGGCATTGATGCTGGAGGAGACTATATTGAACACACCTAAAATTTTGTAAGTATAACTTTAAAAACCTAATTGTATCTCAAGTTTCAGTGCGACCCTCATATTTACAATAATAACACATTGGCATGAAGGAAGAAGACAAAATATTTTACTACACCAGCAGCTTATTTTTCATTCTTTGATAGAAGAGAATCATAGATCGAGGTTTTGTAACTTAATTCACATTTAATAGGACAGAGAATAAAAGACTGAAATCATATCACCTAATTCGTCTTTAACAGAGGACATAGAATAAAGGACTAAAGTCATATTACCTAATTCATCTTTAATAGAGGACAGAGAATAAAGGATTGAGGTTCTATAATCTAATTCATCTTTAATAGGACAGAGTAAAAAAGTGAGATTTTATTGCCCAATTCGTCTTTAATAAGACAGCGAATAAAAGTGACTACGGTTTTACTACCCAAATCATATTTAATACGACAGAGAATAAAAGACGGAGGTTTTGTTCTCTGCCCTATTAAAGATGATTTGTTAAACCTAACTCATTGTTAATAGGACAGAGAATAAAAGACTGAGATATTATTACCTAATTCGTCTTTAATAAGACAGCGAATAAAAGAGACTGCGGCTTTACTACCCAAATCATCTTTAATAGGACAGAGAATAAAAGACGCGGAGGTTTTATTACCTAACTCATCGTTAATGGAACAGAGAATAAAAGACTGTGGTTTTATTGCCTAATTCACTTTTAATAGGACAGATAAAAAGGACTGAGATTTTATCACCTTATTAATTTTTAAAATAGAGTGTAATAGTTATGAGTGGCAGTAACTTTGAGAATTTCTGCTTCGGTTGAAGATAACAATTTAATATATAGAAATATGATGAATTTACACGCCTATCAAATAATGTACGAATTTGTAACAAAATTGTTCCATTTAAATGAATAAATGCAGAATAATGAAACAATAAGAGAGGAATAATAAATGAGACATTTTTTTGTTTAAATTTACAATCATATTAAAAATATTTACCGCGATAGTTATCCTCTCTCTCCGTCTACGCTGAAAATTTAAGAAACATAAAATATCCTGCATAATTTATTTTTCTGACAATTTTTCTATTTCTAAATTTTAAAGTCTTAGATATTTCACGATTTTTAAAGCAATCTCATATGTTATATAAAGTATTGCATTACTTAAATTATTTTATACTCAGATTTATATTTTCAAAACACTAAAAATGTACCTACGACGATAAAAAATGTGTGTACTGAATTATGAAAACAAAAAATAATCATATTTTTCTTAAACTCGTAATTCTTGTATCGGTCTATTGCTCTTTTGAAGCTTTGTATTTGGAATCACGGTACCAAATCACTATCTATTTAGAAGATATCATGAGCTTTGTTTACACAACCTTTGTTCAATCTTGTACTTCTGGTTTATCGAACAAATTTTCTCTTAATAATAAAAATCCTCGATTTTTTTATTCCCCATTTTATTATGATCTTTTAACTAAACTCCATAACTATTTTTAAATTGTATAATATATTTGTTTACCTGGACGCCACACTTTCATAATTTTCATCACTTTTAACAAAAATGGCAGCGGAGAAGTTAGAACTCCATTTTTTAAATTAACAGTTAATGATTTAATCCTCCACCAGAAGTTTGGATATTTGTAATGATTTGGAATCCATATTAAGTCATGGATTCCAGCAGAATGTACATTTTGCAGTGATATAACAGAATTAGAAATTAATGTAACCAGGCTAATGTGAGGTGAAGCAAATTGCCTTTACATTTCGATTTTAATCAAGTTTATTTTTTATGTGTTATTAAAAATAATTGTTCTTAAAATAATGATTATCCTGATGAGTTTGTTGAATAAAGATAGATTCCTAAATTTAATTATTTAATAAAGAGAAATATATCTTCAATAAAGAGAAAATAAATGCACTGTTGTATTATCTTTTCAAAATTACATAGATAAAAGAATCAATAACTCAATTACAAAGGAGAAGTAATTTTCATTTGTCGAATAAGATAAATTTATATACTTATCTATATTTACACTTCACAATGGAGAAAATAAATACATTGTATTATCTTTCCAAAAAATACATAATTAAACGACGCAATAACTAAGTAAATTTCATTGTTATTCATGCTAAGGAAATTATGGAATGTTTTGATTCATTACTGTAGTAAGATTTACCTTAAATAAATATTTTACCTTAAAAAGATAATTTACTTTAAAAGATAATAGCATACAATTTATTTAGGTATTAATCTAGGTAATATAGATTAATAATGAAGAGGATTTTGAGAAAATAATCGAGCTTACAGAAATTGCGTATTATACAAAACAACTGCTTTTATTTTTACTTAATATTAGACAGGAAGTTTCCGATTCCAGGGCGATAAGTAAAAATTATTTTAATTCATCTGATATTGACTAATTATGGTGTAAACTAATTGAAAGGAATTACAAAACTTGAGTGAAGCTGAAAGAAAATCAGTTCACATTATTTGTAATACAATTGAGTAAACAAAGCAGCCTCTAACATACATATATTTAACCTGAAATACGACTTTATACAGTTTTTAAAATATCTAGTGTTCCAGTACTGTACCAGTACACTAGCACAGTACCAGTACACTTGCTTCGTAAGTTGTGGCGAAATTGCTCACAATGTGGAAATTTCGATCATTATTTTTGTTATAAGTGAAAAACAACTTTCGCTTTTGAAAATATACATATAATAATCAAGGTTTACATGTAATAATCAATGCAATAATCAAATTATGCATCATGTAATAATAGGTGTCATTATAATAAATGAAAATGCCCGCACACTAGGCGAAATTGTAACTGTTTACAATCCATTAGGCACGTTCAGAAAGTAAGTTACACTCGGACAATGTAAGTAAAAAAAACACGTTACTAAGAAGTGTGTCATAATACTATATGGCACACATACAACACATTATTTTTCTACATGATCTCCCACTCGCTGCAGACATTTGTCGGAAAGTAGCACTAATCACCCGATGCCCTGGCAACAAAATATCGCTCTTTGGTCATTAAGCCAGTTTAGAACAGCTGTCTGAACCTAGTCATCCTTAGAAAATTGCCTTGCACCAAAATGTTCTTTGAAGGAAATGTTCATAACGAATAAATAAAAGTCACAGGGCGTCAGATCGGGACTGTATAGCGGATGCTTCCATACTTCCTATCCTAAACTCCAAAGCAAATCTTAAGATTTGCACACGTTGAGATATCTTGCATTGTCGTCCAAGAGGACAACGTTTTTTTTTTACCTTTCCACGTCGCTTATTTCTCACAGTTTTTCGCAAATCTCATAGTGTTTCTCAATAAAACTCAGCGGTGAAAATGTGCTTTGGGTCCCCTGCTTGGCGCATTTTCAAAAAGTCACCAATTGGCGTGTTTTTGCGTGTTGTCTCGCGGAGTTGAATGCTCCTAGAGACACAGCGCAAAAACGGCGTTTCTATGACGACGAAACCAAAATCAGTGTTTTTAAAGAATTTTACCGTTGGCATGGTAATGAAAACAAAAACAATTTTTTTTACGAATTGTATAAGAAAAAATACACATATAATTGTATAACAAAATATAACAAAAAAGACAGGATTGCCACAAAGTGCATTTAGAATGAAATAGTCAGGGTTACCACGCTTTGCGCGTCTATCGCCCATTTGGCGAGAAAGGGGTACTTAAACCACAGATTAGCCAACTCAGCATTAATAGTTTTGCTCTACAACATAAACTCGGGGTGTAGGTTATTCCTACACAATAAAAAATTAAAAAAACAGTAATTATAACTTTACTGCTGATGGGGGAACTTTGGATTTTGTTCTCACAAGCAATGATGTTTCTCCATTCCATCGACATTTGCTTCGTTTCCTGATTGAAGTGGTGCACCCTTGTGTCATCACCCGTAATGACGTGGCTTAAGAAATTATTACCTTCTTCAGAGCAGCTTTGAAGGAATTCCATGGAAGCAGCAAAGCTTGTTCTTTTGTCTTCTAAATTCAAAAAATAAGGAATTTATTGTGGAAACAATTTAAGATAATCCAGTTGTTAACGGATAAGGGAATGAGAATTGCCAACAGTTAGTTCCAACTGCTGGGAAACGCGTGGGACTCTAACTCTGTGATTGATGAGAATAATGTTTCCACCATGTCCGATGCACTCACTATTGATGGCCTTCCTTGGCTTTTGTGCTACCATCTTTATAATATTGGCGTCGTTTAGCAATGGCTGTGGGGGGCATTGCACGTGGTCCATACACTGCAGATATTCGTTAAATGTTTTGCCCACAAAAAACGTACTGTTCCGCGGACTTCTGCGTTGGAGTAGATTTCCAGTTGACTCACCACTTTTTTTCTCGTACTGGGCAGCAACGGTTCAAACAATCCAAATGAAATTGCTACTGCGGGAAGCCGTGGAACTCCATTACCGTTTAAGCAAGCTTCGCTCTTCTTTCGCAATGATACCACCTATTGGAGGGGCATGTGTAACTTACTTTCTGAAAGCCCAATATACAAGCATTATAATGCAATAAAAAACCGTACTTATATATTTAATACAATATTCATTAGATGTAAAGATAAATACTTTTGAATTTGCAATTTAACTAATTATATCCATGTTTCCAAACCAAAATTGCAGAGGAATAATTAGAACTCTGATATTCGGCTCAACACAAAATATGGGGGGTTTATTCTCCCAACTGAAGCTTGGAAAATTGATGGAGTTTGGAATCTACTCTCCAATTAGATCTCGTCAGCAAAAATATAATATTAAATGTCAAATAAACTCAAGCATTTTTAAGAAAATATTTAAAAATATGTAGAAACTGGTATTCCTTGACTAAAATTTCTACAAATTGGTTAAATTCTATATATATATATATATATATATATATATATATATATATATATATATATATATATATATATATATATATATATATATATATACTACGAACAATTCCTAATTAATATAAATAATGCTTAGTTGAATAATTTACAACAGAATTACAATTAAATTAACAACAATGAGGCGCTTTTACAAGGAAATAAATTCATATACTTTTTATTTAAAATAAATTTATACACACAGCTATGCTGAATTGTCTTGCATTTCTGTGATTTACACACACACACACACACACACACACACACACACATACACACACACACACACACATACACACACACACACATACACACATGTACACACACACATACACACACATACACACACACACACACAAACACACACACAAACACACAAATACACACACACACACACATACACACACACACACATACACACACACACACACATACACATGCACACACACACACACACACACACACACACACACACACACATATAATTAACAAAGGTGCGTCTCCAAGTTAACTTGAAAGCGATATGTTTAATGATCTAGCATTTTGTTGAGCAATCCTTGTATTCCATATTTTCATCAAGCTTGAATGTTCTTAACAGTTTTGAATACTTTTTTATATGCAAGAAAGTGAGGTTAAATTAACCTTCTTGTACAAATATTTGCTATTGAGGGTCAAGGAAATCATCTTAATCATGTTAACAAGTAATTATTGTTACTTTTAAAAGGTTAGTATCTCTTGACGAAATATGTTACCAGTTGTGATAAATTGGTAAATAAAATATGAGTGAAAATTAGTTCAAACAAAGTGCATGCTTATATTTAATATTTTTCATCAATTTAATATGTTTCCGGTACTTTTTGTATTCATATATATTTTTCAATTTAAGACATAAATAAAAATTTTTATATGATTAGAAATAAAGTATGAGAAAGTTTAATAAAATTAGGTTTTATTTGATGTTATTAACATCTGGACACAGATTTTATTAAAAGTGAAAATTTCACCGATTTTCATTATGTTTAGCAAAAAATATCGTTAATGAAATTTCTTACCACGAAACTTAGTTATATCTATGACATAAAAAATAATTTTCTCAAATAGGATCATGACAAAATAAGATTAAATGACTGAATATTTTAATAACAATAAAAAACCCCATATCATCGGATAATTTCATCAAAAAATTCTGATTATTAATAACTAATAACACTTATGAGAAGAAGAACTTTTGATTTCATGGTATTCGCAGCATCAGAATTTTAAGGTGGTAACAGTTGTAAAACAAGTTTCTCATTCATCTTTGGTTTTTCCGAAAATTTCGATTCTTCTTCTTTGCACGATGAATCAAATGATTTTTCTGTTCATTTTAACTAAAAAATCTATTCATTCCTATTTCGGTAAAGGATATATTGGATCTATTTTTGAATACTAAATTATAATTTTAAATTATGTATTATAACTGAATGCTTTATAAATGAACATTTTCAACAATTTTAAAAATTTAAAAAGCATGTTTGCGGCCACTACTATATTCACAATTGAAAATTTCCCCCTCAAAGTCTTGTTCAACAGCCTCACCGTGGCGAGGGGGTGATCCTGGATGGAATGGGCGAAGTACGTTGGGAGTGTATACTCCTGGTAGGGCCACCCAAGACGTGAAAGCCATTCCACTTTTTCCGGCCTACGTTTGACAGGTGAAGGAGCAAAGTCGGACTTTTGTCTTTCTTAGGTGCTCAGTGTAAATACTACCTACAGAAGCCGTACCCCTTTCTTTTTTATGTTTATGACGCCTTTGGTTTCTTCCAAGAAATCTTCTCTTGGAGTAGGGCTCTTGCCAACTCATCTTCGAAAATTCCGCCGCCTCATTCTTGGTATTGTGACTCTGATCCTGGGGGATCTTCATTCATAAAAGTTTTATATTTGTAAGAAAAATAGCACAAAAATGTTCTTAATTATTATTTATATTTTCCAATTATGTATATATATAATAATACAATTATTAATTAATGAGATTCAGAGAAGAAAAGAAAAACAATAAGTAGTATTATTTAATATCAGATATTCTTGAAAATATTTTATTCTTAAGTATTTTTTTTTTGGCCTGTGTATTTTTTAGATTAAATTTAAGAATTTTGTAACGAAATATTTAATAACTTTTGTTGCCATTGAGTCACTATATCAAAGTGTTCATGAATAAAATAAATTTATTAATTTGAATTATAGATTTTTACGATATTAATAAAACATCATTTTTAATAAAATTGAAGACATCTCTTATCTTCAAAAGTATTCCACACTACAAAACTCAAACTTTTGTTCATTTCCTTAAAAGAAAATGTAGAAATCCATAATCCATGAAAGAGTTAAGGTTAACGAAATCTCTAAATGTAAAATTTCAAATATAAAAATTTAAATGATATCGAAAAAAAAAATTATTTAAATTGGCAGAATTGCTGTAAATATAAAATAATTTAAATCAGCAGTTTTTATGTTTATTATGAATTTTAATTCGCTATTTTTAATTTCCCATAAAGCATTTATGCGTCGTATTATATATATTCACATAAATTTCATGAATCTTATTCATAATTAGTCATTTTCATATAATATTGAAATGAGCTGACAAAAGGTTTTATTGTTCTGGAATATATTATATATATACATACCTATATATATATATATATATATATATATATATATATATATATATATATATATATATATATATATATATATATATATATATATATATATATATATACATATAATATTCTAACTTTTCTTAAAATTTCAGAAACTCTTTAATTTTGATCTTAATTTCAGAAATGTTTTTTTCAGATTTTCATGTTTTTACATGAATATAATTATTTGTAAGCTTTGATGTTATTGCTTTTATGAATTGTATTTAGAAATAGTTTCTAAGCATATTTAGAATTAGATAAAGGAATTCAAGCAATTAAAGAGATGATATGCTGTTGATATGTATAAATGTAATTCTTTGGACCAATAAATTGTAGATATATCCCTCTATTCATAAAGAAACTTTTATTATACTTAACATTGGTCTATAATTGGTCACAAAAAGCATTGATCTTAAGCAACTCATAAGATGGATACTTTGTAAGATTTGTTTTAAATTTCTTCATATCTTTTGCATTCGTATTTTATCGATTGAAGAGATTATTTTTTTATGAAAGTATTATAAAATCATCCCCTTTCCCCTCCCCTCTCTCTAGGGTTCTCTTTTAACACTCACATAGTGGTTTCTTATCATAAACTTCAATCCATCATTATATATATTGCACATGGGTTTTCTGCTGTTAGTGAGGGGTATTATTTATTTTTAAGATATGTTTCAACTAAAAATAAAAGACAAACCGTAAAAAATTCAAATAGCAATCCAAATAAAATTAAGATAAATAAGAAAACATTATACATCAAAAAATAAAGATTTGTCTAAAAAATCATAAAAATCAATATTTTCTAATTGAATTCTGGTTAGTTTCTTCTTTTTTTAAAGACAAAAACAAACGTTAATAATAAAAAGTATAATATAAAAGAAAATTACAAATTTACAACAAGCAAAAAATATAAAAATGATAACATAATCGTTATCATTTTCAAATCGTTTCTGTTTACTTCACACCGCAAGAAAGTTAAGCCCTTAAATAAGAAATACATAATAAACGCTAAAACAAAACATTTCCATGATTAAAAAGCTATTAATATGACTTATTGTTTCACTGAATCGACAAGGCGCTTATTTATTTTAAGCCCAAGGTAGGCGTAAAAATCATCAAAAGGTCTTAAAAATGTGAGCATGACAAATAAAATATACGTATGTAGAAATATAAAGTTATAATATGTATAGCTTCCCTAAATTTGTAACAATTAGTTCATAATTTTAAAAATAGTTATATTTTAAAATTTTAAATATCAAATTTGGGACAAATATGCGAATTTTATTAACTTCTTAATTAGTTTTCTTAGTATTTAATTAATTTTTTTATATAACTCAGGAGGTTTCCGGAAATAAATCTTCTAATTACAAATATATTTTGAATTTCCTCTATTTTATAAATAAACCATAAAGTATGAAAGCATTTTTAAGGGAGTTTGTAGAGTTATTATATTAAAATATGTGTTTACATATTTTTATTATTATATATTTTGATCTGAATATAAATAATCTTTAATTATTTAACATTCAAATCACGAACATTTTTATTACTTATTGATCTTGATTAAAACTGTGTGGCATTGCTATGGAAAATATATCTTCCCATTGCAACTTATCTCATATCAGCATTTAATTTGATAACATTTTCTGAGAATTATCATATTTTAAGTAAAATAACTAATTTTACTAACTGAGAAAGTGCAAGTAAATTTAGCAAATTTGGACTTTCTGATCCCTTTCTAGTTTTAATTCTTTTTTGTTGAAAAACTTATTTCTATCTTTCTTCCGAAAGGCTTTTCAAAATATTTTCTTTTTTGTATTATTTTATACATTTAAATTTAAAAACAATATCAAAAACACGCTTCAAAATTTATAGAAGTAAAAATCATTTAGAATTCTTGGTTTTCAAATGAATAAAACAATCGCATAAGAATAAATGAATAAATATCACAATAATCATTTTTTAATGTTATTTTTTGCAATCATTCGTATGTTCTATCCTCAAGAATTTTAACGTAGTTTCATAAGATAGGATTTAAGACGATGATTTGCAAGGATAAATGAGTTATTCGAATGATGCGTACGGTTACAGTTAAGAGAAAATCACGCCCAAATGAATGATGAGTTTCGATTACTCCGCAGTATTATTAGCCGTTGCAGCCGAAGATAGCGTGGAATTGAGCAGTAATCAGTAGAACTCTTGCTTGTTCCAAATGAGAATTCAGAATAATTTCAAATTATTACTGATTAGTTTTCTGCAAACATGGCGGTAGAGGAATAGATTCGTCCCGCGCTTAGAACACCATTTAATAAAATCGTAGTCCCAAATAGCAGTTACTTTCGCGTTTCTGTGATTCGAGGCTTCAATTTTTATAAATTTAGTTTAATGTAAAATAAACTGATTATTCAAACATTTTGATATTCATTCATTATTCATATAAAATAAACTTTTTTATAACATAGTATAATAATTTTCATATTCAGAGTTTGAGGACAGTATCATATGTACCCAGGAAAGTTTAAAATAAAAATATTCCTAAAAGTTTTGTGAAAAATAGTTATTTTTGTCTTGTGCCAGCTAGGTAGGCAGTATGGGGGTGCGCTGCTGCATTTTACCAACTAAACCGTAATTTGGTGTTGAGTCTGACATCCTCCTTACAAACATGCCATAGATGCCAGTTTATAGGGAAAGCAACCATTCACACCCCATTAATACAAGGAAAGAACAAAGACATGCGAGAGAGAGAGAGACAAAGTACATCCATGTCAAACCGAGATTCGAACCTTGGATCTCCCTATTCACAGACACGCTGAACACTAGACAGGGTAGGCGGTTCATTCATGAAAGTATATAAAAACAATTATTTGTATTTTTTTCCCTATTTCTAAAATAATGACATATTTGCTGCTGGTATTCTGTCGATGGAAAAAATTGTAAGCGTTTAATGGCTTAAGCAGCAGAAAAAAATTACAGAAATTCTCCAGGAAAAAATGAGACAATTAGTTAAATAATACATTCAGTTCTCAATACAGTATGAGTTAAGATCATTTTTGATAGTGATAATATTTGTCATGAATGTTCAGAAACTTACGCGTACTGTTCATTTTACTTAATTAAAGTTGAAGTAGTTTGATTTATGCAAAAAATCACTCGAAGTTGTAAATCTAATAAGTCTGACTCACAAAAAGAAAACGATAAGTGTATCTTAATTAGAGACAACTTTCAAAGCAATATTTTTCAATTACATGGATTATCGAGAAAAATTAGAAAAACCCAATTCTAACCAGATGATAAACCTTATACCTGTTAAGGAAGTTTAAATAATCAAATATTATAGTTACCGATAATCTAAAAAGCACCTTTGATATTTTTTTACTGTCCAACTTAGATTGATAAAAATTTCATGATTTTACCAAATTTCCATGACTGAGTTTAATACTTGAAAGATATAAGACGTTATCATTTACAGCAGTGAAGGTGGATTTTATTTCATTGTCTTGCACACAAATGCTAATGGCTAATGTGATCTTATGGTATATTCACCACGTGATAAGAATACGAGAAATGGTAAATGATAAGTAAATAAGAAGCATTCAGTGCATAAGTAATTACTTATAACCACCTTATTGTTGTTAGCAATGGCATTAATTTTTTATTTTTATTCAAAAAGTATTGCTGTAATATTCGAAAACGTTAGGGTGTTAGATTGTTTGTTTATTATATCGAATACTTATTGGATGATTAAGTGACCATTTTGCATTCAGAAAACTCAATAACTGTCAAAGGATTTAATAAGTTCCTTATGGTCAATTCTGTCATTCTGAAGCACAGAACTGAATTAGATATGTTTGCTTAACTTATAATTTATCACTCGTGTCCAAAAAATAAACGCCTAATTTTTTATTTAAAAGGAAGTGATATTAAATTTGGGTTAAACAGTATGTAAAAAAATGCTCATTAGTTTTGGTTAAGCGATTTCTCCAAGAATGCAGTCAAGATCAAAGGTACAAGTTTTATGAATTCACGGAAATTTGATCGAAATCCTTTCGGTTATTTTCTCGCCAAATTGTTTTTCTACTTCACAAATATGTTGCAAATATGTCAAGAAATAAAGAATGAACAGAAAATCTACTACATTAAATCATATTCAAATTTTCTATTGAGAAATCAGATTCTCGTTAATCGCCGTTTGCAACAAAAAATTTAACTGAACCTAAAATCAAAACGATAAAAAATATGGAAAATTCAGCCATCATAAATTAATTTAGAATATTATTTCATCTTGTTTAGTATATTCAACATTTAACTGTACAAAATTTTATTTCAGGTTGCTGGGACATTTAATTTAAGGTTGCTATGCGATGTAGAATATTCTTATTAATCGCCATTGGCAACAAAAAATTTTATTGAATCTAAAATAAAAACAATAAGAAAGTATAGAAAATTTATCTATTTTCAATCGTTTTAAAATATTATTCAACTTGTTTGTTTGTTTGATATATTCACCATCTAACTATAAGAAATTTTATTTCAGAATTCTATAACAGATGTGATATAGAATATTCTTATTAATCACCATTTGCAACAAAAAAAATTTTAACTGAATCTAAAACGAAAACGATAAAAAAGTATAGAAAATTCGGCCTTCTTCAATTGTTTTAAAATATTATTTAAACTTGTGTGGAATATTCATCATCAAACTTTATGAAATTTTATTTCAGGTTGCTATGACAGACAGTTAATGCGATATAGAATATGTTCAAAATTTGTTCCTTGCGTTCGAAAATTACAGTGAAGAGAAAAGCCCGCCTAACTGAATGATGAGTTCTGGAATGCGCATTGTGTAATTAGTAATTGCAACCAACGGGCTTTCGAACGGAGTGTTAATCAATACATTTATTGCAAATTCCTGTGACGTATAGGATAGTTTCTAGTCACTAATTAGTTGTCAAATACTTGTTCTCAATCATGATGAAATTTGGTAAGTTCTCTTGCAGACTTTGTTCTATTTAAAGATCTGCGCCTATGATGTGCTGTTACTTTTGCATGTGAGAATATAATTTAATAAATAGTAATTTAGGTTTGTAAAATGCGAGCTTAAAAAAATGCATATCTCAATAATGTAACAAAATATCTATCATCTCAAAATGAACATATGCATTTTCTTATTTCTCGAATGGGAATGAATAAGTTAAAACATGATAATTTTGTCTTTAAATTAGAAATGAATTTTAGAAATAACGTCTGCATATTCTTTATATAAAGTATGAAAAAAAGATTATAGTTTTATAAAGATCAACGGCCATTTTTTCCACACGAAGGTTAATTTAACAAAAATCAGCAGTTTAGGAAAAAAAAAACTGCTATAAACATCCAAATTTAAAAAGTGTTGTTGTTACTTATAACATATTCGGATAAACCAAGCTTGCTATGCCGTTGTCTATGCGAATTTAAATCAGTAGAATGTGTCTTTCATTTAACCACAGAGCCACGAAGGTGAAAGTACGACTTTGCTCTATACTCCTCCGGTAAATGGCACCCCCAGAGGATCCAGTGATCTGGAGGGGGAGAAAATTTTATTCTAGATCATTACACCCATGCTAACAGCAAGACTTTCGATTGCACAGATTTAACATTCACGTAAAAAAAATTAAAATGCTATCAAAATTACAAACATTTTAAATGAAGATCACTTCGCGAAAAACTCAGTCATTAGTTTAGGAATAGAGATAGTGAGTTATAATTAAATAGTTTGGGGAGAGGAAAATCTTTTATGAAATTGTGTAAAAATAGGCTTACATATCATGTCACAGTACTAAAATCTTAAAAGGTATTTGCCCACTTTCATTTACTAGTTCACTGCAATTTTCAATAAAATCGTTAATCATTTGAAATTCTATATTTTTCACGGGTTTAATAAGATAATTGTAATAATTTTTAATAATCTTAGTAAAATTTTTATAAAAGTTTTCATAAAAATTGCGAATAAATGAAAAAAATTTTCAAAATGTTAATGTTTCATTTTTTTCTTTAAATTTAAAGCTTGTTTAATTTATTCAATTAATGTAACTATAAAATACATACCAGGAATAGAAAATATTAATTAAAAATATTTTTGAATGGATGCTTGAAAAGTTATAAACGAATTATAAAAATTAGTTATAATTAATTATGTCTCTGATATGATGGAACTTTTAGCTAAATAATCCTGATCAGTGGTTCCTTAAATAAGAATATCCCCCCGGTTTCCCACAGTACCAATAGAGGAATTTTGCTCTCAAATTTGCTAGATTCTTTGCACTATATATAATTTTGACAGAATGTTTATTTTCATCAGTATAAACTTCTGTGACAAGCATTCTCATTTGCTTAATTTGACTACTATGTTAGTAATACTGTTTTTAGAAACCAGCAATTCTATTTATAAGCATGAATAGTCAACAAGCCTACTTTTATTGTCAAGAATATTAATAAATATTTTAGGAGTTTAAAAACGATAAATAAAAATAATACAACTCTCATATTATTTTGTAATAAGAAATAAAAAGGACAAAAATAAAACTTTTTAACACCTTACTGTATTAAAACAAAACTTTAATTATTTTATATTTACTTTAATTAATAAAAATTATAAATATCATCTTAATTTTATTCAAATATTAATATGCATAATTGCATTAAATGTTGAGCAATAATTTGCATTTTGACGATATGAAAAATTTTATTTACTGAAAAATAGATTTGCGCATATGATAATTTTTCATTATTGAATTTCTAATAACTTCATGATTTTAATATTTTGTAATATAAGTCGATTGTTTAAAATTTAAAGTAAAAAATTTAGTATACAATTTTTGATATTTTGTCACAAGAAAATAGTTTAAATGAGAGGAAATTAAAATATTTTGAAAATGCGATAAGATAACAGAAAACTTAGCTAATTATTGAAATATTTAAATTTAAATTTCATAACTCTCTCAGGAAAAAAACAAGTAAATTCCCAGCATTCAAGCAACAAAATGCAAGACAAATAATACTTTATTAAAATTTTTCATAACAATGACATATTAAAAAATTATTTTATTTTCTGCCGCTGAAATATAGCATAAAATATTTTTAAAAAATATCACACGTGAAAATATTAATATCCATATTACATCTGTTGCAGTTATTTTTAAAATACCTGTTTAAGATTTTAAACCAGTTCATTTAGCTTCATTAACTTATCTTTCAAGAATGTATTTAATATAAATTAGTGAACTTAAGCTTATAAAAATGTTCAGCATTTTCCATGTCAAAAATAGAAATTACCCACCTGTACTTCAAATCTGAATAAATTGAACTACAAACCATTAAAATGATGAATTATTTCTTACTTTTCAATAAGAATTAATCGGTTTAATGGTTATAGTATGGTTTTTTTCAACCATAATTTCATAGTTTACATATGGTAAACAGTAGACATCGTCTTCGATAAACTACGTGATTCTTAGAAATTTCTGAAATTAATATTCGTAATTTGTCTTTTTTGTTTAAATTTTTGAGGTAATTTTCCATGAGGTATACATATTAAAATATATTTAATTCACTTATAGATTCTTACTAACAATTAATATTTATGTTGTTTATTATCCCCGTGTGACAAACAGTGATAAATTAAAATTAATTCTTTCACCTATGAATTTTTTTCAAGACATAATAAGTTTAATATTGTAGCTTTCCAAATACAGTTACATTTCTTTCGCATAAATAAGCTCATTTAATAAGTTTAAAATCAAATAATTTTTTTTTCTGATTTGGTAAAAAAAATTTCATGGAAAAATGGATATACATTCGATTTTAATTAACAAAATCAGACGGTTTAAAAAAATTTAAAAGTTAGAAAATATAAAGGAATGATATTAGTCTGGAAATGTTCATTAACTTTTATTTATCAAAAATGAAACTGCGTTAAAGTTGCAATCAGCCTTTCTATATAAATATATTCTTTCTATATAAAACTATATATATATATAAGTAATTTTCAAATTTTGTTTGCAAAAGTACTCATTTTACTTTTAAAAAATGATTGAAATGGAAACGAAAAGAAATTATCAACAATATTAGCAATAAAAATACAAAAGAAAAATGTTAAGAAATGACACAAAAATAATAAATGTAATGGCAAGCGCAATCAAAAATATACTATTAAAACAGGAAATTTTGAGCGTTAATAATACACACAGACACACACACTTATATATATATATATATATATATATATATATATATATATATATATATATATATATATATATATATATATATATATATATATATATATATATATATATATATATATATATATATATCAAATAATGTAAGGATAAATACGCATAGATTATAATAAATATTAGGAAAATGGAATACACTAATCACTGTAATTTATGTAGTACTATAACTATTCATCTGACTACAATACGTGATATTGATCTTTAAATATATCTAAGTAATTTATAAGCAGTATTTGAGAGAGTTTACTCTAAATTGAATTGTATTCACTTACATGGTTGGGGGCAAAATTTATTTATGAATAAAATATGTTAACTGTTTTCTGCATAAAAGACTTTACAATATAACTAAGATATTAAGCACTTTTTTATTTTGAGAAATGATTTTTTATTTGATAAATTTTCAAACTCAAAATTATAAATATTGTATTCATACATTTTGAAAATAAAATATTAAAATAAATGTATTTGTATTTAATAAAGGAAGATTTTATATCGGAATCTCTTATTGAATTTTTTCTATTATTTTGGAGATTGCTTTAAATATAAGCAAAAAAAAAAGTTGTATAAAAATACTTTTTCATGGATCATATTGAGATTTTTTGGTTAAGAGAATGGTTCTCTGAAAATATAGAATTAAAATTTTTCTCTCTTACAAGAAATTGATTTTCATTTTATTTACTCAAAGTATGTGAAGGTTTTCTCCTTTGAACTCATAATTATAACGCATTACATTTGAAAACGTTTCCTAGAAAGCTAGTTGTGAATATGCAACCAGGCAATAACATTGAAGAACAATTTCAAATCGAGAGTTCCATAACTGCGCTTCGGACTTGGAAATTTACAAACGATAGAGCTATCATAATGTATGTTGTTAAAATTATCATTTACACACCTGTCTTAATAATTGAATCATTTAGTACATATAACATTAATAAAACTGTATAGAAAATTTTAATGATTAATAATAATAAACTACTTGGTATACTGATAATTGTTAACTGCGTCTATTGCATGATTTGACCAAATATTTTAAAATTTTTTGAATAATATAGTGTATTTATAGATATGAAACATTTCCATACAAACACACTCAGAAGAAAAGTATTTTTTTTATGGCAGCGCAGTTACAGTTTGATTCGTTTGCTGGTAACAATAAAGAAGTTTCAGAACTTTGATATCTGCACATACGTGACACGTTCTTTAAAAATCGCTTGCAATCTCAACTGTTGCCAAAATATTTGATTCCCTTGAAATGTTTTTAAAGTTTACTGGAATACCAGTAGAATTGAAATGGAAGGTATTTATATATTCTTAAACTGAATACAAATAAAGCTATTTTTATTAATATAGCGGGAAGTTTTCCGATCGAACTTGTCAAAATTGTTATTCTGTTCTGAGGAATAAAACGTGTGGTCTCTCTTTGTACGCTTCTACTCTTTTATGTGTATATGTATGTATATGCATATATATATATATATATATATATATATGTATGTATATGCATATATATATATATATATGTGTGTGTGTGTGTGTGTGTATGTATTGGGTTGTTCGGAAAGTAATTTCGTTTTTTTGTGGAAATGAAAGACAGTTTTTGTATAATAAAAAAATAATTTATTAAATTATAAATTAGCCTTTCTGGTCCAACATCTGTTGCCATCTTTCTGGTAGTAGCATTATTCCACGCTCATGAAAGTTTTGGTCTTTGCTAGCAGAAAACTGATCGAGGTGGTTTTTGACCTCCTCATTTAAGGTGAAGGTTTTCCTATCAAGATATTTTGGAGTGACCAGAACAAATAATAATCCGATGGTGCAATTTCTTAGGAATATGGTAGGTGTGGAATTGTGTCCCATTCAAGCTTTTGGCTCATTTTGGTGAGTGACCAAAATTATGTGAGGTCTGCGTTGTTTTGGTGAAACACTACACCTTTCCTGTTGATTAGTTCTGGCCTTTCCTGTTGAAGTGCATATTATCAGTTTGTCCAGCTGATGACAGTAGACTTCCAAATAAATCGTTGTGTTATCCGGTAAAAGCTTAAAAAAAAAAAAAAAAAAAAAAAAAAATACATTCCTTTAAAATTTCACCTAACAGATAGCATCACATTTTTTGGTGAATATCAGGTTTGGAAATTATTTCAGCCGGTTCATCTTTTTTGCTCCATGACCTCTTGCATTTGACGTTGTTGTTTACAACATATTTTTCGTACCCAGTGTTGATGCGTTTCAAAAACGTATAATTTTCGTGACTTTTGAGAAGCGAATCACAGACGTCAGTGCGACGACAAAGATTTCTCTCTGTGAGAACATGGGAAACCACATACATCGAGCTTCGAGGATAATCCCAGGCCTTTCAAGTGGTCATAAACTGTTGGTTCCCATCAACTAATGCCTTTATCGCGTCTTTATCAGCTTCAATCGGCCGTCCCAAACGTAGTGCATCTTCGACATGAAAATTGCCGGATCGAAGTTTAGCGAACCAGTTTTGGCACTGGCGTACTGTCAACACACCTTCTTCATACACATCATTCAATTTCTTTCTGGCTTGAACAGCATTTTTACTCTTTCTGTAGTAAAACAGTAAGATATGTCCGAAAATGCTGCTTATCGCTCTCCATATTTTAAAAGAGCACCAATCAAAAACTACTGCGTAGAATTAATTGGAATTTTTCACACACAAGCCTTGATGTATAAGCTTTCAAAGCATATAATTATTATATGGATTAAGTGTGAAGTTGGAAGAATAAAAAGACGCAATTAAATTCTATGTCAGGAAAAAACGAATTCACTTTCCGAACAACACAACACATGCATACAAACATACATAGGTATGTGTGAAATATTCATTGTGTTAACATTTGCAAAAGACCAAAAGATTTTTTAAACAAATATAATTCATGTTTGAATAAAAAAATAGATTTTGTTTATCAGGATAGAATAAGATTATTATTGTGTGTGTAAAAACATTGGAATTATTTTAATAAAGACAATTACGCCTGAATGTAAACAATGTATATACATATTTCCTAAACATTCACTATCTTACATTTTGTTACTTTGTCATGATGAAAGTTTACTCTCACGGTGAGTATAATCCCGGAACTCCGTAGCATATATATATTTTACAACTAACTTCTGAAATTAGTAAGTAAAAATATTTCGACCTGCCACCACAGTTTGAATAGTTAGACATCTTCCCGAATTCGGAATTTCCCCAAGGGAGCGGACTTCTCGGAGCAGTTTTCAAATCTTACTCTGAGTGTGAACTCTCATCGGGATTACTCTAGAATGAAATTTATTGAGTCGGCTCCCACTGAAAGTTTGCTTTAGAATCTTCGGCAGAGAATTTTAAATCGAAGTCAGTTTTCGGATTTTAGTTTCTTTTTCGAAGTTTGGCTATTTGATGGAGTATTGAACACTCATTTGGTTTATGAAACGCTATACGTTGGTACATTTTAGTTATTATAGTCTAATGAGATGTTTATATCATATGCATTGATAGCATGATAATTTTCTAAATATTTTAATAATATTTTCTATATACTTCTTTTTTTTTTATAAAATATTTTCTAAAATAGTATCAATAAATGACAAACATTTTTATCAACAGGTTATAAAGAAAAAAACTTTCATTTCATCATTAGTGTCAACACGAAAAAATGATTGACTACATTAGAAATTTTTATACAAATAAAAATTAAATACGTGTTTAGATCCCTTTTCTGAGCAAAAAATGTTCTCCTTAATAGTTAATTATCCATATTTTGTATCTTTATCAACTGGTCAAGAAGATTTAATTTTAGAAGAAAAATAGATAGCATTTGTAATAAAGACTGAGAATGTGGTACTATACTTCATTTGAATTGAAGAATCCCTCAAATGTTGGTTAACATTTTCTGTGTTAAAATATGCAAAAAGGAGATTTTTACTCTTTCCCTTAAAAAGAAAGATTAAACTAAACTCTGTGACACAACATCCCATGTAGGCCAAGGCCTACAGTGCCCCTCTGTTTTCCTGACCAAGAGACACTGGGGTGTGAAGCATATGTCCCAATTAGGTGTGGTCAGACTAACGGGAAACGCCCAAGTGCTTAGTATCCAAGCATATTTGGTAATCAGTTTAACGACCCACTGAAAGGATGAAAGGTTGAGTTGACCTTGCCTATACCGAGTATCGAACTTCGGACCTGTGCCTTGGGAGGGCAAAACGCTGCCACTAAGCCACCGGGTTTCTAAGAAGGAAGCCACTGCATACTAATTTACCTCCAAGATAAAAGTTGCTGTAAAATACTTTTTGATATTCACTACATTTGACCATTATAATTGAAATAGAACTAGTTAGTTTATAGACCATCCTAAATGTCAAACCATCACACTGCATTTTATCATCATAATTTTTACTAAACTAATCCATACTCTGTAGGGATCCTGTAATCCCTAGAACGGACAGAGGCATTCCCCTATCCGATAACTTGGGAGAGCACGTTCCCAAGGTAGCAGATAGGGGAATGCTTCCACTGGTCTTCCAGTGGGTGGTAGAAGGGAAATAAAATGCCTTCCGCGGACTAACAGGCAGAAGTCTCACCTCTTGAGGCAATGGCAAACCCCTTTATGACAAGTGCAATAGTTTCCAGTCTTAATGCTATCGTGGCCGGGTGGAGCCGACTCAATGCATCTTGCAGGTAGGGGCTACATTGGGAAGTATGCTAAGAGGATACTGAATATTCTACATGCATGTCTGTTGCCTCGACCCTCTTCAACATCGCTCCCAACTACTGCCATGACGCCTTTTATACGGAAAAAGCTAAAGATGTGGAGAAGGTGCCTTTGGTCCCATATGACTTGTCTTTTTACCTTTTTTTCTTTTTGCACTTGTCACACGACAACAACAACAACTGAATTAACCTCTTCAGAATCAGCAAAGTATATCGACTTCTAAATATGGATCATATCTATTTGTAGATAGTATCAAAAAAGTAGAAAATTAACGCACACAAATCATGATAATTATACATGTAGCGAGCAGAAGCTTCTATCGTCTAATAATAACTAAAACTATAGGTTTCAAATTTGAAGAATTTGATTTTTGTGAGTTAACCAAATCTCAAACACAGATTTCTCTTAATATGTTAATATTAAACAACGGAGCCACGTAGAAAAGTTAACCTAATCACTACAAATCGTTGCATAGGTATTTAAATAACAAGTGGTGTACATTAAGCCGTATTAGAGTAATACTAGGCCGTATACGGTTGCAATAAAGAACAAAATACTGAAAACATATTTCTAGGAAGCCGACAAATGTCCATACACAAGGCATCACTATGCTCAGTGGTAGATCAACAATCTTCAGAGAGAAAGTTCTCGGCATCGATTATAGTCACTATTAAACAATGGAAGATGGATATTGCACTTTTACCCTATGCATTCACATCTATCTGTGTTGCTGTTTTGTAGTTTTTCAGGTCCCTTCTTATGATTTTTGTTTTCGTTGCTTATTATACTTGAACAAGCCAAACTTGCTATGAAAAGGATGAAGAACACCATGTTTTACAATGCAAGGAAATCTGAGAAGTATCTGAATTTTCTATTGTGGATATCCTTTTCTCAGGAACCATTTTATGGTGATATAGTTGTACAGAAATAACTGTCCAATGATTTATCAATTGAATAAAGATGAAAGTCTACGACTTTCGCAAATTATATGGAAGTTATTGAGCTCATTTCTAATTGGATATGGATGAAATTGAAGAATTATAAGCTTTTTCAGAAAAAAGTGTCATCAAAAAATTCATCTGCACACATGATTTTAAAGTTTTATCGTCATCATAAGCAGAGTATACAAATATTGTTTTTTCTAACTTATTTTGATTATTAAGAGTTGTTTCATATGTTATGGATAAGACACCACATATAATGATTAACAGTGAAAACGTTTTAAATGAATTCCTTTACGTGTACTATATCCTTATAAAATGCATATATTCTTAACTTTCTTATAACAAATATTAATGTGAGTTATCTGAAATTAACTTATGATGTTTTCTTAACGGAAAAAAATGAATATTTAAGTGATTACTCAAGTTAACTTTCTATAGAACACGGAATCTATCTGCATTGATAGATCCTGATGAAAATGTAGCATCTGTAAAAATGAGTTCATAGACATCATGGGACAACTTAATATTCAAACCTAGTATGTTACGTCTGATTTATGGAAGACTTTGGTACCTAGAAAATCGCTGAATGGGATTATTAACTTGTAGACATCGTTACTTCTCGCCAAACATTTTCTTGATGTAAAAGATTTCTTAAATTATAGATAACATAATCGTGAGTTGTTACAAAGTATCTATGAATCGAATTTATGTAAAAAAAATCCAATGTTTGTCTAAAATTCATCAACTATCTGAAGAGATTGGTCATTTAATTCATGCAGGTATAATGGCAGCGTTTCTTTCTGCTATTTCTGTAGGTGTTGATTTGAAGTCAACTCCTCGTTTTCATGCAAGTAAGCTATGTTCGTCTACACTGAATGCTTCAAGAAGTTCGATGGTGTATATGATTGTCCTTCAAAGGTTATTTTTAAACTTTAACGAAAGTGATTAAAATAATCTTCTGAATGTCCTTTCTGAACGAAGTACATATTTGGCCAATCATTTTCTAAAGGTATCATCTTTAATTGGAAAATTAGGTCAGATATTCACTAATAGCTTTTTTATTTCCTTTACTATCAGTTTGTTAGAAATATATAGAGAGTAGTTTGTAATAGATGTTTTTTTATTTATTTCTTTGGGTTATTGAATTCAATAAAAGTTAACTGTGTGGAATTTTTTCAATAATGCATCCAATGTCCATTTCTCTAGTAGCTTCTGCTCTTCTTAAAAAATCATGCGATTCTGTTAAACATTTTTCTGCTTGAGATAAAATCTAGTGCATCATAATTCTTGGAGCTTATTTTCATGTCAAGTTTTACAGATAATTCATTGTGTCCTAGTGGTAGATTCTCGTTCTTTTGAATAGAATTTCTCAGTTTCTCTTCTTGTTGGTGAACAACAGCAAACAGATTTAAGCTTTTGCTCTTTGCATATACATGTCTCTATGTGTAAATCTCAGCTGAAGTTTTAGGAGATTTTAAAGACAGGTTTCTGGCTCTAGGTATCGGAGATTTCCAGGGTTCTTCCTTTTAGGCACAAGAATACGACTTTTTTTTATGCAAATGTCCTTCAGAAAGTCAACATATTTGATAATAGATTTTGATGATTGATATTGATCAAATCTTACAATATCTTTCAGTTATTAGACTGTTCTAGAAGTAATAATAAAGTTTTGTATTTATATTTAAATCTTTTCCTGTGTCCATAAATTTATGCGCATGAAAATATTCTCATTCCCATTTTTAATTTTCTTTTCAAGACATTACAACTTTATTCTCTTTCTTTTATAAAAACAGTTTCCTAATTTCTTAATATGTATCGTAAATTAAATACTTTTCTTTTGTTTCTTCTGAATTTTATTCTTATATTTTTGTCCTTTTTATATTATTTTAAATGCTATTCTAAAAAGTCCCTATCTTTATTTTTGTATTGATTCTAAATTCACAAAATCTTATATTTGTTTTTATTCCAAAGAATAACTTAAAGCTTAAATATAAAACTTGTTTGCTTAAAAGTGCTAAAAGTCACATAATGCTCATAATCTTAACAATTTGTAATTAAAAACATTTATTTTGAGTTTTTTATTTAGATTAGAAAAATTATTCCCTAGTAAAAACAAATATTATTAATTCTATGCTATTTATAGGATGCAAAAGAAATGAAAACTCTATAACTCTAACTATGCTATTTATAGGATGCAAAAAGGAATGTATAAAAAGAATTTAATTTCAAACTTGGCAGACATTTCACGGGAAATCTTTTATCTTTATTCCCTTGAAATGGAAATATCTACTCCCATTTTCCATTGAAGATCAGATCTGAATTTGGTTGTGGAGTTTTGTAATGAAATTTGAATGAAACAGAATAGCCTTCTATTTCGAATTTGTGTACCCATGTAATTAACTTAACTCTCCTAAAATCAGATAGAGAACTTTATTTGTCATGCAAAACTACAGATATTCGGAAAGTAAGCCATTTAAAGTATCCAAATTTTTACAGACTAATGAAAACTGAAATCGTTTGTTTTTCTTAACTTAAATGTTTTCTTAACTTTTATGTTTTTCTTAACTTAAAATACATCAATTTAATCAAATCAATAATTAAATAAAATGATTTGTTTAATTGATTTTTCTCTCCTAAACACAAATATTAATATGTTATTTAGAAGTAAATGAATATTTTTGATGATTCATCATATGACAATGCATTGTCCTAATTATTATTTATATTACAATATTATTAAAATCGAAATACTAAGAAAACATCATTGATTAAAATGAAACTGCATATATGATTTCTAAATAAACTATGAAATTTATGTAACTAAATGATAAACAGTATTCCAAATATATATAATAAAGTAATTCTCCCTATAAAACGGTACTCTTATATCACATTTTCATACTAGGCGATTTCATGTCCCTTGTATAACACGTGTTTCCCCCCATATAACGCGTTGGTTTCTCATGTTATATTTCTCTACTACGAAATTTATAACGATTTGTATATTTCACAATCAATTTCAAGTGCTTTGCCTACTGTGTCAGAATTCTGTTCTTTTATAAAATAAAATAAAATTATCATATCAAATTTATGTTTCTAGTTTTTGAATTATAAGAACTTTGATTATGCATATATCTACTGTGGAGAACACTATACAAACTGATTAATGTTAGAATAGTCTTTTACTATTTATAACTTCTTTTTATAAAATATCATTTGGAGAGCTAGATCACATGTTGTTTTTATAAAATAGTTTTTCCTGAATATTCAATTTAAATTCACCCTAACGAGAACGTGAATACGTACACAATAGGTTACACGAGGACATATGAATGCGTTTTACAAGAATTTTCGTACAACTCATTTCCCTATAACGTAGAAATACTATACCGTGTTAAATGGGGAATAGTGTACATGCATTAGTGTTTACCCAATTATTAGAATTTCTTAGTGTCTTGATGCTAAGAACTTTCTCTAAAAGTTATATTGAAGAATGGCCACCTGGAAGATAATAGTTTCATGATGCATTTCCACCTCAAATATCTCCCTTGAAATGGTATGGCCCTGTCACCACATGTTTCCGTATACATAAATATCTGACATCATTAAGGATAATGAAGTTTCATTGCGTATTGCAAAAACTTGTAAATTGAATTTAGGCATCGCCTAATTGAAATATAGTGCAAGCAATACCTTTTTTACACTAGTTTTTGTGCTAGAGAAATAATACCGAAACTTACAATTTAAAGCCGATTCCGAATCATTACAAACATCCAATCTCGATAAGGAAGTGGAATCCACAATATGTAATACTGAATGACGGATTAAAGACCATAAAATGTAATACTGAATCCCTACTCAGCTACCAGCTCAGCCAGGAAATAATGCACGCGTTTGCTAAAGCTATATAGATCTAGTGGATATTTTGTAGCATTTCCTTAATCTGGAATAGACACGACTCGCAACAACATGCAATAGGATCTTAAACCAGCGTGACAATTGTTATTTTTTTAATTCTAAATATTCTATATCAAATGGTGTTTATCATTATACATAGATGACGGTTCAGGCGAGAAGGACTGTACATTTAGGTTAAAAACTTGTCCATCACCAAGTGCCTTTTAATTTTGAACCGCGGTCAGGTGACGAGATCACACCTGAGATGGCACCCTCCTCTCCGCATCCACGCCCCACCAGCGGAAGATTTTTGGACGTCGCAGATTATGATGGACATGTCCCCAACCCACGGAGCTCCAAAAATCCAATGACAGGGAGTACATGGTCACCCTCCCAATCACTACCCACTCCAAATGATGCTTCACTTTGAAGATCTTAACAGAAAGCTGAATGAAAAACTTGTTTACAATTATAGCATTTTAAAACTGTGGGAAAAATAATTCAATATAAAACTGAACATTCATCCAAAAGTGACTGATTGTTGTCAGTCGAATGTCACTGGCTGACTCAATGAACCCATTGTACCCGAAACCATTGTTAGTTCAGTGCTTTTAGAATATTTTGCATCCAGAAACAAATATCAATGAAGCATAGTTGAAAATAATATCTATTGTACATATCAAAATGTTCTAAAATAAGTCAGTGTATTATTAGACAGAATATAATCTAGGCTCTTATATACATATTTTTTCGACGTAAATCATTATCATATTACTTATGGACCTTACTATTTCTCTTTCATAAGCAAATGGCTAAAAGGCCACGCGATTCACAATTACATGGTATGAAAATCAAATCTTTACAATGCTTCAAATATTTCTGTTTCAAGTATGTTAACTGCTCATGTTCCGCTTAACTCTTCCTTGTGGAGGAAAATTTGATGGCTTTGACCAATCCCGTACTTCTGAAGAAAACGGCCAACATCACTTTTTTCAGTGCGCGTTGTTTTTCACCATTGTCGGCTAGGGATAATCTTCAAAGACCCATACTTTGCTTTCTTGACGTGTTGGAACGTCAAAAAACGGTATGCACGTTTCATCACCTGTTACAATTTTAGAAATGATGCGGTGGTCACCATCATTTAGCAATTTAAGAGTTTCTTTACTGATTTTGACACGCTCTTCTTTTTTGTGCTCAGTTAGATTATGCAGAATCCAACGGCAAACTACTTTTTTCATATGTAATTCTTCACGAGAGAGAGAGAATGATTTTGTGTATGGCTGCGGATCCAATGTTAAGTTCCTTCTGTATCATTTGATAGGTACAGCGATTATCATCCATTAACATTTTCTGTATGGCAGACACATTATCCGGTATTACTGCCGACGGCGGCCTTCCTGTGTGTTCTTCATCCTGAAGAAAATTGCGACTTCTTCTAATTTCTCTAAACCATCTGAATACAGTAGCACGAGCTAGGGATTCATTACCAAAGGCTAATTGCAACCGTTGAACGCATCCTTCTTGATTTAATCCTGCTTTAAAATCGTAGAAAATCATAGCGCGAAAATGTTCTCGCGTCAACTCCATTTTCTCTTCTGTTTAAAATCTACGCTAAACAAGTTGAAGTCAGTAAAAAATCATCTTCTGTGTTAAAATACTTTGTATTTTAAATTAAACCATTATTTTTATTGTGTAAATTCTCGTCTGCGCATATCTCAAAAATTTCAGAGTAACCCTCGTATTAAATATTTAATCAAAAAAATATCATCTACGCTCTTTTCTACAAAATTAATAAAATAAGCTAAATAATGACTTTAAGGTTACAGTAAATAATATATTTAACTTTAATAGAAGCATTTTAAATTTTAATTCATACACATTCACTGTTATACATTTATTGATTTCATGCTATTTCAATTAGATCATATCAAAATAATATGAATGAACAAATGATGACAGTTACAATAAAAAATATTATATGTATTTTTATTTCATTTTGGAGAATACTATTTTAGTGTGAATTATGTGTCAGATATACTTAATGTCATATTCAACATCAGAAACTCACCAAACTTATTCGTTGTTTTTTTATTCCATACATCTTTATTGTTATATTAAGATGTGATTTATCAATGTCAATGTGCTCAAACAGCATATCAGGTTTAAGCTTGCAACTATTTAGTTAATCATACAATTTTGTCACACTTTTCAAGGGCATTTTATTGCAACGAAAATAAATCACAACATTTCTTGTAAACTGATCTTTTTTAATTGGCCTCTTCAATATGGTCTAATAAAAATATATTATATTCAGTATCTAATTGTGAAAATTTTTTTTCTTCTTTTTGCGTAGAATGGTTTGAAAATGTTAAAAAATTATTTTATTAAAAATAAAATTCTTTTAGTATCGTACAATTATCAATTTTCTGTTGATTTATTTGTTCATAGTTACCAAAAATGCAAATTAAAGGGCACTTCCAGCTATTTTCTGAAAATGAGAAACTTCATTATCTTGCTCAGCTCTTGCTTCATAGAGAAACTTTCAGTTCGGTTTCAACGAATGATTCAAATGTTAATTTCTTGAATGAATTGAACGCGAAGATTAAATTTTAAGATTATTTACGTTTTCCTTCGATTTTCACTGCCCTTTTCCAAAAATAGTATTTCTCATGTGATTTCGAATCGAAAACAATCAGTATGAGGAATTTAAAGTAAAGTTATTCTGGAAAATAAAAATCACACAGAGAAAACATTCCCAAGTTAATGAATATTAAAATTTAATTAAATCATTCTGTAATGCATTTTTATTATGTCTGCAACATTATATTTCGGCACAATTCAAAATTTAATATTTGACTGGAAAGAAAAAATACGGAAATATTTCTGCATATTTTTCTCTCTTTTTCTACGAAATTCTCATTCATTTCTCAAATTCTCATTCATTCATTTCTCGTTCCATACTTTAATTAAAAAGCTGCTTAGTTTACACACAGAATCTTTGAAAGAATAAGATAAAAGGAATAATACATTCTTAGGTTTTTCAAAATAAAATAGAAGTCAGATTTTATAAATGATTCCCAAATTGTAAAAACACTAATACATCAAAACTTTCAGTTATAAATCCTTGTCTAAAACACGCGTTTTTCAGACATGCTAAACACCAACCATGATAACCAAATGTTGACTATACATTTATAAAAAATATTAAAAAGGGAGTAAGAGGGATAGTATGCTGTGTTCGGTTAGATAATGATTCATTTTATTTCCTGGCATAAAAGAAAGATGAATAACATAAAGGAAGTCTAAATAGATGCTAAATTAAAGTCCCTAACTATATCTTGTTGGGAACAGATCACGGCAGGGTGCGCAACAAATGATTACTCAATTAATCTCACTATATCATCTATGTATCTTAAAACTGTTATAATTATATACCGTATGATATAGCAACCCATGCTATCATAAAGCTCTTTCTTTAATAGCTTATCATAAAGCTCTTTCTTTAATAGCTTATCATAAAGCTCTTTCTTTAATAGCTTATCATAAAGCTCTTTCTTTAATAGCTTATCATAAAGCTCTTTCTTTAAGATATATATGCATCATATATAAGTAGAATACATATATATCTTAAAGAAAGAGCTAAATAGAAGTATTGTATCCAGGCCTTTCATAGACAGATATAATTGCTATGTGTTTCAAGATTAAAGTGAGGTCTATTACTTTCCGATTCCAGTCTATTCTTAGTACTGCTGGTTTAATGTATATCTTTTAATATGAGTATGTATAATCTGTAAGATAGAACTACAAACATATCATACGTGTTTAAATCGATATTTTGTTTTTAGCAATTAATATCATATGATAGTAAATATCCAGAAATGATAGCAGGAAATGATACCGATAAAGCATGATGTTTTGTTTCACATTCGTGAACTTTAAATTCAAGGCCCCAATGAGAGAATTCAAGGTACCCATATGGTACCAGTGAGATAGAATTTAGAGGAAATTCTGTCCCATTGGTACCTTATAATACAATTGAGTACCGACATTCAAGTGCTGGCAAAATCGTATACATTAAGTGCAAGAATCGACTTTTCACTCGAAACAATTGACTTTCGTTTTCGGATCGTATGACTAGGCTCAAAGTCATCCAACGTGTTGTAAAATAATTTTGACAACTTCCCTGCAGCATTATTAGATGTATTAAAAAACTGTAATATATATATATATTATATATATATTGAGAAATAGTAAATAATAAACAATTTTTATCTGTTTTTTACAGTGCAAATTGCCAAGTGATGGTCATCTGGTTAGTAGGGAGTCGTTATTTTTATGGGAGAGGAGTGAATTCGAATCCCGACCAAACTGAAAATCATTTATGTTCTCTGAACATGGTTGAGACACACTGAAAAACCGTGCTCAGTATTCTCTTCATATGAAATAATGTCACTTGGGGTGACATATCAAGTATAGAGGGTCTTCTGTTTGGTCATTTCTTCTAAATTATGAATACTCCCATTCAACTGATTCCATCAATCTAGTGGAGCCCAAGCCTAGGTGAGATACAGAGAAGTATGCTGGTATAACAAAAACGAAACTTACACACGAGAACAAGCACTACGATTTAAGCTCATATACATTGGTCCTAAGATTTTAATCATCTGTTTGCCAGATATGATGAATTTTACACTTGAAATATTCAAATATTTGAGCAATTTTTGAAATCAATGTTTTCTGTAAAGAAGTGTAGGTTAGCCATAAATTTATTTATATGACTATAATTGTATCGGGTAAATTTTTGCAGTACGTATTGTGAATAAGCCAAGTCTGTGATTCAAAAGTAACCACAAATCAATGAAATGTTATTTCTCGATGAGCTTTGTTTAGTTTACATAGGAACTTAGAAATTATTAGCGATGCTCGATCAGAAACTTTTTATAACTTCTTTTAATTTTTCATTTTAATTCCCAGTTTTAAGAGAAAACAGTTGAAAATTTTGCTTTATTAAAATAGAATGACTTCGTGCATTTTATCTATTGATTGATTAATCCTCAAAATGGATTATTTGTTGAATGTGGTAAACAGAAAATTATAAATTTTGAAAAATAGTAAGGTACTTATTCGATCTGAAGCAGCTCTAGTTGACTAGTGAGACTATAATTCAATAGTTACGTTTTGCTTTAAAGAGATAGCTTCACTAATAGATACTGACGGCTTATATCAGATTTCTAGCCAATAACAACTTTTTACAAGGAACAAGAACGATAGCTATCCTTTTAACTGAAGACGAAACGGCTAATTGCCATCAAGTCAGAATTTTGAAGCCCTGATGTAGCCAACACAACTAAAAATTATAAACTACAATCCTTCATTCCTCAGTTGCACAACTTGAGAAGTCCAGTTCTGTGTATAACCTGGCCTTGTCAAGAAAGTTCTTCCAGGTTTCTTCATTTTAATCCGTGGTTTTATATTTGATCATTCCTAAAATGGTGAGATCACTTTCTTGACCGTCAATTCCTCTACGGTTATATCGATCCCTGTCTCTTTTTTCAAAGGACCCGGCCAAAAATATTTTTCTGTATTGAACATTCTATGCTCTTTCCAGTAACATGACCAGCTCGTTTAATCATTTAGAGTATTAAATATTTGGAATATTAGCAGAGATAGGGTCCGATTCAATCTTCGATGTCATCTAAGATTGGATCGGACTCTAGAGGACTTGGAAAAGAATATTTTCTTTGTGTTGAACATTCTTTGTTCTTGCCAGTAACATCACCAGGTCAGTTAACCCTATGGAATATTAGAAGAGATAGGGTCCGATTCAATCTTAGATGTATTTGATGCCATCTAAGATTGGGTTGGACACTATCTGTTGTTCCAGAGGACCTGACAAAGAATATTTTCTCTGTGTTGAACTTTTTTCGCTCTTTCCAGTAACATGACCAGTTCATTTAATCATTTGGATTCAATCTTAGATGTATTTGATGTCATCTAAGATTGGACCGGACTCTTGTTCATCTCTTGTTCCAGAGGACTTGGAAAAGAATATTTTCTTTGTATTGAACATTCTTTGTTCTTGCCAGTAACATCACCTGGTCAGTTAACCCTATGAAATATTAGAAGAGATAGGGTCCGATTCAATCTTAGATGTATTTGATGCCATCTAAGATTAGGTTGAACACTATCTGTTGTTCCAGAGGACCTGACAAAGAATATTTTCTCTGTGTTGAACTTTCTTTGTTCATCCCAGTAACATGACCAGTTCATTTAATCATTTGGATTCAATTTTAGATGTATTTGATGTCATCTAAGATTGGACCGGACTCTATCTCTTGTTCCAGAGGACTTGGAAAAGAATATTTTCTTTGTGTTGAACTTTCTTTGTTATTTCTCGTAACATGACCAGCTTATTTAAGTATTTTGAGTCTAATGTATTTGAAGACATCTAAGATTGTATTGGACCCGATCTCTTGTTCCAGTGGACCTGGAAAAGAATCTTTTCTCTGTGTTAAATGTACTTTGTTCTTTCCAGTAACGTGACCAGCTTATTTAATCCTTTGATGTATTAATTATTTGGAATATTATGAGAGATAGGGTCCGATTCAATCTTAGATGTATTTGATGTCATCTAAGATTGGATTGGACCAGATCTCTTACTCCAGAGAACCTGGCCAAGATTATTTTCTCTGTGTTGAGCATTTTTTGTTCTTTTCAGTAACATCACCAGCTTATTTAAGTATTTGTTTTACGTATTTAGAGTACATCTAAGATTGGTTCGGAACCTATCCTTTATTCCAGATGTCTAAGATTATTTTCTCTGTGTTTAACATTTTTGTTCTTTTCCAGATAATAACTAGCCCACACATTTAATTATTTGAACTTTTATGTATTTGACAACATCCGGATTACTGAAGCCACGATAGACTATAAAATCCATTAGATTTCGAATAAAATATAATAAATAATATTGCCAATACTGTTTCAAAATACATTTATTTTAAAAATTATTTTTTTATCTGTTATACTGAATAACAATTCTAACTTCTCTACTGATACACCAATGTCCTACAAATTAACTCCAAGAAAAATATTTTATCATTGAATTATTATTAATATAAGGGAATGCATAAAACATTTTAATCATAAAATTCACTAAAGAGAATATAACCTCGTATAAAATAGGAATATTTTAAATATTCATTTTATATTTTCTTTATTTATATTGTGTAGTAAAAATTGTTATTTTTATAATTAACACAAAAATATTACTTAGTTTTAGTAAACTTCATAATTTATTTTTTGAAATTTTAGTATATTATATTTTAGAAAACAAAGTATTAGAACTGATTGTGTCTAAAAGATTGTTTTACACCTCTAAATGTAGACATGAAAATAAATTTTAATATCTAGAATTAAATTATATGCCCTATAAATTCATAAATTATTCATTACTATTAAAAAAAAATTCCTTATTATTCACATCAAATCCTATGTAAAAAGCATAACAATATTTGCAAGTTTTCTATCATTAATATCAATAATGATAACACAGATAATAATTAAGTCTGCAGTTCGAAACTAAGTCCCAAACTTAACTCTCTGTAAGCAAACAGCGCAAGATAATAATAACAATGACATTCATTGTGTCGAAAACATTTATGCTGTCGATATATTCCCCATCTTCATCAATTTATTATTCCCGCTTCCCTCGTTCATTAGTTAAATCAACTTTCTGTTCAAACAGACGACACGAAAGACGATGTAGACGCAGGGGATGGCTGAAGTTCTGCAGAGTGCTTTTGACAGTTCGCTTCCGGGAGAAAACAGCGCTCATATGATTGATTGATTTCTTGTTATGTATTGTTTATTATTAGGAACAGACAATCCCATTCCAAACGATAATTCTGAGCACCTGCCTCCGTGAATTTAAATTAGTTTCAGAAGAAACTATATTTTTTGTTGATTTTCTTTTAATGATTGTTTTCATTTGAGTTTTATGCTTTGAAAATGTTATGTTTTAATATATGAATAAATCGGAACTATGTAAATATTTAGTATGATAACATTTATATATTATTTTAGAACCCTGCTTTGTGGGTATGTCTTAGTTTGAGAAGGCACTTCATTTTCAAAATTTCCTTTTTTATCGTTTTTCACTTGCATTTTATGTTTCAAAAATGTTTTTAATTTTTAAATATAATAATAAATCTAAAATATGTAGATAAACGTTTTCAAATAGAGAATAAATTTAAGATCTAACCATTTTTTTCAAAATTTTTATTTAATCATGAAAAAATTCATATACATTGAACAACTGTACAATCAATATATATATATCAATAAATTAGTTCAAATTTCAATAATCATAATGAAATTGATTCTAAGAAGTATTTATTTTATTTTGCTCAATGAATGTATTTTCGGAATTACATAATTACTTTAGATATATTTGTCAACATATACTATTGAGAAATATGAAATCCATCAATTTTTGAAACCAAAGTTCGTTTCATAAATTTTTTCTATTTCTTGTAAATGGCTTAGTGATAGTTTTCTAAATTATTGGTTTTTTTAAGCAACTTTATATATATATAGAGTTCATTCTTTTAATAAAATTTTAAAACATATTTTTATAGATATTATAAAATAACATCCATTATTGCTTTTGATTTTGATTAGTCATACTATTTAGTTGCAGTTATTTCTAAATTTAAGATTGATATATGTATATTCTGTTTCGAAGAATTCGTAGATATTTTATTTTCTTAATGAATATTATAAAGCCTAAATGTTTAAAAAATTACAAAAAGTTAAAAGATGTTGAACAAAATGATAGCTTGGAATATTCCAAATAAATTATTTCATTTTTGAAAAAATTTGAGATTTTTTTTTGTTGTTTTAATAAAAATCATAAACATACAACAGACAAAAAGTTTTTTACTAAATAAAAATATTTTATTCCATTATTATTTAAATTAAGAGGTTTAAAATAACAGAGCACATAATTTTTTTAATTATTTGTAAATATTATTCTTATATGAAAAAGAGTTATCATAGTTATTATAAATGCTTACATTCTATGCAAGCATTTTCAAAATCATTAGCTTTCGTTGCTTAACACCATTTGCTGAATGATTATCCTAGCTAAAAATCACTAGTAACAACTGAGTATTCAAATCTTTTCCTAATAAGTATTTTAATTAATCCTAAGGTAAATATATTGCTTATATAAATATAAACTGGATTATCCAATAATAATCATTAAATATTTATTAGCTATTTCGATTTCATTTTCAATTTTTGCTAACGAGCATGCATAAGAAATCTACTAAGCAAGAATACTGATTCTAATGCTATCAGCGAATAAGAGTTAAATGCTATATTTCTTACACTAAGCACAAATTAAATCTGTGCAGGTATAATAATTAAAAATATCCATATGTATATTAGATATCATATTCCTAATTTTCATAAAAAATCTGAAGAATGTTTGCCTTGTAAGGATTATAGAAGAAAATGAATGCTATTCTTCTAATAATCTATATTAATTATTTCTCATAAATGGATTTATTCAGCTGATGTTCCAATAATGTTTAAAAAATCATAAAGCAATCAATTTTCAATATGATTTTTGCATATTCTTAGTTCTATTCAACAATTTGCCGATTTATAAATATTTGCTAGTTATGAAAATATAAAGAATTATCAAAAATTATCATACAAAATCTCTTTAAAATTGTTGTTAAATATTCTAAAATTTACTGTTTTATTTCTTTAAATTAAAAATTTTATTAACGAGCATGTTCACTGATCTATTAAATTTAACATAATTTTATCCAATACTTTTATTCTAATATTATTTGTCTTAAAGTTTCAACAATACATCTCAACTTTTTTTCCTACATTGCACTCCTTCAATTATTTAAAAAAAAAATTATCTCTTCATCACTAGATGGCGCAACCAATCTTACTCGATTTCTTTACTTTTTTATACCTGAAATCTATCAAAGTTTATTTTTTTCTCTTCTAGGCAAGTTCGTTTCTGAGGTTCAAAGCTCAAACTGTCTCCGTTTGTTTTGCCTTTTTTAGTTCATTCACACAAAATTTGTGATATGGATCAAGCCTAATCGAGATTAAACTTAATCCTTATCAAAATTTTAATGATTTTAATAAACAAATATATATATATATATATAAACATACATATATATATATATATATATATATATATATATATATATATATATATATATATATATATATATATACATATACTTTTTGCGAATGTTGTAAAATTTATATACATTTTCACACATTGGGAAAAGTACAAATGGAAAGTATAAATATATCTTGAAAGGATTTACTACACTAAAATAAAAAAAATTTCTTTCGGAACCTTTAGAAAAATTTTTTTTTTATTTCTCTGTAGGAAATTAGCAATTTATTCTTGTAGCATAGAATGCGTAATATACTATAGCCTTGTTAACGTAAACAGAAGAGATAGTGTTGGATTGTTCGAAAAATTCTTGATCAAGGAGCTAAATATTTAACTTAACCCTTTCGAAGCTCATTGGAATTGGCCATCTAATTTTTTAGAACTAAAGCCCTCGAAAGGCTTTAAAGTAGTAAATATTTTGCAGCTGCGTCTTCGAATGAATTCTCAAAAACGATCCGAAATTTTAAGTTGTTTGTTTACATAAAAATTTTAAATTCATTGCATAGATTCCTATGAGGATAATAGGAAAAAATGAACAGAAATAATGTATTGTTTTAAAAGTTTTTAGGAAAAAAAAATGTAAGTCATTCATATTGTTTGATTGAGAGAGATTTACAAAATAATGATTATTTTCGAAAATAAAGAGTAAAAAAGTGAAACATAAGATGAAGCAAAAAATAAAATATTCAGGATTTGACACCGTTTAATGGACAACCGAATATTCCTAAAGGTGATTCAATATTCAATGCGTAAATTGCTTTTTCAGAGAGTTTTCCGTCAAGAGTCGTCAAATTCACAAGTCATGAAAACAAAAAAAACTGTAAAATTTTCTATCACTCAATCTGACACACCTGCATGCAGATGGTACTAGTACAATATAAATCTGTCGTAGTTGAGCAATAGCTTTGATAGTAACGGTGATCTTATGCTCAAAATTGCGCTGTTGTCGGTAAACCAAAGGTTTAGGTGTTTAAAGGATACAGGAATTTTTTTTCTTAATATTAGCGCTGGGTGACGCAATAAGACCGAAAACTGGTATTCAATTACCGTTACTTGGTGGGCCTCTGTGAACAAAGTCACGGAGGCATGTATATCACGAATTTTTTACTTAATTTTTTTATAATTTCACAGATAGCTTTAAATGTAACAAAATAACTAATAATAATAATAATTGTGTAAAGATGCTTTTTCATGGACCATATTGACATTTGTTGGCTAAGAGAAGGACTTTCTGAGAATATGGAATATAAATTTTTCTTAATAAATTGATTTTCATTTTATCTACTCAAAGAATTTCAAGGTTTTCTCTTTTGAATATGTGATTATAACACATTATTTTTGAAAACGTTTCCTTGATGGCTTGTTGCGAATTGGCTATCAGGGATTAAGAAACCTTATAGGACAATTACAAATCGACAGTTCTATAACTGGGCTTCGGACTTGAGAATTTACAAATGATTAAGGTATCATAATGCATCTTGTTAAAGATATCATTTACATACCTGCCTTAATACATGAATTATTTAACACATATAACATTAATAAAACTGTATAGAAATTTTTTTAATGAATAATAATATATTACTCAGAAAACTAATAATTGTTAACTGCTTCTATTCCATGATTTGGTTAAAAGTTTTAAAATTTTTGAATATAATGTATTTATAGACACGATACATTTGCATATAAACACACTGCGAAGAAAAGTCTATTTATGACAGCGCACTTACAAACAGTTTGAGTCACTTGCTCGTATCAATAAAACAGTTTCAGAAAAAAACAGTTTTAGAACTTTTGATATTTTTCCAAACGTAACGTGTTCTTTAAAAATCGTTTGCAATGTGAACTATTGCCAAAATAATTGATTCCCTTGAAATGTTTTTAAGTTTTAGTAGAATACCAACAGAATTGAAAGGGAAGGTATTTATGCATTCTTAAACTGAATAGAGAAATAAAGCTATTTTTACTTACTTTGTATGAAGTTTTCCTATCGAACTTGTCATTCTATTCTGAGAAATAAAACTTGTGGTCTCTCTTGTACGGCTATTCTTATATATATATATATATATATATATATATATATATATATATATATATATATATATATATATATATATATATATATATATATATATATATATATATATATATATATAGCCGTATAATATACTATAATAATAATAAGAGTACTGATAAGAATATAATATACTTTCAGGCTAAATTTTAGCATTAGAGTCTCTAAATTGGTATTCACTCATCTCAAAACCTTAATATTATATATATATATATATATATATATATATATATATATATATATATATATATATATATATATATATATATATATATATATATATATATATATATATATATATATATATATATATATATATATATATATATATATATATATATATATATATATATATATATAATTAAGGTTTTGAGATGATTGAATACAATTTAGAGACTCTAATGCTAAAATTTAGCTTGAAAGTATATTGAAAGTTATATATGGAACTGAATAGCATGAGAGAGTATTGATAAATATAAGCTAAAGTAATATTAATAATAATTAGTATATTTTTAGTATCTATTATTCAAAAATTTTTACTAATAAAATACACATGGTAGTAACTACACTCAAGTTCATTGCTCGTGTTCAATGAAATTGTATTGCTTCTGGAGTTTACTGTAAAATATGCAAAATGACTACATGTTTTAGAATGCATTTTGTTGAACTGACTATTTTTGATTGCCCAGTGATATTGAAATCTCAGTCAAAATGTTAAAAACAAGAGAGATCTGTGAATAGAAAATGGAGGTAATATCGAGACAGGAGTAGTACTATTTGGATTGAACTCTTTATGCCTGAATTAGAAAAAAAAAAGTTTCTTATGAATAGTACTTACATTCTTCAATCACTCTTTTGTTGTTGTTGTGTGTGCCAGCTAGGCTGACAACATGAGGTGCGCTGCTCCACTTTTCCAACTGAAATGCAATTTGGTGTGGAGTCTGACTTCCTCAGTAGACACACGCCATAGGTAGCAGTTTATAGAGAAGGCAACCATTCATACAAGGAAAGGACAATGAGAAAGAAAGAAAATACATCCATACCCTATCTGGGATTGGAACAAGGGACCTCCATAAACGCAGATCACTAGACAAGGTGAGTGGCAATTGCACTTTTAATTCCGATATATGCATAAGATTTAATTAAGTACAGAATTCAATATGTCATTAAGACATTTTTTATTATGATTTGAGAATGAATATCCAATCAGTTTTCCACCCCCATAAAAATTACTGTGTTTATTCAATCGAATAATCAATTTTAAATTAATTTACATCTATTTCTGAGTCTAAATTAAAAATATATTCCATATTTTATATAAAATATTTCATATTTGCGTGAAATAAAAACATGTAAAATAAACAATCGCGTGATACTTTACTATTATTGATGTCAAATTTTGTTTAGTAGAAAATTAAAGAAAATAAACATCAACGTTGATATTTGATGATAAATTTACATTTGATTTCTGCTTGAGAAAAAAAAAAAAAACTGAAAGTGAATTTCCAATAAATAAAAAAAATTTATAAAATATTTTCATTATAAAACGTATCAATACAGCAGGAAATTTAGAAAAATCATATTACATACTTATCAACATTAAAATTTTGGTTTTTTTCCCCATTTTTTTAATCACAAATTTATAACTTTTTTATTGCAATGGCCTATTATGCACAGTTATTTCCTCATAATATTGCAACGTCAATTCTAAAAATAATCTCCTTTAGATATCTTGATTTGGTATATAGAAAGCTTAATGTATTGGAAATTGCGTAAATTTTCAAAAGAGTCATTCGCAGAACACATTAAGCAGTTTGTAAAAATTGTAATCGCGAATGTATGGATGTCGTTTAAACTTCCTACTCAGTTATTTCTAAGCTTAACTGTAATAAGAAAAAGATCTCAATAAATGCGAAAAGTAATATTTTGCCATAAGATCAAATTGCTTGTTTACATAAATTTAACAGTCTGTGAAAAATTATTACTATTTAATTATTTATAAAAATTTAGTAATAATTTTTCAGACTATTGTTTTTATTGAGTGCATGGAATGAATACAATGTAGGAAATATATAATCGAATACCTTATGATAAATTATTTTACATGTAAAATAAAAATATTTAAATAAATAATGGAGCGAAACATTTTTTGATTCAAAAAGAAAGATAAAAGAGTTTTAATCATTATCGCAAAACATGTGCAAAGAATGCAGTCAAATAATTGTAAGCATAATTTTTATGTAAATATGTGCATTAATAGTTTATATTATATATTATTATTTTTGCAGAAAAGGAATATTAGTGTTAAAGCATTACCCATTTACAAGTGCATCAGTTTTAAATTTATTCAAAAATTAAGATTATTAAATCATAAATTAGCATTTGTATTGAATTTGATATATTAAATACATAGTCTGAATTATACGATGGACAACAAAAAACTTCGAACTTAAATATTAGCAGCAGTTTTTAAAATTGATTCCTGAATGGGAAATGGCATTATCATGCTGAAAGATTCTACTTGTTTAAAACCGACCATTAAGATGTAGACAGATTCTTTTCCCATAAGAAGCACATCATAAATTGCATGTGCAATGCAGATAATTTTTTCTAAACATATTACAGATCAGATCTAATCTAAGAATTTTATTTCTAGCTCACGCAAGGACAGGAAAACAATTTTAAAACATGAAATAAAAAGCCGTTGTGGCCTGGCTGCTTAGAGCATCGTGTTCATTATCGGAAAATAGTGAATTCGAGTCCCTGCTAAACCATGATCCGTCGTGTTCACTAAAGGCAGTTGGGGCACGTTAAAACTGGGAGTGTTCGCAATGTCCTCCAAGTGAAATGATACCTCTGTGCTTGGCAGGACAAGTATAAGGTGTCTTCTGCTTTAATCTCTACCTCAAAATCACAAGACACTATCAGGCTTCTTCTATCTAACTATTAGAGACCCAATTATGGCTAAATACAGGGAAGCATGCTGTTGTAACAACATCAAATAACACACTTACAGGTATAGGATATCATGATAAACCAGAAAACTAGCCACTTTATTCTTTATGAAATTTAATAGTCATTTCACTTTAAGTTCCTAAAATAAACTCTTGTTGCATTTTATTAAAGCATGGAGGATGATTAAATAATATTTAAAGACTATTCTATGGGAATATACATAAGAGTAAGATATATCTCTTTATTATTCTCAAATGTTAATTCTTGTATCGTCGTTTTACACATATATAACTCTCGTAGGTTATGACACACATCCTTATAGGTTTGTGGACATTCTCTATTTGCTGACCACTGATATAAGTAGGAAAAAATACCAAGGGAAATTTTAACTGGCAGATCAGTAAATTATTAATAATTTTTATTCTTGGAAGCGAATAATTTGGTTTTATAGGTATTATAAAATGCCAATTTGAACCATGAACCTGTGGCTCAATAATGCTCTATGTTTTACTTTTGGGCAACTAGAGCCCTAATCAGTTGAATCAAGTTTAACCACAATATTAATCATCTCACTGTGCCCTTATAAGACATCATTAAATATCGCTCATCTTCAATCCCAACCACTTTTTAACAACTGGAGATAAATTTCGACTTTTTGCATAACGTCTGAGAAGATAGATATTCAGTCAGGAAAGTTTTCCGGATTCCTTCCATTGTGACATATGATACGGCTTATTATTTATAAAATATCTTCCAAAAGACTATGTCAACCAGAAGTCTTAAAAAAACTTTTAGAATACAGTAAGTCATTGGGCTTTCAACGAGGGAGTATCAAAATATGCAGTTAATTTATTTATATTAATTACAGATTTTATTTCAATATCAGCACCTATTTATTAATACCAATAAATAGACAAGTTTTATGACCCTTAGACAAGCTAAGCTTGATATCCGACGGCTATGCGAAATTAGTCAGAAGGTTGTATCTTTCGTTTAACCAGAGCACCACGAAAGGGAAAGAGCGATTTTGCTCAAAGACTCCTCTGTCTGATGCCACCACCAGAGGATTCACTCCCTCAATTTTGACTTTGATCTGGAGGGTGAAGAAATTTTCTCCAGACATTTATACCCGTACGCTCAACGACCGACAATAGAACTTTCAATTCCACGGATTTAACGAGCAGTTATATGTTCTCAGTGGGTATTTGACATCATTGGGAATCAAATCCAGCCGCCTTGAGCCGAAGGCCGATGTCCTAACCATTAGGCTATAATCGCCCTAATATCTCGGTATAAGCTTTAAAAGCACTTAAACTGGTGCAATTACTGTCATCGTTAATTTCAAATTATATTGTTCCATTAAATGGTAGTTAAAAGTGCATAAAAATATGTTGTATATCATGTAAAGACACATCATAAATTACATTTTAAAATGGTGATAGCTGTTTTCCAGAAAGAAAGTGATCTTCATCTGCTTAGTGTGTAGTGGTACATGTGAATATATTGGAATGCTTAGCTAAATTTTCTAGATGTTGTTACCTATTTCAATGTGTTGTTAGTTAGCTTTATAACTAAGGCTCTGTTAACATGTCAGTCTATTTGGGTCAAGGAGAATTTACAGTTTGATACTGCTGATAATTTCAGGCAATTTCCGGTCAATTTTTCCAATTTACAGAAACATATCACTTTAAAGATCCAGTATGAACGGAATTTCTTGGGCCATCAGAGATATCGAAACAGTCAATGTGTACCTCGGTAATTAAAACATTTTCTTTGATATTGAATAAATTCTTACACTTAATCATAAATTCGTTAATTTTTTTCCCCATAGATATCACTTCATTATTTATGATCTTCCGTAACGTCATGGATTGCAATTTTTCCATTGCTGTTTTTGGTTACCATATTCATGATTAGTCTGTGTTCTACACACCACTATTTTTTTCAAATCAACAGCATAAATTTAGGACTTGATTTTTAGTTGATTGAAGTAATATCTATATCCATGCTTTATAGTTTATTTTATTAAATTTTTTAACAACGCATTTGGGTGTCAAACCTTCGCCACAGCAAGGCCGAAAACTGCTACTCATTTGTCGTTACCCAGCGAGAACCTGTGTATCAAGTCATGGAGGCGAGTAGCATTACCCGTGCCATACCACCACAAACCCGTTTATAGGATGGGCCACATTCATACATCATATCAGAAGAAAAGACAGAGAAACACAGAAAGAAAGTAACATTCATTCCCAACATGAATTCGATTCCGGAACCTACAGATCAGGAATCAGTAACGCTAACCACTTAGCCATCGGTCGGTAGTTTATTTTATTACGAAATATTATTTATGAAATATCCTTCAGATGCCTCCAAAACTGAAGAAAATTGAACACATTTCTGGTTCCAAAACTTCTAACCATGTTTTAAGATTTGTATTAATAACTATTAATAAATACTTCTATTTGAATCTGTTTTTCTTTTTCCATGAGACAAAATTTGCTACTAGAATATTCCGGCAAAGTAATGGAAATAATTTTAGGATACAGGAATGGCAAACATAATCTCTTTTCTTATCAAAATATAAAAATATTGGTACTTTTCAGTTATATTTCCTCTTTTGATAATCGCCGGATCAAGAAAGAAAGAAATTTTAAATTATTGTCATAAATGTTCCACTTGCATCATGTATTGTTTAAAAAGTTTAATTTTTCAAAAACTACTGAAAAACAATACAAATGTTTTATATTTACATTTTATAAACTAAATATTTATCACTTATTGACAAAGCTTATTTAAACGCCAATGTTTATTTCGCGTGGAAACTGCTTTGTCAAAGTATCGGTGACTAATAGTGTAAGTATAATGCAATAGTAACTTTCTTTAATATAACCCAATTAACTTGTGTGCATTTGGCTGTTTTTTTAAACCTGGTATGATTTGTGACCGTAATGCTCTTTTTAACCGGTAGAATTATCACCAAGCAATCTTTTACACTAAACTAGCTTTAGCTTTGTTTATGTTAATCATTTTTTAGTCAATTTTCGAACAAAAAATATTTGATTTGGTATATATTAAATTTAAAATAAAATTTGGAGCCAATAAATTCATCGTATCTCGTTATATTGTTTTCACTTCCCTGTAAAAAGATAATAATTAAAAAACATGCTATTTTTTACGATTAAAAATGAGGCTATAATGGGGAAATTTACCCAAATATCTAACTAGAAACGTGAGGTAAAAGTATGTAAAGAATAGTGGGTGTAAAACAGATTTCAAATAATAAATAGGGCTTTAAAGACCACTATTTAGTGTTTTTACTTTAAACGAATTTTGAATTAATATACATTATGTTTTAGTTTATGTGTGTATTCTCGCTTCTATAAATAAACATATAGATTTTTGCTTTCCCATGCAAGAATAAATTTGAACATTTTGCTTCAGAGAAGCCAACATATCCACGGAATACACTTTACTTAAATTTTGTACTTCAGTTTTTAAAACTACAGGGAAATCTAACTAAGAAAATATTTTATTTCAATGCCTTACAATAGTTTTGTTCCATAATTCAAACATTTTATACTATGAGATGAATATATGCCAAATTTAGTCTTAAGATGTAAAATCTTCATTTTAATTCACAGTATTTTATTTGTAGAACAGCGAGTACATATTGTTGGATTATTTGACATAAAGGGTGCTTATAAATTTCATGGTAATGTTGTTCTCTTTGAAAGTATCATAAAATTAAAATTCACCGCATTTAAATATGAGGTTTTAGAATTTTAGTATGCTGCGTAAAGACTTTAATGCCTTAATTCAGAATTAAGCGTTGTTTCCATATTCTAACTAGCTATATTGATAAGGCGTCCTTATTATGCAGTTTACTTTTAACATATTATACTATTTATTAATAACCATGTGTTCTGTTGATGTATCAAAAACGTAAACAAAAATAGCTAAAAACAGCCATGCATATAGATAAAATTGAAATTAAGAATGCATTATATAAAACAATTTTTATAAGAATAAAGCGGAAAAAAAGATGTTTAAATATGTGGCTTTGTTATGTATAAATAATACAAATATTGTTATTAAATAAAAATATTATTTAATAGTAATTTTTGGCAGAATTTTCAATTTGACGTGTAATCTAAAACAGCTATAATTGTTGCAGAGGTATTACCTTGAATGCAATTTGGTTATTGATAAGGTTCTGATGCATGTCACATTCTTTAGTATGTGCAATGCGCCCTCCTTCCAGAGTGGAACGGAAATAGTTATTTCACAGGAATTCACCACTTGCAGAGCTAGTTTTTTTTTTCGGATGCAGTGTGGTTATCAATAAGAGTTTGGTGCGTATTATTCTATTCATTAGTATGTGTGCAATGCGCCCTCCTTCCAGAGTGGGAACGCAAATGTTTATTTCACAGGAATTCAACACTCGCAGAGCTATTATTTTTTCGGATTCAGTGAGGTTATCGATAAGATTTTAGTGCATATTATTCTATTCATTAGTATGTGTGCAATACCTTCCTTCTAAAGTGGGAACAGAAATGTTTATTTTATAGGAATTCATTACTCTCCGAGCTAAATTTTTTCGGATGTAGTGAGGTTATCGATAAGGTTTCATGCATATTGTTATATTTATTAGTATGTTCTATACACATTCTTTCTAGTGTGGTATCTAGATTGGATCGATTACATTAAATTCGAATTCCATTTGAAATATATATGGCTGAATACATAAAGAAAAATATAGCATTTTAATGCTATTCTAGTTCAAGTGATTTCTTTTATAATTATGAATAAAATAGTTATGTGCCTATAGAAACATTTACCTATAGGTTATTGATGGCAATTTGTGATTGATTTTAAATCCATTATGATACCATTTATGATACCATTGTTATATATCCTATTTTAGAAACTAAATGGAGGAAATAAACATATTTTATGCATTTACATTTATATTAATTATTATAATGTTATTGGAAAAATTAAATTAGTATTAAAGGTTATACAGTAATTAAAAAAAGTAGTAAGCCTTTTAAGAAATTCAATTGGAGGTTTCAAGTAATAATATTTTAAATTAAAAAGTTTAATCAAAATAAAAAAAGAAAAAGATTTAAAGTTAAATTTTAAAATAGTATCTTTGATGCTAAAATTTGAAATCTTACCCATAAAAATATTAATCTTACTGCGTAATTCGGATACATGTGTATACAAAATGTACGTAAGAATGCACAAAGCATAAAAAGATATATTTTATAAGTTATAATTTAATATGTTCAAACAAAGGAATAAAAAAGGAATAAAGAAATATCAGAACTGTATCACGTTCCTACGAAATAGACCTAAATGTTTATTCAAAATAATTCTAAAAATTTTATTTTTTTAAAATATTTTAAATGGATTTTTTTTAAAAAAATAATTGTGAAAAATCTCATCAAATTTATTTTTTACATCCGTTAAATTGAATTTATAAATATTTTTCATACAATTTTACTTTTTGGGAATATGACACGCAATTATTTGGCTTTAATTATTGTTGCAAGTATTTTACATATTTCTTCTAAAAAAATTACACGTACAATTAAAGTTTATTTATTACATCCTAAACTTATATGACTAATAACAAAGACTTATAATATTATTCAGTTTAAAGTTCTAATTTTTGTTTGGTACTTATTCCTGTACCAGATCCTAAAATTTTATTTATTGATTAAATAAAAATTTTAAATACATTTTCTAATCTTCAATATTTTCTAGTTAAATTTGAAATGAATATAACTATTGACTTGAATATATATTATTTTTGAATTGAATAGGACTAAATTAATTTCAATATATAAAATAAATTTAGTCTTATTCAATTAAAAATAATTCTTATTTATTTTATGCATACTCTTTCAGTAACTACATATAATCATATTGACAACGATAGTTTTAGCAAGCCATGTTTGAAAATATTTATTGCAAATTATTTTTCTGACGGATTACTACATAAATACACTACAAAATTTCGCTTTAGTTGCATTTCACTGATTCCGTTATTTTTCTTATTTATATTAATAAATATGTGTAAATATTATAAATATAAATTGCTTCAAATTATAAAAAACATAAATAATTTAAGAGTTTGAATATATTTATTCCTCTTGTGTTTAATTAATTTTGATTCACAATAAATATAAAATATCTAAGATTATATTTAGGTAAAATTTTAAAAGGGTGTGGAGATTAATTTCTCATATTTCAAGCTAATAACTGATGACCAAGATCTGTATTCATATAATTTGTTTATTTAATAGGAGTGTTTCTCGATTTAAAGTGCGTATGATTTAAAATGTATTAGAATATAATATAAAAATGCTCAATTAAATGTTAAAACAAAACTCAAAATAAAAATTTTGCTAAACATCGTGTCTTGTTTCATTAACTATGAATATTATTTACATGGTATATTTTTTAAAGCTAAATACATAAATTTGTATTCTACGTATTGTACGCATACATAATTAACTAATACTAATTTACACAAATTATGATTACTGAAAAATTAATTATTTTCAACATATTAAATAACTACGAACAATTAATTAATATCACATTAAATTATAATTTAACTCAATACATTTTTAACAAATATTATTCATATATATATGACATTTTAAAATAATTATTAATTAAAATATTAATTATAGACTTTGGAAATACTTCGGAATTTTTTTTTGCTAGCACTTTATAATTATTATTAAATTTGAAAGGTTATTTATGTGTTTTAAATAACATTGTATAAATGTTTTGATGAAACAAATATGAGTGTGATTTTAAATAATAAATAAATTTCTAACATATTTTGATGTCATATTATTATTAAAATAATTGAACTTGGATATTTGACAAATGATTTTTATTGGAAATGTTAATAAAATTGATGTAAAAAGAATGTCATGCAGTCTATACAAACTAAAAAATGAAATTCAAATTGTGTCTATATAAAACGTTAATGCATTCACAAGAAATAAACTTTATTGCAGATTTTCAATAATTAAAAGCATTGTATTGTTATCTATTCAAAAAATAATTTTATTCAGTTTTCCAAACTTCATCTACCAAATTTTTGAGCTACTAGGTTATATTAAATTATATTGATATATTCGCTTTCCTAATAATTTAAAATAAAATTATATATATATATATATATATATATATATATATATATATATATATATATATATATATATATATATATATATATATATATATATATATATATATATATATATATCATAGATAAGTTCGAAATTGTAATAAAGAAATAGCTACCAATAATAATTAAATTTCAAAAAGTTGAAGTGGCTTAGAAACATACAGTAAATTTGAAATTAAAATGTATTAAAGAGGATTAAAGGTAATGTTTAAAATGATATAATAAAGTCATAATTAAATTTCAATAATGATAATTATTGTTTAATCATGATTTCAAGTTATTTAAAAATAAAACACAATTAATTGCAATCTATATTCTTCCAAAATTTCGAAATCAACAATCAAGATTATGTTTTATCTTCTTGCTGACAATTTTCTTATGGCATTGGAATCAATACAAAAGTTTTCTAAATATAACTTTAGGTATTGAGAAAGACCATAAGAATTTCAATTTTGTAATTCTTATAAAAGGAAGATTTTAACTCTAAAAATATCATAATTAAATTCTTTATCACAAATAAGATACTTTTTCAGCTGAAAGATATTAGTTCTTTAGTGAGATTGCAAAATAGTCTGGAGGATATATATATATGTGTGTGTATATATGTATATATATAAATACACACACGTATATATATATATATATATATATATATATATATATATATATATATATATTATTAGTTTATATTATTAACAATAAATTGATACGCGCGGAAATTTTAAAATATATATGCATTTAGACATAAGAATTAATGCAAAAGCATTAAAGAAAAATAGTAGAATCTGGTTTATTACCCTAATATATGATCTCATAGTTATAAACTGTAAAATTTTGCTTTTTGTTCCTAAGATAAACATGAAAATAACTATAATCGTAAAAGCAGTCAAGAAAACACTATTTTTTAAATTTCAAGATCAAAGCATAGTAATCAGAAGCATAATGAAAATGTAATTGGCGTAGGTAAAACACAGTATTTTGAAATTTCACTTCTACATATTTTCACACTTATAAATCTATTTTTAAGCAACTCATATTTTATTAATATTAATGTAAAATTTTTTATTATCTTATATATGCGGAGTAACTCTGAATAGTGAACACGCTTCATAATTTATTTATTAGAAAGTATATAAAATATAATTCCCTAAAATGAAAGCACAGTTTAAAAGTTATTTTGACACTTATTTGAAACTTTATCCTTGTAACCGAGCTTTTGAAAGAATTTTGAAATCAAATTTGGGTAAAAGTTTACAATCAGGTCCCCTTGATTCTTTGGAGATTTTTTTTGTGACTCCAGAATGTGACTCCCAAAATACGCAGTAGGGTTATTAGGTTCACCAAAATTTACATTTTATCGCCAAGATGTATCGCCAAACCAAGAAGTACAAGATTCTACATCGAATCCTAAATGTAATATGAATAATGGTGAAATTGCACTCAAACAAATATATTTATATAATCCACTCATGTCGAATGAAATAGTTGTATTTTTTCATTCATTTTCTATATATTATAAACTTTATTTGTAAAAATTAAAAATTTATTGTTTGTGTAAGACTTGTGACCCTTTAAGAGAAAATATGAATTTTCATTTGTCACCAAGCAATTTTTTTTATCCAGATCATCAAATGTTTTGGGCACAGGTGCCATATAATCCATGATTTCAAATTCTGAATTTTTTTGGCGATGAAGAAATGTTGCCAAGATGACGTATTGTGACGTGCGTAAATACTAGGGTTACCAAAATAGAATTTTCTGCAAAATTCTTATAGATTTCCATATGTATGATGTAATAAAATTGAAGTAGCCAGATACATAAGAAAATCAGCCAAAAAATTGCAATCTCACAATTTAGCGTAATAGATTATATGGTAACCTGGGTCATTTTTTTCAGTTTTTGAGCAACGTTTCAATCTAATATCAATAGAATTTTTAATTTTGTTTTTTTAGTATTTTCTTTTGTTATTATTCAGTGAAACATTGATTTATTCATTAGTTTGTTGTCAATCTTTTAGATTACTTGCAAGTTAAATTCATACTCTTTTGCAATATGCTTCCATATTATTGTTTCTATCTTATGTAAAACCATTGTAATTTTGGATTTTGGTTGAATAACGAGGCCGATTACCTGAGCTGTAACCCTTTTATTCACATCAGCTAAAATAATAGATTTTGCACAACTTTCACTATCCTATACGTCTTGGGTGACAAGAAAAGCACCTTTCAAGAATATGGCATGACAGTAGGTAAACATTTTCCAGTGTATTAAGCAATGTTAGTATAATGTAATATGTCTTTCGTCGTTTATTTCTGATGACGAAAACCACTAAATCAGTCTTTAAAGTAAACCCACTATCACGTCAAAAAATTCGTATTTGAATTAGCATCCATCTTCCCTAACTTAACATCAGATGGATATTAATTAAAAAAAGCATTAACACGCTTAAGCTCAGATACTACCACAGGCCAAAAGTATATCTGCATCTAACATTATTATTAAATTTCAATAATCGTTATTTTTCTTACAGAATTTTCTAAAATATTCATCTGTCTTTTCTTACCCAGCATTAATATATTACCAGATATAAAAATGTTTTATACATTTAATGTTTTTCATATCAAAGCTTAGGATTTTAATAAATTTTTTTAGTTTTTATTTTTTCATTTGATGATGACTTTGAATTCAATTTCTAAAAATTGATTTTACGTAATTTTCCTTTCATCTTAACCAATAAGGATGTTTTGTGCTGCAATTCTTTGACTGTAAGACGTTCATATCACCCGTTTATCATTTACTTACCAATTAATGTCTACTCTTCTACAATAGCTTCAAAATTTATATAACAATATAAGCGTCCATTTAACAGAATTTTCAAAATCTTAAATTTAATATAAAAGCAATAGAATTTTTTGATGGATGTAGTACTAAGCTTTCAAATGGATTTAATGTAACGTTGACGGATAGTTTGATGCATGGGTATAGCATCTTATATATATTGCACAGACCAAATATTTCTTATGAGAATAATAAGATAGTTGAAAATCTTCAGTATTTAGTTCCTTCTACTACACATTAGTATTTGCTTTTTCTTCAAACTAGCTTTGTTTTTTTGTGAGAAATGTCCAAAAGCATTAATAAAATACAGTGAAAGCTTTTCCAATATAGGATTTAAACTCAAGAGCTTTGGATTACAAAATTAAAGCATCATTTAATCTATTGCGTTCTAGAATTCTAACTTCGCGTTTACTTTTATAAATCAAAACGAATGATGTTTATAATGAATCTGGAAATGAATGATGTATCTAAATGTATCAATTTAAAATTTATATCAAAAAAAGTTTCGTTTCCTATAAAATTTTATGTGACATCTGGTACCATTTTACTGCAAAACCATATTAGAAACCGTTATAATTCTTTTCAAAACACAGTGATTTATTTATAACAAAAACAATAAATCGATCAATCATTGCAGCGCCTTTCTCTTTCAAATCGAACTGTCAAACGCATTCGGCAGATTTAGAGAACCGAATCTATTCAGTGTATCTACTTCCACCACCCTCTGAACGAGGACGTTGATTTAATTAATGAGCGGGGAGTGCCGGAAAAAGGAATTGAGGAAGAAGGGAAATATCGACAACATAAATGCTTCAGACACAATGAATGTCATTTCCGGACCGTTATTATATCTTGTACTGTTTGTTTACGGGGAGTTAAATTTCGATTTGTTCCAAACAATCTAAGCTCATATGTTAACCACCATAATGTCGTTCATGTTCGAGGGAATGTTGTGTTGTTGAATTTCGGAAGTAAGATTTGATACTAATTACAAAAGTAAATTATTTTAAATGTTGTTGATATAGTAATAAATAATGGAGTTATATTTGATGATAAATGATCTTTTTAATTAGGATTAAGTAGAATTATTGATTAAGTAGAATTATTTCTAAAATGAAGCATGTTCCTATTTGGTATTTTTGTGTCTTAAACAGAAGTTTAACATACACAAAACAGACTGTATTAATAACTTTAACATTTAATCTTCATTATCCATATAATATGTGATATTGAAGCGTGATAATATGTGACATGACATATAATATGTGATAAACTGAGCGGACTTTAATAAGTTGAGATTAATGCATGCCCTATTAAAACATTTTCATGTAACTAGACAGATTTTCTTTGTTAGATTGTTTCATATACGTATTGAGTTTTTAGCCTTTAAGAAGATTAACGTTTCCCCGCATACCATGCTTTTACCAATTGAATTCCAAAACATGTTTAAGGGAATGTTTAATAATAATAAATTACTGTTAAACATGTATTAGAACTGTCTCCTTTTTTTTCTAAAGGTAAATGTAGCGACTTCAATAATGGAGTAAGAACTATTTGTTACATAATATACATAACTTAGTTATCAATAATTGAAAACAATTCTTTACTTTCTTTGCAAAAAATCATAAAAAAAAAATAAATTGTTATTTCCAAAATATTAAAATCGTCAAAATGAAATGAATGCACCAGGCAATTTAGTTTGGCACAGGTGCCATGAGTTCAAATTCTGAATTTTTTTGCGATGAAGAAATGTTACCAAGATGACTTACCGTGACGTGCGCAATGACGTAAATACTAGGGTTACCAAAATAGAATTTCCTGCATATATCTTCTTTTCTGCATAATAAGAAAATACGGAAAAAAAATCGCCAATCTCACAATTGGGATTCATGGGTTATACGGCACCTGTGCCTTTAGTTTAATCGCATTAATTAAAAAAATTATTTAGCCTAAGGACATTATGCAGATGAAATACTTATTCTTTCGTTAGAACTATTTGCAATTAACTATTTTAAATATTTGTAATGCTAAATGCATGTAATTGAAATATTTCACTATAGGAACTTTAAAAAACACTCTTTTTTAATTCTAAAACCAAAATTATTAACGATATGACACATTTTAATTTATTGTTTAAGATTTTGAATTAAAATTAAAAATGCATGGGATAGAAGCTTAATGTTCATGTAGATCCTATTTTTTTGATTAAATATTTTTTCTAAATTCAAGGTAACAAAAATGCAATTCATTAAGAAATTTCGATTAATATTTTTTTTTAAATTACCTATATCGTGTTAGTTTTGTCATGGATTTTTCATCAAAATAATATCAAAAAATATTATGACGAAACATGGCATGACAATCTTTTTTATATACGCTTGCAACAACTTAAACGTTTTATTTTTTTCATCACTAAAATAGTGGGATGTTTTATATACCGGGTAATTATAATTAAAGTCCCGATTTTAAAAATCGATAATTTTAAAACTACTGGTCAAAATGACTTGATATTTTAACAGAACAATCGTAAGGCAATGGAATTTTGTTTGGCGAAAGAAAAAAAAAATAGTTACAAAATGTGCCGATAGATGGTGCTGTCCGGGTAATATCAGTAAGAAAGTCCAAAAATGTATTCGTTAAACACAGAAATGTTGTTAGCCAAAAGAAAAAAATTAGAGTTCAGGGATTTACTAAAGATTTATTAGCGAAAAGACAAGAATACAGCGACAACAGCGATTATGAAAAAAAAAAGAGCTTCATGGAATCAACACCTTGCTGATGATTAAAGCATAAGTTGTTCGATATGCCCTCTGCCTTGTTCCGCTACTAACTGGAAGCGCAAAACGGCATGCTCCATAACAGATCGGAGGGTATCTGTACTGATGCAATGGATGTGATGTGTGATGCTTGCCTTCAAGTCGGCTAGATTCTGAAAACTCCCGCTGTAAACAGCATTCTTCAGGTACCCCCAAAGTTAGAAATCACACGGGTTTAAGTCGGGGGAACGTGGCGGCCACGTTTTTGGAAAATGACGGCTTATGATCCTGTCATCTCCGAAATTAGCACTCAGTAGCTGCTTCACAGGAGTAGCAATGTGCGGAGGAGCGCCATCTTGCATGAATATTATGCGATCCACACTCTGACGCTGCTGAAGTGCCAGAAGGACATGGTTACGCAAAAGTGTTTCATACCGCTTGCCAGTAACGGTGCAGGACCCGCAGGTGTGATCTCCTCGAAGAAAAACGGACCAACGATAAACGCTGCCGTTATTCCGCACCACACAGTAACGTTTTCAGACTGAAGAGGTAATGGCTGTAGCTGGGACGGATTCTCGGTCGCCCATATCCTGCAATTTTGCGTATTTACAGAACCTTGCAAATGAAAGTAGGCTTCGTCATACCACAGAATGTTCCATGGCCATCCGTTGTCCACTTCCATCCGGGCAAGAAATTGCAGTGCAAAAGATTGACGTGCTTCCAGGTCAGCCGGTAGCAACTCCTGCACATGAGTTATCTTATACGGATAACAGAGCAAGATCTTCCGTAGGATTTTACGCACCGTGCTGTTCGGCATATCCAGCATTCGGCCAATTCCCCGTGCACTGCTGATTCCAACATCACTGTTAGTCTGTTCTTGTAACGCTGTAGCCACATCTTCCTCTGCCGCAGCCGAAACTGGTTTTCTTCCTCTACCCCGTTTAACGTCAAATGAACCGGTCTCTTCGAATTTAGCAATCATTTTTCGCAGACCTTTTGCGGTTATTGGACCCCATTTAATGGATTTTAATGTCCGAAACTTCCTAATAGCTGTAAGTGCACAGTCATCGTTCTTATAAAAAAAACTTCAAGAGCAGAGCGCGATCCTTCATAGTCAGAGTCATGATGAAGCATTTAGGCAAAGAGCTGGTGCTCTGCATTTTTATGGCAGCTAAGTCTCATGTGCGCATGTCACGTATTAGTAATTTGCATATATCTAGACAATGTGAACGCTGACAGCGGCACATTTCTATCGGCACATTTTAGAACTATTTTTTTCCTTCGCCAAATAAAATTCCATTGCCTTACGATTATTCTTCTAAAATATCAAGTAATTCTGACCAGTAGTTTTAAAAATGTCGATTTTTAAAATCGGGACTTTAATTATAATCACCCGGTACATCATTTTATTTCATTATAACAAAAGAGAACAAGCCTAAATTTTCTTTCTATGATAAAAATATCTATATTTATTCTATGATAAAATTGTCTACAACAAAATTTAGATAAAAAATAGTGGCTGAGATATTTTAAATGCGCTTAAAGTTTTTCTTACATCACTTCAAGTTTAAATATTTTTAATGATATAACTTTTTTATGAAGAAATGTGTGACATTACTAGCTACTTGCAAGGAAGTTTTATGAATTTTTAGTTAATAAATGTTCCATGAAATTTTAATGATAAATGAAATTAAAACATGATATTTTGATTTCAATTTTGATAAGTTTTATAGATTTGATATAAATTTGATACACCTTTCTTTCCACAAAAGTACCTCATTATCTTAGAGAAATCAAATGGAACAGAATAACTTTCTGTAACGTAATTTATCACGTCAGTTATCGAGAAATATTAAAATCTATTGCAATAAAATAAAAAAATGATATTCTAAAATATTTTAAATGCAATTAAATAAATACGCCGTTACAATACTTTCAAATTATTAAATCTCAAATTTTAAAAACAAATACCAAAACAAAGAATGTCTCAGGAAATTTTGAAAAGTATTTTTAATTTAGAATTCAGGTTTTCATTTTTCCTGTTATATATAATTTTAAGTGGCTTGCATATTTTGTTTTGCTTTTTTAATTTGAATTCAGAAAAGTAATGAAAATGGCGGAAAAAAGTAAAAGGAAAAGAGATGAAAATAATTTTTCAAAGTACATATTTTAGTTTTCAATTTTTTTTAAATATATTGCCTTCATATTATTTTCTCTAACGCTGTGATGAAAATTAACGCCAAAATTGTGGAGAATGAATGGTTGATGTAATTAAATATCTTCTTATAAGACTCATATTAGAATAAAATATATTATACATCTAAAATAATTAATTGTCAAAATATTAATAAAGTTACTACAAAAATGAAATCTATTTAATTAAGCAATGTTTTTATGTGTATGTGATAGAATGGTCAATTTTTTAACCTATAAATTTATTTTTCTGGATTTAAAACCTGAAAAAATGAAGGTAGTTCTAATTTAATTCCTCATATTTCTCAACCTCTTTGGCATATTTCTTCGATTAATCCAGAATATTTCAGCGAAAAATCTTGTTTACATTCTCTTTAAAATATTAGGTAATTACGTATTAACGCCACCCTAGCCAGATTCGGCAGTTTTTAACTGCAACCAATATAAACGATGCGCCAGTAAAGATCAACCTTGTTTGCACGCAGTTATTTTTTGTATGCTGATTTTTGACGTCATTTTTTAGTGCTAAGAAAATGCGAGTTTGGGATTTGCTACAAACAGAACAAAATGCAACTCCATTTTTCAGGAGAGAAATATTTACCCGAAAAAACGAAAATGTGCACCAATTCTCATGACAGAAATCTTTGTTTTGGTAATTGTAAGTTTTGGAACTATAATTTAAGACACTAAGATTAGCAAGAAGGATTTAGAAAAGACAACTAGTTTGAGGTAGCCAGAATTCCATTTTGTTCAGCTTTGAGAGATACTGCTGGTGCGGGGAGTTGACGTCGATTAAATTTTGTGAAAATCACTTTTGATGAAAGTTAGTTTATTAATAGTAAAAATAATTGGGGTCAAGTATTACTCGAGCAATGGGTATTTGGTGGTATATGTAGCGAAACAAAAGATTCGTTTGTTGTCACTGTTCCGAACAGAACTGGCTCTACCCTTCTTGAAAAATTATTGAAAACATTACCGATGGTAGCGCAATTTATTCTGACAGTTGGAAAGTTTACCAAACAAATAAAATAGAAAGAGAAGTATTCCTACATGTTAAAGTTAATCATAGGAGTATAGCGAGACACCATTTGGAATCCTATTTATCAGAGTTCATATGGTGACAGCATCAGATGAAAGAAAGAAAAACTGTTTTGAATCTATGTTAAACTCTATATAGGACCATTTTCCACAGAAATCCAATTAGCTATTTTGTTCTAAATAAAGTGTTTTATTTTATGATTTGACGCAAAAATTTTAGGTCTAGATTGGCGGCAATTAAATGCCACCAATCTAGGTGGCGTTAATACGTAAGTACCAAATTTTATGAGACTTAGACATTTAGGTAAAAATTTACAATCAGGTACTGCTGGATTCTGTGGCAAATTTTTTAACGCCAAGATATATGCCAAGATGTATCTATAAACATGACTGCTACACAAAAGCTAAACAAAGATAAGATTACCAGAATTACCAGAAATTAAAATTTATCACCAAAATGTATCACCAAATCAAGCGGTAGTTCTACATCGAGCCTCATATTTATAAATTTAAAATCTACAGAAATTTATGAAAATTTGTTAATAATTTTACTTTTCTATAATATTTTAATGAATTTATTAAATTTTCTAATACTTAGAAAGCAATGTTAATCTGCAATTCAGAAAACTGTTGCTAAAAAAATTATTGCCTCATAAAATTAAATTAATAATATTTTTATTGGGTTTGAGTATACTTTGATGAGACTGTGGGAAAAGAATATACAAGATAAGTTATAAAGACAGAATATAAACATATAAAGTATCGATTTTGCCATTTTTCTATGTTCCAAAATTATGCAAATGAAAAACTTTATATCTGTAAATGGTAAAAGTGTACAGTTTAATAACCAGACTGACTAAAACATCAAATATTTTTTACACCATTCTTTTTACTTTTTACACAAACATAATTTCACCGGTAGTTTTGTCGATTGAACATATACGTCAGTATACAAAATGTATAGAAAATGATGGATCTTGATAAAATACTCATGCTAAAATATTTTATGAGCTTATATATTTTCAATGATGTAAATTCAGGAAATTATAATAATTATGTAAAAAATTAAAAGTAATAAATATATCATGAGATATTTATCATATATTATGAAATATCTTTTCTACTCGTATAAATAGAAGAGATATTTCATGATATATGATAAATATCATTTATAGAAGAGATACAGCTTAAAGTAGATGTCATTGTAAATCATTTCTTTATAGTTTTATGTGATTTTAATGTTTATTTATATTATATTTAAACAAAACAATATGTGTTATAGTTTATTACTTACAATTTTGTTGTTTCAAAACTTTTCCAGAGTTAGACTGTTGGCATTTTAGGATTACCTAAATTTATGAAATTTTCAAATAGACTCTCTTTCTGTTGATGATTATGTTTCTTTTTTAACATATTGACTACTTCAACTTGTTCAAGTTTTGCTTAAAAATATGAATCGATTAACAAAAAAGGCATGCCATCTTAAAATCCAGACTACAGTTATGGATCAGCGATAACTAAAGTATATTTCATAAAATTGGACATATTAACAAGTTGAAAGATACTTGATTCAGTCACATGTTTTCTCTTCATAAATAAATTAAAAAAAAACTTTTATGATTATTTAAAAAGGAGAAAAGTCCTAAAATATACATAATTAAAATAAACTGAAACATGAACGGTTGGTGTAATAAAAATGATTTATATAATAATAATGAAGAACGGTATTCATGTTTCTCAACAAAGGGCATGCACATCAGTTATTAAAATAATTAGAGAATTTTTAATTTATACAGGAAATCTGCAGCTCTTGAGATAATTCGTTATTTATAAACAATTGATAATGATTAAAATATAGATAATTAAAAATGATTTAACTCTAAGTCAAATTAATTTGCGCCGGCAAATATTATAAAATATACAACAATAAACACACACAGAAAACTAAGTTTTCATATTTTTCCACTGACAATTAAATTTGTTTAACCACTCTTAATTTTGCATTTTTAATAAAGTAAATCGAATGGCATCAACATAAATTTTAAGTGTTGAAGACAATGCAGAAACGTTTTAATGAGTTATTCTTAAATTTTCCCCACTGGGAACGACATTGTGACTCAAAATTTTGAAAATCGGCATTAATTTAAGTCAACATCTAATTAACTAACAACATAGTTTTATCACAATGAAAAGAATAAAAATTCACAAATCTGAAAAGTTTACAAAATAATTCCTCCCATATGACACTGTTTATACATACTTGACTATTACCATTGTTTTAGGTATGCTACTAATATTTCAACAGTATTTCAAACATATATAAACTATTCAAATTATTTTATTTATTTTGATAATAATATAATTTATTCATTAAAATTTAATATTTATCTGGAAAATATGCACGAATATCAAAAATAATAAAAAAGGCTAAGCAGTCGTTCATGTGGAGATTATTATTATTTGAACATGAGGAAATTATTTTTCATTAATATTATTATTTGCAAAATATTTCTTTTTATGAGAATTAATTTTGTTTCAGTTAAAGAAACACTTATGTTATATGGAAAATAATTGTTGTAATTTTTTATTATATAATGAGTAGGGTTTGTATAAACATTATAAATGGGGAACATTATTATAAAAATTTGCATTATCATAAAATTTTATAACGAGCCTAATGGCAAATTTTAGTTAAATTCTTAAACTAAGTTACTACATATTTTTCTCAAATTTAATTTTAGATTCTGAACGAAAAATTATTCTATGCTCATGGTTTAGAATATTTTTCAACAAATATTTTTCAAATACACGATGATAATTTTTCTCCTAAGGAAAAAGCTGAGATACTATAACTGAGCATGATTTTCCACAAAATTTATTTTTAAACCTTAAATAGAGAATATTAGATTTCATTTAATTAAAAAAAACATTTCAGTAAATAAATTTAAGTTAGATATTTTTAATTGAATAAGGATGTATTTGCGTAAAAATGTTCATTAAGTTATCATTGTGTTGACTCCATTTTTTTTAAAGAAGATTTTGTATATTTTGTAATATATAGTTTTTTTGATATCAGTGACGTTAGAATCAGATATGCATATTTTTGTCATATACGTTGGTGTGCAAAACTTAATCAATAAGTGTAATTTAATTTTAACACGACACCACGAGAAGTTATCTGAGAAACATAAAATTCAGAAATGCGGTACCACATTTTATATATGAAAGATGACGAAGTCATTGTTTCACAAAAATGAATACAATGCATACAGTATGAAATCAAATAAAAATGTTTCACATAATTAACTGTATCCACATAAATAATTGCGTCAGAATCTAATACACCTTCCTGTTTCCCAACGGTTGATTCTCACCATTTCTGATTACTCAACATCATAATGCCCTTTTAACTAAAAAACTTTATTTTTCAGTCGGCATCTGTTTCAACTGTTGGATGTCTTTCAGAGAATGAACTCGAACCATAAGGTCCATCATCAAAGTAAACCACACATTTTACATGGGATTTAAATCATTGGGTAAAGCACTTACCAATTAATTGGACTGATATTTTATTTTTAAAACACAAGCTGAACAGCGAAAATCTGCAATGACCGGGCATTTTCATCCATGAAACAAAGTCTGTTCCAACGGCAGCTCGTAACAAATGTAAATTTTAAAGGATTATTTACAACTTACAGTAGCGATTTCAGATTACAGAACTTCTGGCACCACTCTAAGCGGTATCGCATACGGACAACTTTTAAAAGGGTGCAATGTTTAGAACTGCAAGCATATAGGCCACCCTTTTGTGAAGGTAGCTGTACACAAAAAACACGACACCTGTTGTTGCTGCACCAGCATGCTTCCCTGTACCTAGCCTTGAGCTGGACTCTACCACTTAGATAGAAGCATCGGGATGCAGTCATCGTGATTTTGAAGCAGAGATAAGCAGAATACCCCTAGGTTTTGGCCTGCCAACTCCAAAGGTATCCTTTCACTTAGAGGACATTGCGACTACGCCCAGTTTTAGTCACCTTTAACGTACACGACGGATTTTTGGTCAGCCGAGATTGGAACTCATTAACTTCTAATAATGGGAACGACTTCCTAACAAACCAGGTCGTCGCGATCCCACATGATACCAGTGATATATATATATATATATATATATATATATGTGTGTGTGTGTGTGTGTGTGTGTGTAAAACCAACTTGACGTATGGAAATTGCTTAAAAACTGAAATAATGAAAAGAATTTTTCAATTTATAGAAGTTTGTTTATACAGTTTCCTAACTGGAAAAGTTATTATTTTCGTACCTAAGCACAGATGCATAAGAAAGCATTCGTTAGCTGAAAAAAATCAGACGATTTTTACTAGTCCTTCAATAAAAATTTGACTATTTTTAATTAAAAAAAATTAAAATTCAATAAAAGTTGTTGGATTGTAAAATTGAAACAACACTTTCAGCAATAAAAATAGGGAAAAATATTGTGCAAATAAGTATTATTAAGCCGATGAAAACAAAAGTTACGCTATTAGTGAATTGTTTGCTGATAGTTTCTTCAGTGTTTATAACAGTTGTTTAGAGTCACTGCACTCCATTTATTTTGTACGTATATTTTAAAGATCGTCTATATATATTTTTACTGCAAAAACTAATCTCAAACATAATTTTTAAGATTCCATATGTTAGTAAATTAGCTTTTCATGTCATAATAACAACTAAATAGTTTTCTTTTAAAGCGAGCTTTTTGGAAAAAAGAGTTGTGTAATTTGTTGTTATTATAGTAGCAATATATATATGGTTTACAACATTCTTTTCAAAAATAAAAAAATAAATAAAAAACTAATAAGCATTTTCAGACCATTGACTTTTCTAAGAGTGTTTTCAAATACTCTGAGTGTATGATGTTGAAACTAACACATACTTACACTTCAATACGACTATTACAATATAAAAAATATATATTTTTTAGAAGACGTTTATCCCTTACACACACTTAAAAATATGCAATTAAAATAATAATTAAAAAAACCAAAGTTTAGTTTCAAAAGTGTATAAAAATTAAATTTTATATACTAAGCATTTATAACACAAGAGCTAGTATTTAAAAAATTTATTTCTAACTTCCAACATTCAAAGTTTCTAACATCTAATTAATTCTTTTATTAGTGTCTTTCGACTTTTATTATGGTTGAATTAAAGCCATTATATCTCAGTAGATTTTGAATAGCGTATTTCGTCAAACAGAAATTGTTATAAAAATAGTGCATAAAAATTTCCACTGAGATTTACTAATCTTTCATTCAAAGTTATACATCATAGTTTCCGTAATTTGTCAATATATGAGCCGTTTATTTTAAAAATGGCTTAACTCCATTTTTCAATTTTTTTACCGGTTACCATGGTTATATGAACAATGTCATATTATTTATCAATAAAGCATTTTATGTTGATTATATTCCAAACAAATATGATAAATCTTGACAAGTCTTCAGAGTTAGTTGAATAATTGAACCATGTAATTTGAAAGTGGCCTAACTCCATTTATACTTAAATCAATATATTTACTATTGATAATAACGGAAAACAGTGGTGAAGGTAATTTTTAATTAATTAGTGTTTAAAAGTTAACCTCAATTTTTGGACAATTGTGCGTTAGTTGAATAACTATAGTACGTTTAATTAATATTAAATTTAAGAATAAATTTCCCCCATGGGGAAGAACAGAACAAGACCATTTATTTCAGATAGTAAAAAAGAAATAGTAACCAATGATTTAAAAAAAATCGAAAAAGAAACAGAATTATCGAACAATATTCGTCTTCAGGGAATGAGGATACGAATAACAATGGAGAGAAGATTGATGAATCATACATCCAAAAAGTGCGAATATTAAATGGAATTCAGGAAAAAGATATTGTTCCCAAACTGGAAATATTGTATCTGAAAATAATTTCGAAAACAAAAATTGCCGTTGTCGGAATGCTTGCACAAAATATTACGATGAAGAAAAATATTTTTGGTACGTTTTTGGGTTTGCGAGATTTTAACAAACAAAATGCATTCCTTTAAGGAGCTGTCAAGCGCAAAATTGTAGAACAAAGACGTCCAACAAACGGAAAAGGTTCGCCAAAAAAATTAGAGTTTTAGGTACTTGTTAAATTCTAAAAATAGTAATGTGTGTTCTCGTGTGTAAAAACTCTTTTTGGATACTTTTAAAGTAAGTGAATGACGCTTAAAACGAGCATTAAACTCTGCAAATGTAGTCAATGATTTAAGTGGGATGATGGCACGATCATCAACAAAATTATCCGCGGAAGGGAAAAACCACATTCAAAAAACAATATCAAAAGTTTTTCTAAATTTGAATCCCACTATGCAAGATCTCATAATCCTAATAGAAAATATCTGCAACCTCTTAGGAAAATGTTTAATTTATACGAGATTCATTGCGAGAAAAATAAAAGTGCCGTTATTGAGTAGACTTAGAGAAAAATGTTTTTAAAAAGATTTTGATTTTACAATTTTACTAACCATGATAAGATATATTTCAAAAATGCGACTTATTAAACATCAAAATTAAAGCATCGTATTATGATGAAGAAAAGAATAAACTGACAGAACAGGCTGTTCATTTAAGACTAGCAGAATCAACAAGGAATTCATTGAAACAAGTCTAAGTATCTCGTAATTCAGATTATTATTTTGGTTCCTCGTTTGACTTGTAAAAATCATTATCCTATCCTAAGTTGATTACTTCAGTAGCTTACTACAAACGCAATATATATGTTCTAAATTTGGCTATTCGCAATTTTCATAACGATAATGTTTACATGTATGTTTGGTATGAAGCTATTGCACCCAGAGATGCTCAAGAAATTGTTTCATGCACCCTAAAACGTGTTGAAAGTTTAAGAAGTGAAAAACACATTATAGCTTCCAGTGGCATATGCGCCGGGCAAAATATAAACATTAAAGTAGCTTTATTGTGGTTAAAAATTGTCCAAATTTTTTAAAGTAATGTGGAAATCATGGATCACAAATTTTTTAATATAAGGACATCCGTTTTTACGAAATGATAGAGATTTTGCCCTTACTTTAAATGTCATTAAAAATAATAATTTACTGTTCGCTCCCCAACATTATTAAAAAGTGTCGGCAATAATTTTATTGTAAATGAAGTGAAACAAGAAGATTTTGTATGAAAAATATTATTAGAAAACGCAATTTTTAGAAGGGTAAAGAATTCTGATGGAGAATCAATAAACGGGTTAAAAATATGATTAATGCGTTTTGTCAGAAATGAACCACTTAAAATTTTCTCTAAGACATCAATGAATGAGAATGAAAATTCTAAAGTTTTGAATTTATTACCACGTCGGGGTAGACCAAGAAAGTTCGAAAATATTGTATTAACACCACTGTATAAAAATATCAAATTACAACAGCGAAATTCAAGGACATAATTCACCTTTTATTGATATATACCAACCGGCTAACTTGTCTAGTGGTCAGCGTGCCTGACTACGGATAGGGAGGTCCTGGGTTCAAATCTCGGCGCATATTATTCACTTAATAATTGCCCCTATTTTAATAGAAACTATAAATTTATCATCCTTAGATACACTTATAACCAGTATGACTCATTATTATCCTATACACGTATATATTTAAATTCATTGAAACGAAAACCCTTAAATGTCTCGATTTGAGTATAAATGGACTTAGGCCACTTTCAAAATAAACGGCTCATATATTATATCAGCTTGAGGAAAAAGAAATTTATTATTTTTTCCTCAGATGACTGTATTGAAGGATATCTCATAAAGTACCGCTCAAATAATTTCAGATTTATACTTGTTAGAAAAGGGACATTTCGCACTGAAATATTCTTTTGCTATTTTTTGTTTGATCTATTCTGTTGTACAGGGTCTTAAAATGTATGTAAGTCAACAGAGAAAAAATTCAATTTTCCAGATTTTCTATGATAAAAACGAAAATGGAAACCAGGTGTCTGAAATTGTAGATTATGTATACGGTATCGAAATTGTAACAGTGAATTAAGTGCAGTTTTATTTTCGTCCTTTCCGTTCAGGTACATACTTTTAATATTAAAACTGTAGCTCATTTAGGTGAACCCGTCATCGAAAATATAGAATAAGGTCAATGAAACAATAAATATAATATTTTGGAATCTGCTTTATACAGCGGGCCCTTTCTAACTTCTTTTTACATGCAAAAATAATCAAAGATAATCGACAAATAAATCAGAGATTTATTTAATACCCTTTTAGTAACCTAAGGCTTCACATTTATGATCTTATTTATAAAAAGCGATGGTTTCTCTATTACATTCTTTATATACATTTTAAGTATTCTTAATTATCTATATTAAATTATGTAATACAAAACTGATTTATAGATTTTTACATAAGACTACAGAGAAAATACAGATTTTTACATAATTACTTAATTTTTTTTATAAATTAACTATGTTTTCAATTTAATTTCGTAACTCAAATAGACTAAATATAAAATTTTCAATATATAACTATTAACGCAGTTAAATATTTTCTTCAGACACCATATATGTTAATTTTATTTTAAAACGAATAAAACATGTATAGTTCAACATTTCCAAAAATATAAGATGATACTTAAATTCATATCTTAGTAAATCGTGGCCGTGGTAATCTATTGGTTTAGACATCAGCCTTCAGTCCAAGAGGGCGGGTTTCGACTGCATGCGATATACGTGTTCGTTAAATCTGTGAAATCGAAAGTCTTGTGGTCGGTCGTTGGTTGGTTACCATGGATTGGTCTACAGAAAATTTCCTCCCCCATCAAATCAATCAAATAACCCATCAAACAAAATTGAGGGATGAAGTCCTCTGGTGGTGCCATCTGTCGGATGAGTTTAGAGGAATGTTGTACTTTTATCTTCGTAATGTTCTGGTTAAATGAAAGACGCATCCTACTGATTTAAATTCGCATAGCCAACGGCAAAGCGAGTTTGACTTTTCCAAGTGCCATAAACAGCAATAACTTTTACATCATCCGCTACAAATTAATCAAAAGTAAAATATGATGTCAAGCAAATTTCACTGTTCAGAAATTAATCTGGAAGAATTCACAGTTGAGGAATTAATCAATATCATTTCAAATATCAATATTTTAATGGCTAATAATATTTTAATTTTGTATTCATTATTTAATCTATGAAAGTGATGCACTTTGCTAATGCTATATTTTGAAATGAAATACAGAACTAATGGCAAATTTTAGTAGCATCTGATTATTACCAGTTTGCTAAATTATTTTACAAATAATATAAAAGGAAAATGTAGTGTTTATTAATTTCTCTGGAAGGTACCTTAATGTAGGAAAGTCAAATTAATATTAATTTTATTAATTGAGTGAGTATCGTTGAATTTAAAATGATGATGTTAAAATACCTAGAATTATGTTAAACATTTGCTTAAAAATTTAACAAAGAAATCAACGGACTCATTTTCATATTCTATTTTTTCTTAATATTTTTTTGAAGATCACTCAAACAATCGAAGCAAACGCCTTGCCATTTATTGAATAGATTTTCTTGAATTCCATTTGTGAACAGACTAAATAAGATTATTTTCTACAAAATAAGCAAAACATTGGGAGTAAACATATGATAAAACTTTTATCACAAAGACAGCTGCACGTATACTACAATGGCATTATCTGATTCGAACTAGTGGATACAAAAGAGACAATTATAATTCCCAGACATTATTTATTATGCCGAGTCGCATTTATTCCAATGATTTGCGCTTAGTTGTCTGTTTCGACACTCCCAAATTAAATTACACAAAGGGGGAAATGTTAAAGAGCAAAATAGGGTCGCTGTCCACGACTGCTCAAAAGCTACTCCGTGCATTCGACAGTGCAGAATGTGGGGAAAAGGTTGTCCTTGACCAATGACTGGTTCCTGGCAGAACTTGTCGATTTTGTTGCTAACTGCAATTAGCACCATTTGAATTGAATTATAATCATTTCCCTGGAGGTGATCCTGAATATAATGTATGCACCCACTTAGTATTTTAATAATTAACAGGGAATTGCTGTTCACAAATATTTAAGCACGTTGAATGTATTTCCTCTATAATCAAGCATTTTCCAATTATTTTCATAAAGGTGACACCTTTAATCTAATGTGAATTCCCCTCGGCTTTCAGAATCTAATTTCCTTCAAATATATATTCTCGTAAATCTAAATTTTAGAAAAAATATAAAATTCTAAGTATTGCGTCAACCAAACGATCAAGTTTTGTTTTATGCTCTTCAGTAGTTCTATTGTAAGTCAACACTATCAGAGTGTATTGGAAATTGATCAGAATATAATTTCATTCTTTTCACTCCTCAGTTATTTTTTGACAAACAGGACTCAGTTAGACTGAGACATATAAACTTATAGATGAGTTCAGAACCATGATAATGTTTCATACCCGAAATGGTAACCAAACTGCTGAACGAAAGACTAGAATATAACAAAAGATATTCAGTATTTATAACCTAATCTGTAAAAACAGTTATTTGCATAGTAAAATAAAAAAAATTTATCGTTTTAATTTGAATTATTTTTTGTTCATTTGCATATAAACCACGTGCCAATCAATCATGAATATTTCCCAAGCGATGCTCTCCCATGCTTCAATTTAAAGGTTTCTACATCTCTCTCTCTGTATATATATATATATATATATATATATATATATATATATATATATATATATATATATATATATATATATATATATATATATATATATATATATATATATATATATATATATATATATATATATATATATATATATATATACCTCACCACTTCGCGCTTCATATTTTGCCTCTTCAGTGCTTCATTGGTTTTTTCAAAATATTAATCAAAAAATAAAAATGAAGAAGTGCAACCAGATCAGCAATCACATTGTAAAGAGAAAAATAAGAGGTAAACCACATTGTATATAAAGAGAAACCACATTGCATTAAAAAGAGCTTTGTTGAATAATGATGCGCAAGAGATGAGGATATATGCATGCCAAACAAAGAGAGTTCATTCAGATTGCATATTATGACCTCTCATAAAAGAGCGTGATTGGTTTCTAGAGAGATGTTGACCAATAAAATTACGGGTAACCTGGCTCACATCACAAGGACTGAAGAATTTATCGATATGATAAAAGAAGACATCAGCACCCTTATCGATTGCTACTCGGTCCCACGTACTTACGAAGACCTCCTTGAGATGACATAGTCTGCAAGTGAAAAAGAAAACGAAGAGGAAGACGAGGAAAAAACTGAAAAGCTTGGCTTTACCCAGGAGAATCTGCGAGACTTGTGCAAAATTTCAAAAGGGATGCAACAATTTGCACAAGACAAAAAGAAGAATATGGTTCAAGCTGTCGAGTTCAGCAAATGCGTGAACAGGATTATGTTCTTGTACAGAGGAATTTTGAAGTAAAAGAAAAAAAACAAAGACAACAACTACCCATCATCCTGTTTTTCTCCAAGGTAAAACCCCGCTCTATCGTCAGCGCCTCCAGCAGAAGATTCTCTCTGAGTGAACTTAAGGCTTGTATGAGTCAAGTGAGAGCTTCTTTCCCACCACCAACACAAGACTCTTCACCTTTATCAGAAAGCAGTGTTGATTAATGTTTATTACTGTATAATGTTTTAAAATTAACCTTATTAATGAGTACTGACACGTTTAAGTAATTACGTATACTGTTGTAATATTTGTCTTAAACGTGTAAAGTATAAATATTGTTTACATATTTAAGACATTGTTGCACCCATATTCACGAATATTCCTAGTAGCCAAATCCTACTTCGTGGTTTTTCAGCTTTTACGGAATTTTGTGGTCCTTATTAACCGCGAAAAATGAGGAAATGAGGAATCACTGTATATATATATATATATATATATATATATATATATATATATATACATATATATATATATATATATATATATATATATATACAGGGTGAGCCAAAAGTTCGTTACAATTTTAAAAATTCATAAAAAAAGAAGAAAGTAAGATAAAGAAGTGCGGTTTGCAAGAAAGGGCTCACAAGGTAGTCGGATTTTTTTTTGCAGCAAAAAAAGTGTTAGTTAAAAACGTCGCCTATAGATGACGCTGACTGTCCAAAACACAATGAAAAGGACAACAGTACGCTCCATTCATTTATTCTGATAATAACAGTTGTTCAATATGACCTCCAGTACATTGTACGACACAACTAAGGCGACTCGCAACGCCCGTTACAGCTGAATGCAATATGTCGGAATGAATTGCAGAAACCTCACGACAGATGGAATCTTTGAGTTCGGCCAATGTTGAAGGCGATGAACGGTACACACGTGATTTCAAATAGCCCCACAACCAGAAGTCGACCGGAGTGAGGTCGGGTGATCGTGGAGGCCATGCGATCTTGCAACCTCGACTGATCAGTCTCTTCACCAAAAGTACTCAAAAAGAATAGTTTTACTGGATTGGCATAATGTGGTGGTGCGCCATCCTGCATAAAGTTTATTACAGATAACACACCTCTTTGATTTAATGCGGGCACGTCTTTGTCACGCAAAAGAGTGACTAAACGCTTAGCGGTTACTGTGCACGTTTTCCAGCCCAATCTGGGACACGGTTCTTCAAAGAAGAACGGTCCGACAATGAAAGATGAGATGATGACACACCAGACTGTCAACTTGGCTGGATGCAGAGATTTCGTTGTGTATTCACGAGGATTAGATGTTGCCCATATACGAGTGTTATGGGTGTTGACATCCCCGTGTAGTGTGAAGTGCACCTCATCCGTCCAGAAAACGTTGAACAACCACTGAGGGTCGTTTTCGATTCTTGCCATAGCCCACTCGGCAAATGATTCCCGCATAGCTGTGTCTCCCGTTTGTGACTCCGGCAGTGACTGCAGTTTGTAAGCTTGCTTGACTATTCCAGGACACGATATGGGGCCTTTCTTCGTCTTCAGTCCTTTCGTCGTGTGAAATTTTCGCAACGCAATAGTTGCTGACTCTCCGTTCAAACAGAACAACTTCACCAACAACGCTCGATCGGGTAATGATAACATTCTGAAAGCGAATGAGAAATTCTCGAGTATCACGGCCTTTTATCGCAAGATTAATTTGCATACTTCTGCTGAATCTCTCGATATCAGCGCCATATATATAGGTGAATTTTTAACTAAAACTTTTTTTGCTGCTAAAAAAATCCGACTACCTTGTGAGCTCTTTCTTGCAAACCGCACTTCCTTATCTCACTTTCTTCTTTTTTTATGAATTTTTAAAATTGTAATGAACTTTTTGGCTTACCTTTTATATATATAATATATATATATATATATATATATATATATATAAGCCAGATAATATTGATAATACTTGCTACATCCTGTTCTGTCTTAAAGAATCTCACAGATGGCAAAAAAAATAACTGATTTGACCTCCTACCTCCACAGTAAATTCTCTAAACAAGAACTCTGTCTAGACATTATTTTTTCTCCTTCAAAATTAGATTATTTAACAAATGAAGATGACTAATCATAAGAATGCTTAAGGGATAAACAACGAGACTCTTAATAAGAGACTGTAGGTATTTTCTGTATTATTTTATAAATTTTTATCTTACATATGGGCTCTTTTTGTTTAAAATGTTACTTAGTCTTACTATGAATGCTTCTGTTTCCAAATCATGAATTTACCTTTAATATGTATATTTTTAAATCTAAAAATACTATATAATCTTGTAAAACTACCACTTTAAATGAAGTGTGACGTGATTCCTATTCTGCGCAGGGAGTCACGGACTTGATACTCTCTGTATATAGAAATTATATTAATAATTTGGGGTTGTGATGGAAGAGCAAAACCTGCTAACCAATTGGTACATATTCCAGGGCTTCCCCGCATCATCTTTAATCTTGTATTTGAAATTTGTTCCTATTGCATGTTAGGTCATCAAGATTGCCTGATAGATTTGTCTCATAACGTAGACAGGCCGTATTGGAGAGAGAAATATGGCGGCCTGGCTGGTAAAAAAAGTACTTGTTAATTTGTAATGTAGCTTATAGCTACACGTGTTGTATAATAGGTTGGCATTGTTTTGATGCAAAAAGGGTAGTGTACTTGAAATATGATAGCAAAACAGCTCTCAGAATATCGTAGAAGTACCTTTCTGCTGTAAGTTTGAATCTAATGAAGCCGAAAAAGGCTTGACTATCAAGAGAGATGGCACTTTAGGCCATAACTAATGGGTGAGTATTGCTGGGTGGGTGGGAAGTTGTGATCGGTGGTCTGCCCTGGTGCTTTCTGACCCGTCATCAATAACCCTCAAAATACAGTCAGAAACAGGAATCATTGCTGAAGACTACATGTCCCTAGTGAGCATCTTTCCAACCTGACTGAGTCAAACACCACTGTAACCTGGCTTGACATCGTGCAGTTGTGAGGGTGAGGTTATGTAATGTTGGGTACGATCATCGATTTCAGTCTATCAGTCATCTGTGAATGTTTATGGTGTCCCCTGATGTCCGGGTAACGCGTGGTTGCTAGCAATGAATTAAGAGCCGTGACAGCTGATGTGACAATCATTTAGTCCTCTCGATCTGTTGTATCCCCAGGTCAACCAATACCATTATGAGGCTGAAATGTTCCACTGTTCTTCAATTCTTGCCAGCAGCTAATTCACTTATTGTTTTAACTATACGACAAGGGATTCTTCAATTTAATCATCCTGTCTCTTTCAATTTTGGTATAATTTCATTGCAGAAAACTATATTTTTGTGTTAATACGGTCATCACCCACTGATAAAACAGACTGTATTTTATTCTGTTTTATACCCAATTTTTATCTTTATTAAAAATAAATTTTAATGTTGTTGTTACTTATCCCCCTGGACATCAAATAAAAGAGTAGATTGGACACCTAGAAAGAGATGGAATATTGTATTACGAGAAGCTGGTCTTTCCTATGCTGCAATTGCAAGACAGGGGGATGGCTCAGTGACTACATCTGGAGTCCGAAAGTTTTGTTTAAGATATCAGGAATCAAATTCAATTAAAAAACAAAGAAGGAAAAGGCCAAAAAAGGTGCACCACATCTATTGATGACAGAAGAATAAAAAGATTATGTCTCCAAGATAGAAAAATGCCATCAGCGGCCATTAGAAATGATCTGAATGATTCTGGTGTTTCTGTCATTTCAAGAACAATCAGGAGATTAACAGATGTTGGACTGAGAGGTAGAATTCCACGAAAAAAGCCTTATCTTAATTTTCAGCAACGAAAATAAAAAGACTACAGTGGACAAAGGAACACATTAATTTTACAGGTTATCAGTGGTTATAAGTTATATGGAGTGATTAAACTAAACTATCGTTATTCGTTAGTGATGAGCGAAAATATGTAAAACGTAGAATAGGAGAAGAGATACATCATTGACACTCTTCTAGAACAAAAATTTCTACCTTCCATCAGAGATCTCTTTCGCAACAATATTTCGTTTATTTTTCAGCAGGATTTTGCTCCTTGCCACACGGCCAAAAAATCGAAAGAGTGGTTTCTTACAAAGAGCATTAAATTGTTGTCATAGCCAGGAAACAGTCCTGACCTCAATCCTATCAAAAATTTGTGACACCTTTTGAAAACTCTTGTGTGAATGAGGCGCTCATCAAATAAAGGGGAACTAATTAAGACTATAATTGTTTCCTGGTATCATGTAATAACGAAAAAAGAGCTTAAAACTGTTGTCAGATGAATGAAATGTCTATGTGAAGCTGTAATAAAAAAAAAGAGTACTCTACTAAGTACTGATAACTCACTGCAGTCATCACTATCTAATGTATATCGATAACTATTATCGTTTCACTCTTTTGTATTGCAAATAATTGAATTTTGTGTTTTGTATTGAGTTCAGTAATAAATTCTCTTTAAAATGATATATACAAGTTTGCATTTTGTGAAACGTAACGCTTTCTATAAGCATACAAAGTTCAAAAACATAAAAATTTCCAAAAGTGTCGACAATTTTGGCCAGCACTGTATATATGTTCAGAGAAATTAAAAAAAAAAAACCTTTGACTGCAGAATCGGATCCTAAACCTGCAAGACTAGAAAGGGTATTGATTGATCAAAATGTTATAATTGATGGAGTAATCTTGCAAAAAAATTGGTAAATGTCTTGTGTGAAACTAGTGATATCAATTAACATTTCGAATGCGTCAATATTTCGAATTCAATCCAACAATTTATAATTTCATCCTGTATGCACCAGATGCGTTCCAAAATGTTTCACTAAAGAACAAATGCAAAAAAGAAGTCATCAAAACTCTGATTTAAATAATTTTTTTTCAAAATGATTTGTATTTCTTGAAGCCTCCAATACCAGGTGCATAATTCTGATCTCTTTACCAAGTGCATATTTAAATACTTGCTCTTTGCATTTGAAAATAATTCATCAAACCAAATCTACTAATAAGTTAATGAGAGTTAGTTTCTTTGGTCGTTGTTACTAGTATCGGGATTATATAGAGCTAGACTATTCCCATAAATCCGAAAATTTCTAAAAAATATCTAAATAAATGGATATCCCATAAAACTTCGCCCTTAGAATCCAAAATAGGAGCCACGTTAGTTGTGCACCAATGGCAATCCGGGTATATTTTTTTGACCCTTCTTAAAAATGATTGCTTTTATTTAGTCGTAGAATTGAAAACTATCGGCATGCATTGTTAAAAGTATTTAACACAAATTGTAAATAAAAAGTTTTAGTTTTGACAACACACATTAATAAAGTATCATGAAAAAGGAAGGGACATAACATCATGAAAACCCTCTGCAGTATGTTGCAACTCATGTTCTTTAATAATATTAAAATGTATTAAAAATACGCCGAATACACCCCTCACTATATGGATTAAAAAAATCTAGAAAACTCTCCGGGTAATCTCTGCTGTAGACAGTTACAATAAAAATGCAGAATATTTTAATTAAAAGGATATGAACATTATTAAATTAAGACATTTTAATATCAGGATATATGTATATATAGCATCATAATGCAAACAGATAAAATCAAAAGCAAAATATTTATCTTTGTGTCATTATATTACATTTAGTTTATACATGTTATACCGATGATGATAATAGTTATTAAGTTGGGGAATAAGTTCGTAGCGTGCGTTTTTACCAAAGACATTTACTTAAACAAAAAACAATAATTATATCAATAAGTTAATCAATTATATATTCACCGTTGTGGTTTATATCCTCTTCCTACTTATCGACCAACTTGTTGATGCCGTTCTGCCAAAAATCGCTAGGTTGTGGGTCAAAGAAGTGGTTGAGCCAGTTTTTAAGGACCTCTTTGTTATCGAAGGTAACACCCTTCATAAGGTTTGAAAAGGAGCTGAAAAGATTGTCGGTGCAAAGTCCGGAGAATATGGCGGATGCTTTAGGACCTCCCAATCGACCCCTTGGAGTGTGGCTTTGACGACTTGTGCAATATGGGGCCTGGCGTTGTCGTGAAGGAGAATGGTTTGTCAATGTCGATCAGGTCTTTTCAGTCAAATAGCCTGATTCCCGTGATGTTGCTGGGCAATGTAGAGCACCTTGTTGACAGTGGTGTTCTTTTCGAACATTTCCCAGTGTACCAAGAAGTCCTTAAAAACTGGCTCAACCACTTTTTTGACACCAGACCAGGCGATTTTTGGCGGAACGGCAACTACAAATTGTTCGAGAGGTTGTAAACAGCAACGGCGAATATATATAATTGATTAAAGTATTGATATAATTATTGTTTTTCATGTAAATAAATGTCTTTGGTAAAAACGCTACGTTACAAAAAACACTACGCTACAAAATTCAAATCAAAGTATATTTAAATTAAATATGTCTTGATTTTAATTCTGTTTGAATATTATTCGCTATAAAATGTTGGTTCATATTTCAAACTGAAGACAACTAAAGATCTTTGAGCCATATAAATTAAGCATCGAATATCTGAAACAAAAATCTCAAAACAGCCCACATGGGAAATTGTGTCAACATTTTCTGAAAATTCCAAGAAATTTATTTGACGCATTACTATGCAACCCCATAATGCTTAAGTTTTAGATCATTTAGGGTTACCCAGTGTGTACCGTGAGGAGGTAGATCTGCGTTACACCCTACTGAATTCAGACACTGCATGGGACTCCGGAAACTTGTAGGAGAGATACTGGAAAGAGATCGGCACAAAATGAAGAATCTATAGATTTACTATGGTCTCAATTTTGTTATCTGTGAGTCCAAGTTGTCTTTGTTCTAGTTTTAATGTTTGTTTTTCTTTTTACAGTTGCCTTCTAATCTGCCTTTAGAAATAAAAAAAATATGCGACCACAGAAAATATTTCTTAAATTGATCAATTACAATCATTTTTCTCGAGCAAAAAGAAAAATAAATTACATTAAACAAATTAAGATCTTTGTATAATTAGTTTACTAATGGTTTCGTTAATCGCTTGATTCAAATAATGTCATAAAATTTCATAATTTAATATGTTATAAAGTCATTATTTATGACATAAATTACTTAATGAGATCAAATTATCCCATTAATAATTCAGTCTTCAAACATTTATAAGTAGGAATGTTAGAGTTTAAATTAATTTTATCATAAGTGCCATGGGAGCATTAATTAAGGCTTATTCTTTTTTATTTTGTTTTCCAAAATTTCAATAAATCATATTTAGTACAAGAAATAATGCAGTTTGGAATTCTCTCTCCTAATTCCTCTTTTTTTACATAAAAGAGGACTAAATATCTCTTCTAGTAATGTTATTAAACTAATTATGTTACAGAATACAAAATAGCGGTTAATCTTAATACTGAAAACGATTTTACGGTAACACCATTTGTTTCAAATTTCAGAAGTGACAAACAGATGAACGATAATGTAACGGTTCTAAACTGACCTTTATTGTGCTGGAAAATTTTGAACAATAGTGTCTCTCTCCCTTATCAGGGAAGACTACTTATCTCACCGTCTTTCAAACAGTGTTGCAGGAATGCTGAACATCAAAATAGACGCCGTTGTCACGGGTGTTTGAAATCTATGCAGCGCAACTTGAACAGTTAACTATTTTAAGGAAAGGGTGTTCTAGATGAATGATTGGTTTCTGTTTCAGAGTGCCGGTTTTTGTCTGTAACTGCGACCGTATAGTTTGAATAAGCTTTTAATCAGAGTCGCCGTGGGGATATCTAAATGAGCTACATTCATCTTTTGGATACGCAGACGATTAAATGTAAAATAGTATTCGCACGTGCTCTACGGTTTAAATATAATAATTATAAACTATAACAATGCTTTGGTAGTTGAAATAATTTGGCATTCCCTCTATAGATGTTTATTCAATTCAATGTAGCTTAACTCAAAATGTTACTACGCTTACAGTTCAACGCTAACTTTATATTGTTTATATTATTTACATCGTATTAAATTATTATTGTTTTCAGCTTTGAGTAATGAGTAAGATGGAAGTTTCTAAATATTTTGTGAACATTTAATCCAGATTAAAAAACTGAAAAACTGTGTAATTGTTTCAGTACAAAATGAAATTTCATCAGATAAATTTTCAACTTTTAAAATCCAACTTGAATAAGACATTAGAAATTTAAAATTTATATTCCATAAAATCCAGTATTTGATATTATTTCTTCGACATAAATTCTTTACAAATACTTTTAACTTAACAAATGAAGATTTCTACATGAATAAAAATATATTATGTTATTTGAAGTTAAGGTGTATAAAAAATCTTAGTTCCTATAAATTAACCTCATTTTTTTATAAAATATTTTTTAAATCTATTATAACAAATCTTGGATTTATCCTATTCCAGATGGCAAAAAAGTAAACAAACGAAATATATATTTCAGTGACTTCTATATTTCTCTTCTAATTTAAAATTTGTAGACCATTCAATGTGAATAGGAAAATGAGTATCAGTGATATATTTAATTAAAAAAACTTGGACTTCTTTTAATGTTTGGAAAGTCACTTTAGACTTACTTAATATAAAAAAGATACACAAATCAGTGTATTCTGTAAAATATAGTTTGTGATTATGAATTTTATAAATTTGGAATCAAACAAGACAATTTAGATTATTTACATTGTTAAGTAATGTAAATTATTATTTTTCAAAAGTTAATTTTTCATTCAGTGATTGCAGTGGTTTATTCAAATTAAAATTCTTTTCAATTTTAAATATTTAAAATTCTTACATTTACTAATTTATATTTAACTAAAAAATAAAGAGCAAATATGGTATTTTTTTATGATTTAAAATTCTATTAACTATTAACCAAAAAGTGATGAATTTACTCCATGTATGGAATTAATGTAAATGTGAGGGAATATTTGTAACGTCAGGTTCTGACAATATATTTGTATTCTATTTAAAATGTTATTTTCGCTTAAGTATTATTTTCTGATAAAAATATCAATTATGAAATCAAATAAATAGTATTATATTCCAGAATATATTAAAAACTAGATGTATATTAACATGTTGAAATTACTAATTCCTTAAGCTTATAAATGAAGCTCTTATCAAAAATTTAAGCAGTTCATTTGACTGTTTAAATTTAAACACACAATAAAGTGAAGGTACTGAATTAATTTGATGACTCAGTTATCATGGGTGTTACCTCTCCCTCCACATCAATGTCAAAATTGAAGGAGTGTATCCTTTGGTGGTGCCATCTATCGGAGGAGTTTAGAGCAAAGTCGTATTTTCCCCATCGTGGTGCTGTGGTGACAAGAAAATCGCATCCTACTGGCTTAAATTCGCATAGCAAGCTTGGCTCACTCAAGTGTCATAAGTAACAACAGCAACAAAATTTGATGTCATATTCAGAGCACTTTTCTGTTGCCATAATTTTGGAGAAATACTTCGGAAATTTATCGCTTTCTGTCGAACTTTTCCATGGAATATGAAGTCAACCCTTATTTTTTCTACTATAAAAAACACACCATGCAAAATATTTAATAGAGGCATTTACCAGTTCCCACTATAACTAGAACTCATCGAGTTATAGGAGAGTTCGAAAAGTGGGGCTAAGATAGCAATATTTTATACAACTTTTCATCTTATCTGTGTGTACTCGACTATAAAGATTAAAATCACTGCTTATATATTTTTTCCTATTCACATTAAATGGCAACAGAAATGCATAACATTTTGTAAATTTAAAATGTTTTTCGTATTGCTACATCATGAGTTTAAAAGTATTTTAAAAATTTACCAAGCCGCTACAACTAAATGCTTCCTGATCTAGCTACTAATTCAACAGTTTAAGGATTCGCTGTATAGCTCGGTCATCATTAATAGAGAAAATAGAGCTTTACTTTTGAATAAAATGAGGTAAATATCGACTTTACAATGTGTTTAATTCATTGTATTATAAACCTCCTCCCGATTAACTACGATATTACATCCTTTTTTCAAAACCATTATAATTCTTATACATATCCATCAATGAATATGTGCTTATTGTGTTAAATTCGATGCTAAATATAAACACGAGATATGAAGATTTCGAAAACAAAGTCAACCACAAAGATTCTAAACACATGAATAAATTTACTATCGGGTTTCTTTAGCAAACAATATCGAAAACTAATTTTTAAAAAAATCCAATTTTAGCTATGCAATGGCTTTCTTATTTTGTTTTCTTCTCATATAGCTAAGTACTCTTTATTTAATTTATTTGCATTAAAAATCTATGTTTTTTATAACATATTTATCTACTCGTTAAGTTTCAAAATCAGAAATGATATATTAATATTAACATTAGGAATTCCCTAAAAAATATTTCGATTCCCTTTGGGGAAAATCAGACTTGTCTGTGTTTTTGTTTCGTAAAATTTAGTACCAAACTCTTTTTATAATTTTTATTTTCAAGATGTATACACTAAAACACGAGTATTGTCTTTTTAAACAGATGAATGTATTTTTTAATAAATCGTATTTGACTTTTAAATAATCTACATGATATAATTAAATTAATTATTAAATAAAGTGTTTAATTAAACCACACGTTTAATAATAAGGAACAAAAATTGCATGGAAGCAGTAAATAAAATAACGAAAATACAAATTTTAATCATCTCAATTTTTGAGTAAAAAGGATACAATTTGTAAATTGTTATTTAAAAAAAATTAATATAAAAATCACATAAAATTTATGCACTTTTTTAATCAAATTTCATTAAATAATTGTAATAACTGATCTAGGATCATTTAATTTCATGAGAGAACAAAGATTTTAATCAAACGTTTTTCAGTTGTTATGACATTACTTTTTTTGCTCTATTCTTGTAATTAAATAAATCTTTGTCGTATTATTATCAAACATTATTTTGTAATTTAATTTTGACAAATATGCTTAATTCAATTGCTTAATGTTTGTTTCAAGATAATGGATTTATTCATAATTTTAATTCATATCATAAATACTTAGGAGAATTGTATAAATTTAAATCCATATAGATTGTTTTTGATAAACATTAATATCCTCTCTCGAAATATAAGCAATTAGGAAATTTGTATTCAGTTAATACAAAATATCCATTATATGAAAATTAAAAATAACGTGAGATAAAATAGCTGTCATTTAATTCCTCTGTGATAAAAGCAACTTACTATCTTTAACCGTATCCGCGAACTCGGTGACTACTGGGCTTTGTTCACTCATCGGCTGGTCGCCATTTTGCTTTGTTTCAACCTTTCACTTTCAGCTCGGCCGCTGTAACGTCGAGCTTGATTAATGAAAGGGAGAGACAAATGGTACTTTGAGTAATACGGAGAGAGGAATTTTTTTTTTTAAATCTGTTTTTTTTAGGTTCTTCCAGACCTTTTCTCCATCTTCTTCGCCGTGGAAAGATGGATTTGTGTGTAGACAAGTTGTGAAAGTCGTACGCAGAAGGCATTTTGTGATGATCCTGCTTCAATATATTTTTTTGTTTTCTATTTTGTTGAAACATAAAATTCCTGTTGCATTATTCAGAGAGATCAAGTAGAGATATTTATTGGCGATGTGCTGACTGAGTAATAAGATTTTTCTGTCAGGTACTTGACAAAGACATTATGAATTTATTCGATTATCAGATGTTACTGATTTTGAGAGACTACTTTATTGAAATTGACTTTTATAAAACGGGGATTATGCATTGAAATCCAAATTGTAAAATATCACCTTTTAAAGTGTTGTTAAACTGTTAAAAACAAACCTATTCTAAATTACAACTATGTTTTTACCCAATTTTCAAGTTAATCTGTCTCCGCTGTAGCAAATCATTTGAACATTTCAGTTATTTTATAAAATAGTAATAAAAAATAATATTCTTACATATATAGAATTAGTAATAAAGATTTTCGTGGAAAAAGAGATTATCTGATTTCTTAACACTAATAGATAAAACTTATGTATCAGAACATAAATTCCCTTTCTATTTTAAATAAAACACACTTGTTAAGAATCTAGAATTTTTTGTGTATAACATCATAAATTTAATTTTTATCATTAAGTTCAAAATAATTATTAGATTTTTTGTCCTAAAATTTTATATATTTATCAAAATAGTTCAATCCATGTTTTTTAGTTCGCCGGGTACAATCATCCAATACGAGAAAGCTGTGTTCTATAGTTAAAAAATTAATAAACCTTTTATCCAGTTACTGAATTTATCATTTCATTTCAAGCGTTTTCATTGTTGACAGTTTTGTTTACCCATTAATATTTATGTCTTGTATTTTACAGTTTAACTCTCTAACATATAATATATTTAATAGTTAAGATATTTATATTATTTATTTTAACTACTAATAAATACTATATATATATATATAACCACTCAAGGACTTTTAAATAAGGACTTTTAAATTTAATTTTTTAAAATGGTATTGTATCAGGATATAAAATAAATAATTTTAAAGTTTCTTCAAATTCTTTAAACTGCGTAAATATTGCAGATAATTCCTAAATCAGAAATTGAATTACCATTGAAAATTCTTTCGCAAATGACTCTTTATTTGGCTTTTCGTGACATTTAATTTCAGAAAAAAACACTTTTGTAATCGGAAAATATTTATAGGAATTTGAAAGATTATCACGATTAAAAATCTGTAATTTGACTTCAAGTGCTTTGATTAAGTGAAACATTATAAAGACTGTTTTATAAACACCGTGTAGTTTTACATTTAATTCCTTTAAGTGAATGCATAAATCAGTGAAAAAATTTAACTTTGCTAGCCATTCTAGATCCAATAATTGCTTTTATTGGTCAATAATGTTCTCATTATTTAGAACTAATCTTATTTCCTCCAAAAAATCTGCAAATCTTTATGATGTATATAAATATGTGTGTATGTATAGTAACAGGGTACTATATATATATATATATATTTATATATATATATATATCTATCTATATATATATATATATATATATATATATATATATATATATAATAAAAGTATAGATATGTGTGTGTGTGTGCGCGAGCGTGTGTATGTGTTGTGGCTTATCCTTGGTTGACAAAATTATCAAACCAGATCCATGATCTCTAACGCCTTCAAAGAATGGATTACAGCCGGTGTATGTATGATATCCCCCAAAAGATTTCTCGCCAAATCTAGCGTCTTTTCTTTTGATTATTCTGTTGCCAATTTAAGTAATTGTTACTTTTCAGATTTTTTTGTTGTCTGATTTGGTTTTGTTCGTATTTTACATCATTTTTACGTCGTATATATGGTTCTTTTCAGTGACAACAGCAATTGAAGTTTTCGTTTTATTTTCAATTCGAACTTTTTTTTCTACGTTTCTACTTTTTTTTTCTACGAGTGTCTTTCGTTTAATTAGAGCACCATCAAGGTGAAGTCCCATTTGCTCTTCAAATCCTCCTATAGATGGCAGCACCAGAGGATCTACGTCCTCAGTTTTGGCATTGATCTGAAGGAGAGTAAATTTCTCCAGACCATTGCACCCATTATAATTGCTCACCGACCGACTACAGGACTTTTGATTCCACAAATTTAACGAGCACATAAATTGCATGTACTCAGTAGGTCTTTGGCGGTCCTTTCTATATGGAAGGCCGATACCCTAACCAGTAGGCTACCAAGGCTATATATATATATATATATATATCAACCGATGCAGTCAGTAAAGTGTTAAAATAATACTTTATTGATTTTATATTCTTATTTACTCAGTCAGTTATTTAATTTGTTGTTTACAGAAGAAAGTATCAAAAATGGTATTTGAATTTTCATAATGAAATTAATTTCTATTTATGATAAAGCAAACAAGAAACTTCATGCTTCTACTGCATTAGTTTCAGTAAAGCAATTAATTTGGTCTGTCAACAAATTTTAGTATCGTTAAAAGAAAACATTGGAACTAAAATATAAAATGTTGAAACAAACAACGTATAATTTTATGATAAATTTATTTTATTGGCGATTTAATCGAATCCATTCAAGTTGAGAGTTAAAAGGAATTGAATTTTCATGTTCAAATATCTTCTGGGAGTGAGCTATTGATTCAAATGACTTATTCTTGGTACAAATGTTTCCTTGGAACAAGCTAACAATTATCAAAATAAATAATTGTAGAATAGATTAGAGGAAATTAATAATTCATAAGTATTAAGCATTTTATAGTGTGACAGGTTATAATTATATCAAGTTATAATTTTAGTGTTATATAGTGTCAACGTTATAATTTTATTTTAAACACAAAGAGTAATCGAAAAGGACTGAAATGTAAGGTGAAATCCAATTTAATACAGATATCAAAATACTAGAAATTAAGCGTATAAAATGTTAAACAGAAGACCTCAAAGATAATTAGTTACGCCTATCCATGTAGAAATAAGTGTCCTTAGGTTATATATATTCATAAAATGGTTTTGGGGTAATTTCAGAGCATTAAGTTATTTCTATATATGTTAGTCAATTCAAACTTAATGCTGCTCTGTTTATGTAGTAAAGAAGGTTTAACAGGTTATTCTGAAATGCTTTGTATTATAAACTGGAAAATATATAGTATTTTCTCATATTTTGAAATAATTTATTCATATTCTTCTAAAGATGTATCCCTTTCTACATTAATATCTCACAGTTTGATTCCTGCATTCATACGAGATATGAATGATGCAATTTTGAATAAAAATTTTATTTATTTATGAAAGTAGTTATCCCTTATGATTTTTTGAGAAAAGGAATTTTAAAAGAAAAATTTAAGAAATCAAATCTTTAAGTTAAGATTCGTAATTCTGTATGGCTCAAATATTTAAAACATTTAATGGGGTATAGCTTCTAAAGATGTGATGCACCTCGAAACAGAAGGTGTCATCAAAATTAGTAATCAAACTATGGTATATTAACGGCAATGCTTATTACATTTTCTTTTACTCCCTGTACCAAGTAATTTCAAATTGATACGTTCTTTCAAAAAATTACCACCGAGGGCTAGGGATGGAAATGATAATTGAGTACCGAAAGGAAGGAAGTGATAATTGAGTACCCAAAATGTGATGGTAAGAAGAAATGCTCTTTTTCTTTACAGATAATTTACGTGAAACGTACTCGAAATAGAGATTAAGTATTATTGGCTGTTCTTTGATAAGAACTAAACAAATAGAAAATTAAATCAATTTCAACTTGTGAAAATGCTTATTTCTTTTGAGAGAGAGAGAGAGAGAGAGAGAGAGAGAGAGAGAGAGAGAGATTTCAAACAGCAAAATTTATTTATAGCTCAGATTTTTAAATGAAAGATTGTTATATCTCTGGAATTTTAACAAGCACATAGAATCCTTAATATTAGACACTTATAGCATAAATAGTCACTCTTTTCTGTAATTTTTTAAAATAACTGATTTCAACTTTAAAAAATGCTCTATTTTTGAAGTATTTACTGATTTTTGATAAAAGTATCCAAAATATGTAGTTAAATGATAAAATAAATTACATACGTTAAGTAATTTAAGGATAACATAAAATATATACAGATGTGTAATTAAAAAATTAAATAAATAATATACGCTTATTAAAATTTAATCTATATGGCAATGTAGTAAATAGTGTATTGTTATAATAATAATAGTTAGTGATGGTAATAAAACGATTTATATAGGGTTTTAATAATGGCTTTCACATATCTTAATATACTTTTAACAATTAGGTTATTGGAAAAACTTAAGGAAGTCATCAAGAACTCATAAATTAAAGAACTTTTTAATCGTATCAGAGCTGTGGCTGCCTTTTATAATACACAAGCTTCAAAATGAACTCTCACATTGTTAACTAGATTATCGAAAAACGATTGTGAGAGTTAATTGTTATTCCCAAAAGTGTCGATTTCATGTATGGACGGCCTCTGGCGGGAATCGTCCACACTCACTTGTAATGACTTTATACAGAATCCTATAAGATGCTTATGAAAAATTTGTTTGTCACACATTGTGGAAAATTCTTGTTTTTTATCAACAACATATTGTCCACACACACACACACACACACACACACACACACACACACACACACACACACACACACACACACACACACACACACACACACACACACACACACACACACACACACACACACACACACACACACACACACACACACACTCTTTGTCTTTGGGTATTATTATTCCTGTAAATAAAGTTATTTTTACCAGCTTATGGAAAAAGGGACTCAAAAAGAGATTGAGAAAGAATCGCATCGCTATGCCATTTTGCTATAACAGTACGAGCTAATATGTAGAGTGAATTGTAGCTGTCCAACGTTTTCATACAAAACTACAGTGATCGATTTATTTGAAGTTTTCAGGATCTTTGCAGATTCAGACTTAGCTAGAATAGCTTTGTGTGCTGAGAAAGTCATTCGCTTGATTTTTCAAAGAGAATAATTTTGACTTGACACAGGCATGATCTTCATGAGGTGTATAAAAAGAATACCCCGCTTGATAGTATCTTCTCCTTCTCGTGATAGGTGGGCTTCCATGCTCCAACAACCCAGAGATCCATGCCGGCTGCAGCCTAGCTACTGACAGGGTCTCCCTTGCCGGACAGGTCTTTGTTAGGTAGGAGCCAGACCAAAGAAAAAAATACGTAGGAAAAGGATGACTCCTATCCAAACTCCAGCGTCAGGTCTCCATATTAGGAGCGATTGGATTGTTGTTCTTCAGACCGCAGGTATAGGAGCAAAGTCAGGCATCTACCCTACGGTGCTCTAGGAACTTTGTACTAAACGAAGCTGCTCATTTTCTCCTTGGATATGAATAGTTGGCTTATATCTTCAGATCCTCCAATTTTCCAATGGCGCCAAGACCTTCCGAGTTAGCATCAAATGTCACATTGAAGAGGCGAGTCCCAAACATGTTTCAGAATGCGTTGGCAGCTTCGTGGGGATCTCCTAAAGAAGCCCGGTTTGGCTGTGTTAAAATTTAAAGTGGACGATCTGATCTGATATCAGATCAGAGAGATTAGTAAGAAGAAGAGTATACATCATTGGACTGCATGCGTTATTTCTATACAACGCAATTAGAGAGAGTCTCTTCTATACAAGACTCCTTCTATAGCCTGTGTAGTCTATGTACACTCTCTCTTTTTACATTCTTTAAACTGTAATACACTCTATACTCTCCCCAATTTAAGTTTCGTCTCCAATATAACTATGATCAAGGTCACTATTCTCGATTTTACCTTGCCCTTAAAGCCACACTGTGTTCTGATGATGTCGAAGCTCTTGAGTTACATTTTCTAATTTTCTTGGTGGTCATATGCTATATTTGAAACAGTTGCCAAAATCTAGAGGTTAACAGATGCTAAAAATGTAGGTTAAGAATGAGTTTCTTAAGTGTATGTCCAATGTATAAGTTACTACTTTCTTTTTACGAAAGGCCAATATTTTTCAACCCATCATATAAACGATTCTGTTTAATCATTTTAATTGCAATCTGTAGAGTTACTCACATTTATTTCTATTTTAAACAAAATATTACATAAAAGTTTTTTGTTTAGGCACTTGTATAAACATCCATTAGAATTTCACTCTGATGAAGTAAATTTCTATTTTTAAAATTCAACTGAATTTAAATTATTAAAATTTTTTTTTAAAAGTTTATGAGAGTTAATCATATTTAATCAGAATCAATTTTTTTTCTCTCAATGAATTACCAAAAAAAATTTATTAAAGTTCATAAACGAGTTAGGTGCCATCTAGTAATCATTGAGTGTTTAAACACGCTACATATTTTTGGAATTATGGAAACCTGTTAAAATTCAAATCTTTTCTTTAAAAATGTATAAAATTAAAAAAACATTAAAATATTTAAAAATTTAAACTTTAAAAAAATTTAATAATTTGCAAAAATTATTTAACTTTAAAAAAAGAGATATAAAAGTATGTTTCTATTATACTTCCTCAATCAAACATCGAATTGTTAAGCAGTTTCAGTCAGAAATAAGATTTTTGGCTACTATATATACAACACAATATATTCTCAAATGATTCCATAAATGTAAATAAATTGCGTGTACTGTTTTCAGTTGTTTGTAAAAATATGTAACTTTTTAACCAATACACTGCGCTAATATTTCCGACAATAATGATGATTATTTTTCCCGTTACGATGATTATCTTAGCTGTATAATGAAGTTGTACCTAAAATTAGGAAACGCATAATTGAAATCATTTGCTGAATTATACTATATAACACCAATTTTATAAGATAGTGGCAGATATTTCTATTATTTTTAAAAATATGCTCTTGTAATTTTTATTTCGATTCTAGAAGAGTAAAATAATAACTATTGAAATATAAGCAGATTGAATATAATGTGAGAATATTAATTTTCTATGAATTATTACGATTTATATTTAAGCATCAACTTATTGATTAAATGAATGGTATTTCAAAAAGTCAAATGTTTCCTTTTTTTTCTGAGTTTAACACTTTATTTATGATGAGGATATCAGTAAATTTAATTTTAGATGCATGGCTTGAAATCAGTAAATCAATGCGAATTTTATCTTAACAAGCTTGTCAGCCGAAGAATAAAAAAGAACAGTCTTCGGTTCTTACATCGGCAAAATTGTTCGTCAAATTATTGCTTCCGGAACCTCAATCTGCGAATGTGAACTAAAAATAACGGTTAATGAACTTTACACATAAATAACGCTGAGTAAATAGAAGATGATTAAAATTCTTGACTCCTTACGCTGATATCTTATAGCAACAAAATTAGAGCAAACTTATTCGGTTTTCGAAACTCAATTAACACAAAAATAGAAAAAAAAATTGAGAAAAATAACGGCGAAGATGATTATATACTGGCGTTGAAAAGTAGAAAACCTTTGACGGAAATGCTGTTTTATTTTAGATTTTATGTTGTAGTTTTCGAAAAATGCATGCGAATATATACTTAGGTGTGCTTTTTGTGATATTTTGGTGAAAAAATTAATTTGGAAAATGATTTTTTTCTTTTAATGCATAATTTTACATCGGATTAAGTAAATAATAGAACCAAAAATAGGCATATTTTATGTGCGATTGTGTTTGATTTTAAAACCCTTCTTTCAAATATAATAGAGTTATACGCTGCTTCTCGATGTCTTTAAACTTCTGCTCATTATGAATTCATGATGCCAATATGTAATCTGTTTTTTCCTTGGAGATTTTCTCAAAGAATTCTGCATCTTTTGAATTATTAACCACTTGCAATAAATTAGAATAGTTTAAAAGCACTCTCTATTGTAAATAAATATACGCCTACTTTTAAATTAAGCTTTTGAAAGTTTTGAGAGTTTACATCAAAGTTATATGCAACTGCCTATCCATTTAATCACTCATTTTCTTTATTGAAGTTATTTTTTTCGAAGATCTGATATAATTATTCTATAAATATTCATCAATTTATATTCAAAATAATTATTCAAAAACTTAATATTTATTACTCATATTATTCTACAATCTTACCTATTATAAAATTGTAATATCAAAAAGTTTTATTAAGAATATTGAAGTTCATTTGCTTATCGGAACCATGAATATGAGTAATTAAAGTTTCAGGACAATAAAACAATGTAATGTTGAAAAATTCACAAAGTAAGCATTAGTATTAAAGCTGCGTGTCTTCTTTAGTTTTTTTTTTAAATTGTTTAATTTTAGATCTGTGTGTATGATATCCTTCTGAAGGGTGTTGTGATTTAATAGAGATGAAAATATTATTCTGTACAAGAACACTTATTCTATAACCATTTATAACCTTTTAGTTTAAACTAATGTTGTTCAAAGTATTAAAAATGATCATAAAAATATAATTTATTTAGAGAAATTTGTTCGCTTTCATTCATACTTTTGGTTGCTATTTCTTGTCAACCCAAGTGTCTAAAAACAAATATCTACAATATATTTCTCAAATAAACTTAAGTAACTAAATTTAGATTATATGTCCTCCTTTTTTTAAAAATATCACCACATACTTAACAAGTAAGACATTAGATTCTTACTAAGTTTAGCGTGCATAGACGTGACAATTTGATAAAATTATGGTAGCCTTATGAAGCAATTCTGGCTGAATTAAACAAGAGACCACCCTGCCATAAGAGGAATGCCTTACTCTGTTAGTCTACCACGGTCCCAAGCGACCTGCCATAAGAGGAACGCCTTACTCTGTTAGTCTACCACGGTCCCAAGCGACATATTTTGTAAATATGTTTTCAGCTTAAGATGAATACCTTAGATATTTCAAGATTTTGGAATTCTTATAGTGCTTTCGGAATGATATTTTTTATTTGATGAACACTATTCAAACGACTATCTCTTAAGCTTCGATATAGAAAACTTTACTTTCATATTCCCCTCCATCAATCAGTATATAATATCATTAAGAAGAATTAATATGAACCATTTTAAATATATAAATGTATAGGAATAACACATTAAGCTAGATATATGAACAATTTATTATTTTATTTATAAAAAATCTGTACTTACTCAGATTAATATAAAATTTATTTTTAATCAGAAGTTGAAATTTAATGTTAATCTGGATACAGCATGAAAATGTAAAACCAATGGGTTAAAATATTTTTTTTCATGCAGTTTTGCATAGTTGAAATTCCAAACTTTAAAGTATTCTTAAATTTGTTATGTTAATACCTTTATGATATAAATTTTTACTAAGCTAATAATTTTCTCATTTTATTATACAATTTATTTAAAATGAGGAATTATATAAAACAAATTTAAAGTTTTTAACTAGAGTAAAATAAATCTTTCAGAGAAATTTTCAAAATCGTGTACTTAATCAGTTAGTAATTTATTATGCGGGTTGATCACTCATGTCGTCTTACGTTAAATAATTTTGAATAATCTTCTTAATTTTAAAAAGAAAAAAATCAAGAAGCAATTATTTTTATATCGTTGATAGAGCAACATTAGATTTAGTTAAAATTGGAATACAAAAATATCAATTTTAAACCCTTAATGTGCAAACAACTTCTTAATCATATATATGTGAGTAAAAATTTTATGTTACATTATCATTTTAAATCATTGACAAATTATCTATTACAAAATTAATTGATTCTGAATGCTTTTTCGTATGGAAGCAAGTCTTATTTAATTTAACAAAAAAGTATGGGGAATTAAATGCAATTAAATGCAAAGTAAAAATATATCACGAGCAAAAATTTAAAAAAAAAAATTACAGAAAAGTTACATTTTTGTTTTATTTCTGCAAAGCAGTAAAATTGAATATAAATCAAAAATAATAAAAGAGAACTTTATTTAAAAGTATTCAAATACTTTATTTCGACATCTACACAAAATCCTAATTGGGTGTGAGCATTATATATATATTATATACTATATACTATATATATATATATATATATATATATATATATATATATATATATATATATATATATATATATATATATTATAAAGTATTTAATGACTTCAATTAATAAAATGTTAAAAATTGTAATCAAGATGATTATACACAACGGAAGAGAAGAAATATTCAATATCATTTGATGAAAATACCCTATTATGTAATAATTTGCGCCAAAAATATTAAATTGACTCTGTAATTAATGTGAAATTAAACCAATAGGTGACCTGAGAAATGCTGAAGAAAGTTTATTACCTTTTACTTTAGTAAGCTTAATATATGTATGGAATGGTGACATGTATATCATCATAGAATCATAAATCGATATTTAAAGCAATTTTAAATTTTTTGTAAGATATATTAGTGTAGAATTGAAATTAAAATCATTAAACACCACTGACGTCATGAGAACTTTTCCTTTGTTAGCAGCATTTATTTTTAAAATTAGATAGTTCAAAGTAGTGTTTCGTAACCATTCAGGGCACAGATGCCGTATAATCCACGATGCCAAATTCTGAGTTTAAAGATTTTTTGGCGGATTTTCTTATGTATCTGGCAACTTGGTTCTTATTACGTTACAGAATTATGATAGTAATAGAATAGGAGTCCTATAAGAATAGGAAAAAATAGGAAACCTATAATAATTAAGGAGAGCATTCTGTTTTGGCAACCCTTGTATTTACGTCATTGCAAAAGTCATGATACGTCATCTTAGCATTATTCTTCATCGCCAAAAAAAATCCAGAATTTTTCATCCTGGATTATACGGCATTTGTGCCCCTTTCAACATATTTCAGATGAGTACTATATAAGTTCTTGAAATAAGCGCACTATCTCAAGTTTAGCTTAGATTTTCCTGTAGGTTTGACTAGTGTGATGTTTCTGAAAAAACACACAATTTTTTATAATGAAAATAAAGGCAAGTCTTCACTTCGTAAAAAAATAATAAAGTGGATTCATCTAGCAAATATGACACATCTTTAACGTTTAGTTTAATTTTAATGGAATCAGCTTATTTATAATTGGTATGTTTAAATTATATATATATATATATATATATATATATATATATATATATATATTTATATATATATATATATATATATATATATATATATATATATATATATATATATATATATATAACGTGAGTAACTGTAGTTTAGGATGAGGTATGCGAAATATTTCTAATAAACAAAGCATACTAACATAACTGTTCTCCAATCCAATGTGAATGAATGTTTTGTTTAATTAATTAAGTTATAAAAATTGCAAAAATCAAATGCTTCTCTGCATTTTAAGTTGTGCTAATAGTATGACCACAATGATAATTGCTACTACTCGTTATTTGTTAAGTAATTTTATCTATTTTTGCACTCTAATTTCATCTATTTTGATGTCTTTTCTAAGGTAAAAAGTACCATGCAAATATTTCTGTCTAATATTTAAATTATTTCCCATAAAAAATTAATCTATATTTTTTAAACTTGAAGCAATCTTGTATGCAACGTAAGCATTTGCACAATTATAAATTTTCATTATCATTCTTTTGAAAACCATCTGATGTGTGTTTGAAGATATCTTTATAAATTTTTAGGGATTTTATTTTAGCTTTAAATTATTATTAACGTTCACATTATTCGCATATAGCAATATTATATATATATGTTTAATCAAGACTGTGTTTTTTTATGTTATCAAAAAAGCACAGTAAAACACAAATACTCTAAATTCATTGTACCTGAAAATCATTGCGTGCATTTTGAAATCAAAAAATAAATAATCAAAAGTAACAAAAAATCGAAAAATAATTAACACTAGCCGATTATCAGAACTTCGATAGCAAATTAATTTTTACACTAAAAAATGAACAAACTACTCATTTTCAAAACTGCGAGAATGCGAAAACAGTCTCACAACAAATAAAACAGAAAAATAAGGCAAAAGAACTTTTGCTAAAATAATTGGAAAAACAGAAAGGTTTTAATTGACGCCATTAAATCCAATTTAGAGTACTAATTAGGACAAGTGTTTGATTAGGAGCATGCTTGTTATGTATCGTTATTTTTTTTTTCTAACCCAATCCGATACAACTAACACCGATTTTTTCAGTTGCAGCTGATTTTTATAATCGTAATCGTATTCCGGTTTGTAAGAATGTGCACACACAACTTAACGATTAATTTTCTGTAGAAAAAATGTGTGCATCTATGTTTCTGGCTTGGATATGTTAATGAGCGTGATAATTATGATCCGATTTTTGGAAAGAATTTTTTTTTTTAGTTTCATGAATTATGAAAATTAAAAAAATCAGCTCTGTTATGTTTGAGTAGAATTTATTTTGTTTGAACAAATCCTCTTAATGACATCGTTATTCATGAATATGATAAAATTCATCATTTTTATTCCTTCGGAATATTAAGTGAAGTATATTGATAGTATTTTTATCAGAGTATTTTTTGTTATCTCTTTCCCCCGTGGCAACGGTGTTATTTTAATGATATCCTGATGATTTTTTTTCTTATATTACACGTTAGCATTAAAAACGTTTGTTTTTTTAAAATATTCACCATATTATGAGCTTATAATTATATCACATTGTTAACATTTCTTTCTCAACTACTAGAATGTAAATTTAATCCAGAATTTTAATCAAATTTAAACTTTTTAAAACAAAATATATAAATCCAATTTATAATATACTTACTCTTGTCTCTTGTTTCTCACGAGAGAAGTTTTTTTGCCTGAAAATATCAGTAAGATTTTCGCCTGAAGTTTCAGAAATATATGATTACTATAAAACATGAATAGAAAATGTCCAACATAAATTGAATAATGTATATTATAGTATATTTTATTATATAAATATATTTTATTATAGATAAGAGTATAATAAGTTATATAAACTTAACAAAATAATACTGAAAAATATATTAATGTTAATTATATGATAATTATACACACACACACACAAAATATATTTAAGATAAAATATTATATTTTTTATACTTGTAACAAATAAATCCTAAAAACTTAATAGCATTATTGATTCTACAATTTCTATATATAAAATTTGCTTATGTTCGATTACATCAGAAAATACTATTGATCAATACCCTAAAAATTTCTTTAAGCAAAAAATATTCATAATAAAAAAATATGTAAACTGAGTGCAGTAAATAGATATTGATAGCAAATTGCGCTTTGCTATAAAAGTTTCGAGCAATGTGAATCATTTATGATTATTATGATTCCATTTGTAAATAATATCTCTAAAATATATCATGTTGAGATCAGTATCATTTGAATAAACGAAGAAAAAATATTGACTGCGGGTTTTTTAATATAACTCTATTTAGGTTAACATTAACTAAACTGTGATACTTAAATAATATCTGTTAACTTCACAGTAATGATTTTTTTGAGGACAAAGATTGAATCAATCATCTTTGATACCACTGATTACACTGATATGCCATAACTCAGTGATTCTCAGCCTGTGAGGTGCTCCCCCTAGGGGGGCGTGAGCATATCCAAGAAAAAATGTTATTTTAAAAAAATTGTTAAGTGACTGAAAGGAAAGAACACACACACATACAAAAAAATAAATTTCGACACATTTAATAATTCACTTATTAAGTTAAAAAAACTTACTAAGTTAAAACAAATTTAATAATTATTAGTGACTTCCTTAGGCCTGTCTTTCAGAGCAAAGGTTTTCGAAGGAGGGTTTAATATTAGAAATAGACACTCTCAGTTCTTTTTCTGTATTTAGCTGAGATCTATATTTTGTCTTCAAAGAATCCACCGCAAAAAATCCAGTTTCACAAAGGTAAGATGCTGAAAATGGTAGTAGAATGCAAAATGCCCTTGTTTTTAGTGCAGAAAACTCATCATCTACTCCAGCCCGAAATTTAGAGTGATTTATTACTCAATTGTCTTTTGGTTGCCGTGAAGTATATGAAGGTTTCTTCCTCTTCAATTGAAAGTCCTTTGGGAGTATTTTGAAATGGATCCCTCCACCACTTTTAACTTTATATCAGTTTGTCGTTAGCAAGAAAATACTTTTTAAAATTCTTTGCTAGCATTGCTAAATGATTTTCAATGTTTACAAAAAAACTTTTGCATGTTGTTCTCCAGCCTTTTAAGTTTTAATGCAATCATTTGAATTTGCGAACATTGTTACGTTTTCTTGCTTTAAATTTCTGCTCCACAATTCGAATTTCCTACAAAAAGCATTAACTTCATCACTCGTATCCAATATATGTATATTTGCTCCTTGCAGTTGAAGATTCAAGTTATTTAATTTCTCGAATATGTCGACCATGTAGATCAGTTTCATCACAAATAAACTATCGCGAAAATTCTCAGCTTCCGGTCTGTTTTCTTCTTCAAGGAAAACGGCAATTTCTTCTCTTAATTCATAAATACGTTGCAAAAATTTCCCTTTAATAACCATCTTGCCTGGTAATAAAATAGTAACGCTGAATGTACTGCACCTATGTCTTTACAAAGTGCGGAAAAGATTCTTAATTTTAGGGGTCTCATTTTTATATAATCTACTACGGTTACAACCGTAGTTAACACAATATTCAAACCAGGACTCATTTCTTTGGACGCCAAAGCTTCTCTGTGGATCAAGCAATGTGTCCAGACGTACTGTGGCGATTTTTGTTTCACAAGTGCTGGAATACTTTGGAAGCTTCCGGTCTGTTTTCTTCTTCAAGGAAAACGGCAATTTCTTCTCTTAATTCATAAATACGTTGCAAAAATTTCCCTTTAATAATCATCTTGCCTGGTAATAAAATAGTAACGCTGAATGTACTGCACCTATGTCTTTACAAAGTGCGGAAAAGATTCTTAATTTTAGGGGTCTCATTTTTATATAATCTACTACGGTTACAACCGTAGTTAACACAATATTCAAACCAGGACTCATTTCTTTGGACGCCAAAGCTTCTCTGTGGATCAAGCAATGTGTCCAGACGTACTGTGGCGATTTTTGTTTCACAAGTGCTGGAATACTTTGGAACCTTCCGACATAGAACCATTGGTGCATATTCTGACGCAATTTTTCCATTCTATGTTGGCCTCGTTCATAAAATCATTTAAGATAGCAAATAATGCGAGTGCTGTTGCTTTGAGTTCTATTGGTTGCAGAAATGTAATTCAGAAATGTATGTGGTTGGGAGGGGGGGCGATGAAAATTATGATTGAAAATTAAGCCGTGAATATTAAAAGGTTGAGAAACATTGCCATAACTGCAGAAAGATTCTTTATATAACCATCTTCAATTTGAATAATATGACTAGATTTGTTATAAAATCACTCATATTAAAGACAACTATTTCTTGAAATAAAATGATTCCTTATGAACATGAAATGATTATTTTTTGAATTGGATAACCATCACGTGATTTCAGTATTTCAACAAAATTTTATTAGGAATGACAGATGAAGCTGGTTAATTGCATTTTATTATAATTTTTAAGTAGCATATTATTTGCTTTGTTTTGGTAAATAATACTGTATACAGAAGATATGATTTCATAAGTTGAAATATCAGATAGATACTAATAATCCATGATAATAAAAATCAGTATTGACAGTTACTCATTGAGACAAGCGTATGAAACAGCATGCAAAAGTTAAATAAATTTTTTATTTACTTTGAAATCATGATGTAAATAGATTTTAAAAAAGAAAATGGTCGAAGAGAAAATTTTCTCTGTGAAAACACATCAATGAGGTTAAGAAAACAATTAGGAAAATAGAAACATTAAATAAAGTAAAAATTCATTTGCATGGAAATCATTTACATGTATCGCTATTTCGACACATTTAATATATGTTAAGGAATTGACTTAATTGATTTTTGTTATTTCATTATTGGTTGCAGCTGATAATAATATACTTACGTTTTTCTGTCGCGTTAACTAATAATCAGGTGGCTAATCTTCATGGAGACGAAATGAAGCAGCTGTGGTTTCCTAAATAAACGCATATACATTATCGAGTTGATAAAAAAAGTATTATATAAATGAAAATAAATCTATTTGCTACTTGAAATTAGATCCACCATCTGATGAACAAGTTTTCCAATAGGGCTACAAATATTTCCCAAAACTGCTTCAAGCTACTTATGTCAATAATTTATTTAATCAGATTACACCTATTATTTTTAAAAGTTAAAGATAAACTTAATTAATGTTGATTATTTAGAAATAATCAAATTGAGACATTTGGCGTTCACGGAAGCAAAATAGAATTTTAAGGACAGACAATTTTATCCAAACTCACATCAGATTCATCTACAAAATCAAGTGAAAGTTATTTTGCGTTCTAGTTAAAATATTTAACTATTAAAATCTGAACAAGAAAACAATTGATTAAATGTTATTTTAGCCTTTTAAAGAATTTTTTTTAATAAAATTCAAACATTTGGTAGAAAACACGGAAGGTTATACGAAAGTAATAAGAATTGATCGGTATATGATGATATACATATACTTTTGTAATTCTGATTTTTCAATTTGGGTATAGCCAGAAATTTTGACATATTATGTAACATGCAAGCAATCCTTGCAATCTTTTCTTCATAATTTACTATCCAAAATTTAGGTTCACAAATTATCTGAAATTAAAACTTATTTTATGTACTATTTCTGTACTAATAAATTAATTCATTAATTTTAACATATCTGTTGATATTTACGCATAAAGTATAAAAAATTTAAATTTCGAATAAAATTTCTTCATATATTAGTATTAAATTGATATAAACTTTTATCAGATTAGAACCTAATACAATTTCAAAATTATTACTTACATACAGTTACAAATTTGTGTGATTCATATTTTTAATGCTGTTATATTTTAAACATTTTGCTATCAAGCTAATGAATATTTTATTTTTAACAACAAAATTTCAGCAGAGAAAATTTATAGGATCTATTTTCCAGAGAAACATAATTACATTTATTAATAATTTCCTCAGTTAAAATTATATGTGAAAACAAGATTAATGTATAGTAATATAAGAATCTAAAATGTATACAAATGCAATTATGTAACTATTCATGTATTTTTCTCATGTATCAATAAAAAACACAACTAATAATTCTAAAATGCTATGTATTATTACTATAATTCTATAATAATACATAAACAAATAATACTAAATACAGAGGCATATACTAAGCAATTTTACAATGCATATAGCTACAAAAGATAATAGAATTCTTTTCCAAGAAACTTATGCAGTTTTAAACATCTCCGTAATTTGATTTGTAAACGTCTGCAAGAGGTATCAATCTTAAGTTAATTTTCACACGTATTTTTAAGCAATTCTTAAAAAGTTTCATTATTTCACAGTTAAAATAGAAATTTAAAATTTGAAATCTTAATTTTTGTTATCAATGTTAAGTTTCAAACAGTTTAAAAGCTTATTTCATTTATTAATGGCACATTTTTGGTAATTTTGTAAAAAAAAAACAAAAAAAAAACTGTGTATTTAAAGGTAGTATATCTTTTTACATGTTCTATACTTAATCAAGACACATATAAAATGTAAAGAAAATTAATAATATTAAGAAATAGATTGAATATGACACATATAGCTCAAATAGAGAATTATCATTGAAAAAAGTTGAAAAAATAAAAAAAATGAAACATAAAATTCATTGTAATTTTTTGCAGCTGAATACGTACTGAGTGTTAAAAATATGAAAAAGCTAGATTTAAAATTAAATTAATAGAATCAATTATTTTCAAATTCCAATTAGGAGGAATTAATTCATTGATGATGATAGCCCAAAAATTATACTAGACTTTAATAATAGAAAAACAAATTTTTGGTTATAATTTTGGCAGTTATTTATTAAAACTAGGATGTTAGTAACTCTTTAAAAATAAAAAATAAAAATGTAATATACAGTAAATCTCCAATTTTCCGAATTAATTTCGACCAGTCTCTATTCGGATAATTAAAAACTTGGTTAATTGGATTTTTCGTTGCTTAATTCTGCGGTGGTTGACCACATAATTGGAAGCATGGTCACAAGGTGTAAACTTTGTATACAGATGAAGAGGGATCATATTCCGAGGCGGAAGCATTATGGTGTGGGCAGAGATTTCATTGGGATACCGTACCGACCTGCACATCTTTAAACGGGGTTCTGGGACGGCTTTCTGTTATCGAGATGAAGTCCAAGAACCCATTGGGAGATTGTACGCTGCAGCAATTGGAACTATTTTTGTTTTAATGGACGATAACGCACGTCCCCATAGAGCTGACATCTTCGATGACTACCTAGAGAGTGAAGGGATTGTGCTCATGGTGTGGCCGGCATATTCGCCCGACCTTATCCCAATGAAAATCTTGGGATGCTCTCGGCCGTACTGTATCTTCACGTTTCCCACTTCCAGCCACTTTTATTGAGTTGGAAACTGCTCTACAAGAAGAATGGCTATCGCTTAATTCTTCAGTGGTTGACTACCTAATTGAAAGGCATGGTCACAAGGTGTAAACTTTATATACAGATGAGGAGGAATCACATACTCTATTAATGTCCTTTTCTTCATTTTATGCTGTTTATTTTCTCTTTATACATAATTCTGTTTAAATCTCCCGTATGTCGTTATCTGATAACTTACAAAAATTTAATGTTGTTTTTTATTTCTGTATATAATGATTGATTTTATTTTATGTGTAAATATATAATGCTACTTTATTGCCTAATTTTATGTAAATCAAAGCAGTATTTGTTGATTTTTTTGTATTTCACATCGTCGTGTTTAACTTTTAGAAGTGAGTTTATGAATGTACAATGCTGCGTAAACAAAAGTCATGTTTTGCTAAAAATCTTATTTTCATCTCGTAAATTTGTTGAAAATCTGTTTTTAGGTCAGAATAAGCTGTTAGATGATCTTCATCCGCTATTGGGGAAAACAAGTATTGTATTTACTTGACTGTGAGTATCTGCATGTGGTCACCGTCAGGGGGATACTCCATCTACTTCAAAACAGTTTCAAGACAAGCAAATACTTCACTTAAAGTTGGTGCTGCGTTTGCTTCAACTAGGACACTAAAACCATCTTCTCCCTCGACACTTCCAATAAATCTAACATCGTTTGTTATTGGAAATTTAGGACTAATTTTTATAAACATTCACAATGTTTAGAAGTTAGTGCTCAAGATACAAAAGGTATAGGAATTTAAAATATGTTAGTGAATTTCTCAAGTCACGCATCATTCTTATCTTCTCCCTTTTGTTACCTTTCTTTTTCATGTTTTTTTTTTCATTTTCTCATTTTCCTTCTTTTCTTCCATCTAATTTATTTCTCTGGAATTCTGAAAGTGATTTGGATAATTCGTATTGACGCATTTCAGATAATTGGAGTTCTATTGTATTATACACTTGTAATTCTCAATACAATGGTTTTAAATACTTAAATAATTTGATGTAACTACATATTATGAAGTGCAATTTTATGCAGGAGAGCTGTAGATAATTTTAATACAGTTTCTAACATAACTTGCTTAATATCTCCAACAACATTTTAAGCCAAGTAGTTGCATTCATTCAAACAATAACATTTATTTCAATAATGTGAAAATTAATTTCGATAATTTCCTTTTCCTTTTTGAAACTTCTGTTCTTTTGTAAATGTTATTAGTTATAAACAATTTCTTTTTCAGTTTTGTTTTCTGTTCTATATCGTCTCCATGGATCACTAACAGGAAAATGAACTAAGCCCGCGGCAGATTATTTGATGTAATGCCACTAAGTTGTTCCTTTTGAGGATTTGTAAAGGATATAATTTAAAGAACAAAAGTATCCAATACTGATGACTTAAAGGGTGGGGTTATAATCGCTCTAGCTGATGTTCATAGAACAAGCGTGAAATCACCTATTGTCGTTATACTCTCATATTTTTCAACGTGTGACAAAAGGCAAAGATGTAGGGGAAAAGTAACTTAAAACTTTTTTAATTCATTTAATTACTAATATTTTTAGTTAATTATATTTGAATTATTTTAGGAATTATTATATAAAAATGTTTCACAAATTATATAGATACGTTATATATATTTTTAATTATCGTTTGATAAGGAATATTGAATTTTCGATACATAAGTATTATAGGAGTTCGATATATACGAATTGATTTTGATATATAGGGATTGTGGTAATTTTAATAGGTTAAATTATTTTAGATTTATTTATAATTTGTGTTATTGACTTTCCCAAATACAAAGAATTGTTAATTTGCTTTTTTAGAATCAATTTCATTTGCAAAATTGTAATACTGACGGAATTATATAAAATTTGGTGGCTGCAAAAATTATAATGTTTATTAATTGCTTAGTTGAATTACGAAAATATTAGATATTAATTCTACCAAACAAGAACGAATTGGCAGAGATTTAATACTGATTACAATTATTTATGATTCTATACAAAAATTCTCTTTGAGAAACATCGCTAATATTGCAAGTCGTAATACCTTTAATCTTTAATTTTAGTGAGGAGCATTTGACAAAAGTTAAAAGAAGACGCATCCATAAATTTCTTATTTTGGTTAAAATATAAATTATGTTAAGTAAAGAAATAAAAGAGAGACGTGTTCTGTACAAACATATCCAATTTAATTAAAAATATTCTAAATTTGTAATAAGATATGATTACAATAAAATCTTCAACAGATAGAAATAAGTAAGAAAAGCTGAAAAAAATTTAATGAAAATAAACAGTTTCCGACAACCGTAATATTTATCCGGAAGTTGTATATAGAATAGATATTAAAGTTGAGAAACGTCAAAATAATAATATTTTCATGACTATAAAAAAATAACAACAAGAAATGTTTTTTTATTCATTATTATTTTTTTTATTTTAGTGGAATCATTTGATTTTTGTTAATCAAATAAAGAGACAGAGAGTGAAACTTAAAGTTTTATTTTAATACTTTTAATTTGAAGGAATGTAAACAAACTGAATTACTGTGTGAAACTAAAATAATAAATAAATAAAAATAAAAAAAAGTGAGAAATTTTTAAAAATTTAAATAGTGCTTGGTGATTTAAACTAGCGATAAAATGGATGTTTTGTCTTGTCTTTTTCATTTTGATTTATCTTCTGTTCCGTTGTCAATTTTTAGAGACTTGAATAAAAGGAATATGGTCAAGCCGATGCTTTGTTCCTTTTATAAGAAATCGTTCTAGTAACAGAATGAACTTCGACACTATTCTCAGACATTCGAGGGTGAACTTTGCCTTGTTTGCTGCCGATCGTAGAATGTGATTTGATGGCAGGCAGCAAATTCGTCGACAAGTCGAACTTATAACGCCGCCTGAATACGATGTGTGACGTAGACGAAACGTTATCTGACGTCATGGATATTTTAAACCTGTGAGAATCGTAATAAAGAGGTGTACTCATGATCTCAAATATAACGAAAGAAACAAGCATTTTATGGTTTAAAAAAATAATTTCAATGATATTTAATAATTAATTTATAAAGAAATAATGAGTTCATATGTATCACTATCGATAATATGTATCAATAATTAATTTACAATAAATAAAATAAAATATGAATATTAAATTACTAATTTGACACTTATATATAATCAAATTATGCTTTCATTTGCATTCAAACAATAATTTCCATTTAAAAGAGTAAATGCAAGTTGACACCAGTATAATCTTTGATAATTTTTATTAATTTAGAAATTATATTTTAAAACGAGAATTGTATAATTTATTGTTTTAGTTTTTTAGAAAAAATATGAGATTTTTCATCATTTTTTGCAAATCTGTTTTGCTAAAGTCTGCATAAGTTGGACTCAAACATTCATTTAAATAAGGCACATTAATTAAAAAGAAACGTTATTCAATTTACCAGAATAATCAGTCGCTTATAATTGTGTAGCATGCTAGAAAGAAAAAAAATCATTTAATTCAGAAATGAAAACATCAACGTCTTCAAGTTTTGGGTAAAAATTTACCATACAGTCACCCTTGGCGAAATTTTAAAAACGTTGGATACTTTAAATATTTTATGAATTAAAAAAGCTTGAACTGATATATAAATGTAAGTTTATAAAAATTTTTAAAACATAATTTTTTTCACCTCTTGTAGTATTCGAAAGTAAAATATAGTAACGCATTCGAAAGTAAAACATTTTATTGTTATAATGCATCAAAAACCTTAATCAAATATCGTAAAAGAAATTTTTGAATTAATACTTTTTATATTACAACAAAGAATATAAGAAATTACATAAAGTTTGATATTTTTAAAATAAATTAAAATTATTTGCTCAATTTTGTAGCATTAATATGTTGTAGATTGTTAGGTTACACATGCAATATGACGTATTTCAAAAATTCCTTTATTTATGTTAATATGCTAACATTTACATGGTATATAAGTGATAAAAATATCACTTATTTCTTTTTAGGTTATATTAAGGGCAGGAATTTGATGTTTATATCCATTACCTTCAAAGTATTCTTTATGTAGTTATCCTCCTAAATTTCAATTAATATCAGTAACAATTTTTATCGCTCTCGTTAAAACACATTAATTGAATTGAACTAAAGAATAATTTTATGTTTATTTATTGATGATGTTTTTAGCGAACACATTGAAAATTTAACACAATTTTCTTCAGTGTGACTGAATATTTTTTTTAAAAAAAATGCTAATTTACAGTATTCTTTTACTTACATATTCATCAAATTTAAAATTAAATTATACTTTCCAAGTAGTCCATAAAGTCTTTAAACGAAAAATTTGCAAATTAAATTTCTGATTGCTGCTTTTAAATTTCTGATTAAATATCATAATTCTATATTATGAAATAACATATTCTTCAATATTTTTATATAAGAAATACGCTAATATCAAAACAAAACATGTCAAAAGAAATTAAATTAAACAAATGCATTAAAATAGTTACACCAAAATCAAAGAGTTTTAAGATACAAAATATACGTCTCTCTTAGCTTAAAAAAATTACTAAAATCTTTTATTTTTTTATCATTGTAATCTATTCATTTTTTTTAGCATTAGCAAACGATAATAAAAACTAAAGTTGGTTGCTACCCTTTTAAATATGTAACAATTTACTTAATTAATGGATAAGCCTGCAAAATGTTTCTGAAAATAATTCTTTATTGTACTTAATAAAAGAAATAAAGCAATAAATACTGTTAAAATTACATGCAAGTATTTATTATATAGAAGCAGTTAACAATAATGAAAAAATAGTTTATTGCTTTTTATAAGAAAACGATACTTAAGAGGGTTACTTTATTGAAAATCTGCTCGTTCATTTATGTACTAATTAGGCTTATCTTTTATAGAAAAGATACCAATTTATTTTATTTTAAGGATAGCAATTTAAAAAGAAAGCACACTTGTCATAATTTATTTCAAAGATAAAATGGAGAAAAAGAGAAACATGTAAGCTTCCATGAAAAAAATTGATGGAAGATATTAAAAAATCAAAAATAATTTTATTTTCGTAACATATATGAAAACATTTTATTAAAAAAATGTAAACTGAAGATTAGCAAATTCATTTAACGCATATATATATATATATATATATATATATATATATGAAAACGAATCACGTTACAAAGATGCGGTTTGCACCAAACGGATGGAAAAGAATAAGGGTTTTGTGTGGCAATGAAAAAAATAGTTCTGTTGGTGACCAACAGATGGTGCTGTCGGATTTCTGATGTAGGATTATGCAAAGCAACAAACGATATTAAGAAAAGCAACTGCAGCAGGTAATGGTAGTCGAAGCTGGTATGCATCGAAATGCTGTCCATAGTTGAGAAAGCCCTCTTAGTCAAACTGTTTTATAATAATTCGGAAAGAGTCATTGCGGCATTGTGAGCATATCGCTACATGAAGGGTATGCGAGATAGTAAAGGACCAATAACGCCTTCTGCATTGAACAAAATTGTGAAAAAATTTGAAGCTACAGGTTCTTTGGCGTTACGTCAAAGAAGTGGACGTCCCTCAAACTGCAGCTGCTGTTGCCACGACAGTGGAGCAGCCGGCGCAAGCCATGTCGGCTGTTGCTGCACATGGGAAGTGCAGTGCTCGAAAAGTTTCGAGGCAGACAGGAGTGTCGTACGGAAGTGTCTGGAGAGCGCTGCGAGTAACTTTGCAACGGTATCCCTACAAGTTGCAACATAACCAAGAACTGAAACCTCCAGACTTCGACTCTCGCAGACATTTTGCGAATTTGGTCTTCAATAATATGGAAGAACAGCACGACTGTGCTTTGGACAGATGAAGCACATTTCACACTCTCTGGCGCTGTTAACACCCACAATTGTCGAGTGTTGACCACAGAAAATCTACATGCATTTTTTGAGGTACCCTTGTAACAGTTTAAAGTGACAGTATGGTGTGGCTTCACTGCTGATTTCATAATTGGTCCATTTTTTCGAGAAAGTCACATAGACAGTTTTCCAAACAGTTTCTGTCAACAGTAAGCGATACCTAGCACTGTTACAGAACAGCATTATTCCTGAACTGCAAGCGCGACAGGCACTACAAACAGTCACCTTTATGCAAGATGGAGCACCACCTCATATTGTTCTGCCTGAGCAACGCCTGCTACGCTCAACATTTGGGAAGGATCACATTATCAGTCACTAATTTAATCACTCATGGCCTTCAAGATATCCCGATCTCACACCCTGTGACTTTTGGCTGTGGGACTTCTTGAAGTCAAAAGTGTACCGCGACCAACCGGCATCACTAGTGGCACTGAAAGATGCCATCCGCCAAAATGTGTCTGCCATAATGCAAGAAATGCTACTAAATGCTGTGAATGGTGTGGTGACTCGTCTCACAGCTTTACTTCTGAATGATGGACAGCACATTGAATATTTAATATAGTAGGTACTAATTAACTGTAATTAAACTGACTTCATTAATCATTTTTTCCTTTGTAAATCATCTTTTGTTGTAATAAAACACTATAGCGCCATCTGTTAGTCGCCAACAGAACTATTTTTTTATTGCCACACAAAACCCGGTTTCTTTTCCATCCGTTTGGTGTAAACCGCATCTTTGTCTCGTGATTCGTTTTCGAATTATTCATTTTTAAAGTTCGTCCTGACTTTTAGATCACCCGGTATATATATATATATATATATATATATATATATATATATATATATATATATATATATATATATATATACATACATACATATATATTTTAACAGTCCCATTAACAACAAACATTTAATACCGGAATCCAATGACGTGTTCGATATTTGAAATTTCCTCCTTCGTTAACAGTACACTACCACAATAAAAGAACATAAAGATACTCATGCATGCAAAGAGTATCAGATGATTATACTCGAATCATCAAAATCAAATGAAAAAAAAAGATCTTTACATGCTGGTTTTTACAGTTGTAAAACATGGTTCGCTGAAATTGTTCTACTGGAACTGCAGTTGTTTTACTATGATGTATTAAAAATTTTTTTTTTGAAATTGCAATAAATCTACGATTCTAGATATCAATGATGTATATTGTCTTGTTGATTACATAATAAAACGCACTTTTAGGATAACGAGCTAAATTTAGCAGTCACTCTTTGACCTAAGTCTATCTTAATATTTAGTAGTTGCATATTTCTACCTTAATATTTGTCGAGCTGGAAGACGAATGGTTAGCGCTCGCTCTTACTATTGGTTTAACAGTGCGTGTGTTCAAAACCCATCTTGGGCATGGATGTTTGCAAGGGTTCGGAATACACTTTAAACCGTAGATCCTGGTCAAATTGACCATCGTGTGCAAAAAAAAAAAAAAAAAAAAAAAAAAAAAAAAATTACCGTTGAGCGACATGGAAACCAAACCTACCGTAATATTTAGTTTTTGGATATTTCTTCCTTAATATTTAGTTTTTCGATATTTCTATTTTAACATTTAGTTGTTGTACATTTCTAATTTAATATTTAGTTGTATATTTCTACCTTAATATTTAATTTTTGTATACTTCTACCTTAATATTTCGTTTTGTATATTTCTACCTTAATATTTATTTGTTGCATATTTCTATCTTAATATTTAGTTGATTTAGTCATAAGAGTCCAAAATATCTTCTTTTATGTAGTAATAAACACTATAAATACAAATAATTAAGTTAATTAACATACTGCATACCAAATCAGTTTTATATAACTGTAACAGTATAAATTGTCATACAGTGTTAACAATACTTGCAATTATAGTTAGTACTGCCTATTTAATTGCAATAATGTTGAATAAAAAGTAATGAGTTAACAGTACTGAATGAATATTGCATTAAAATATATTTTCATTCAAATTTGTATAGTTTTAAATTATTTTCTGTATATAAAGTGACTTTTTAACTTTTTAAAGTATCCCTATATATAAAGAAAAAGGAAAATAGCACATCCATCTTTTAATTTGTATAATTCATAGTTATTGAATTTGGAACTTTCACATTTCTCATAAAACAATTCTATGGTGTCCTAAACATTATCTGTTATTGGATTACGAGTTCTAGAAGTAGAATTCTATAAAACAAATATTTTAGCAATAAAAACATCTCCAAAAATATTTTCCTACTTCTACAAAATATTACATTTACTAGAAGTAGTTTTCACGATTGCGCTTAATATATTATATTACAAACATTTTCAAGGAAAAAAGAGCGTTGAAATATTATTCCTATTTAAACTTTTACTCCTAGCTTTAGATTTATGAAAAATTGATATTTAAATATAAAAGTTTTGCTTTTATGTTTAAATATCAGTTTTTCATTAAAAATAGCATTAATTTCTGTTACATAATTTCTTTTTCTGTGTAGTTTGCTTAGCATTTATGTCCTTACACCATTTATTCTAAGTATTTACAAGAAACAGGAAAAATGATGGAATTTAACAAATCTTACGAGGATATTTTGTTTAATCATTTCTTTCCCATTCAAAACTGTTTTAAATATATTAATTTTTAACAATAATAAAGACAATATTAAATTGGGAAAAAAATTGAGTTGTTTTTACTCCAAATCAAACTGTCGGACATCGTTTTTGCATTATAGATTCGCCTGTTTAAAATGCTTGTATTAAATTAAGACATTCTAAAACTTAATAAAAGAAAATATGATAAATTTTGCCACCCGCCCTGTCTAGTGGTCAGATTGTCAGACTGAGGATAGGTAGGTCCTAAATTCGAATCCCAGTTCCGGCATGGATGTACTTTCTCTCTCTACTTATCTTGCCTTGGTCTTTTACTTGTATGAATTGGTTGTGAATGGTTGGGCCTACACTATAAACGGGTTCCAATAGCATTTGTGTACTGAGGAAGTCGGACTCCACACGAAATTACGGTTCAGTTGGAAAAGTGGAGCAGCGCACCCGATAGTGCCAGTCTAGCTGGCACGAGACAATAACAACATTTGTTAAATTTTATTTAAAAAATAGTTTAATTAAGCAAAATCTATTACTCTTTCGGCATCTTGTATTAATTTTAATTTGAAACTCTTACAATTCTTTCTTACTCTACTAATATTTATTGTTCTATCAACTTAAAATGAAAAGTTCTCTCCATGGTATGATTTTATAAAATGATTTAGTTTTTGGAACAATGGAACTTTTAACAACAATATGACTATATTCAATTCATATCAGTTGTAACCAATGTTGAGTTTGGCAGATAATATCACACTGATTGATATTATTGCCCTGTTAATGCTAACTTTGATATTTGGTTTCTTTTGCCGAAATTTAAAATCTTTGTATGAGCTAAAGCAATAAATTTAAATCGTTTTGAGAAGAGACAATGTATATAATTATTTTGATCGACTAGCGAAGGGTTTATTTTCATAATTTGTTGTAAGACATTTTAATATCCATTGCAAAAGTCATCTTATCAGATATTTGTCCGGAGATAGTGAGCCATCGTTCTCACGTGCAAGTAAAAAAACCCATAAAAATATATATTACCTAAATACACTTTTAGGCACTTTTTATTCCTTTAGTTAATAACATTTTAAATAATTACAAACATATGCAGATCAAGATAAATTTTTAATCGTTAGCAAAAATATTTTTTAAAGCGCAGTATAAACTGCACGAAAGTTTATAGGAATGCTAGTACAGATAAAGCAGTTCAAAGATGATTTATCGTTTCTCAGTTTATTTCAAAAAAGAAAAGGTGACTCATTATAACCATTTTACAGCTGTTATTCCCATTACAAGCTGTAGTACGTGTTAGAAGAGAGAAATAAAGTTCCAATATGCAGTTATAAATATATATAGCTTAGGACTCTGCTTCTAGATCTTGTGATTCTATGAACTCACCATCAGAATTTATGAGTTAGTGGTCCTGCCAAACTACAGCTCTTAGGTTATTATAGATGAACTGATTGTTTATTTCTGAATAAGATAAACACATAAATGTTCCATAACAGGAATTTAAAATGTAGTTTCTTTTGTTTAAAAATGTGCGGAGCTATTCATTGTTAAAAGGAGAAATGTACAGTTTAAGTGGCCAGAAGTAACTTATAATCCAGGATTCCAAATTCTAAATTTTTTGGCGATGATGTTACCAAAATAAAGTATGGTGACGTGAGTGATGACGTAAATACTAGGATTGCCAAAATAGAAATTTTTGCATAATTTTTATTAGTATTCATATCTATGACGTAATAAATATCAGGCTTCTAGATACTTAAGAAATTCAACCAAAGAATCACCAATTTGGCAGCCTGGATTATACGACATATGTGTCCATTAGTATCCTTTCAATTAGCTATTCAAATTAAGCTCATCATATTTCGATTTTGAAACTATTTATTTCATGTATATCAGTCAGGTATGATTCATGAAAACAAATTAACATTTCAATGGACAAAAAGCATTTCAAATATGATATGGCATTCTCAAAAAGTACGTAATCTCACTATCCATTGAAGATGTTTCTCCAAAATCAGAGAAAAATAAACAGTACACAAATAAAACATTGATGATTAATAGAAAATATATCTTTAATTAATTAATTTATTATATATATATATATATATATATACAGTATGTCCATTAAAGTCCCGTGCCACCCTCTTAACCTTGGAACGGCTGCTGCTATATTCATAAAAGTGTTGTCTAGTTATAGTAAAGTAGCCATGCGCTAATGAATGAAACCAACTAACACGCCACCTGGTGGGAAACTGTGGTGTTACGGAACGAGGCAAGTAAAAAAAGTGATTTTTATAAAGTTGTAAAGCATCCTCGATTTAGTACGAAAGGATATACCTTGTAGGCATTAATGTGAAGAATACAACGGTTAAAACGCGTATTTGTTGTTTCGTGTTGCGACGTGGCACATCATACGTGTGCATATTCGAAAAAACAAATATCGTTTTCGTGATTACATTTTTCACTTTTGTTTCGAAATGGGAAGAACGGAAGTATTAAAAATATTTCCAACAATTTGTATGCAGTATGCAAATACGTTAGAAACGTCACGCCAGTTCACCTGAGACAGAAATAAAAGAGACATCTTCTTGGGGCTGTAGTATGTTGATGCTCATGGTCATGGCTGAGTATTGTGAGATAATTTTACTGTACCGTAAATGTCAACGCAAGGCACTATCACCAACAAGGTTGTACCACCAACGTTTCCCTGCAGGTCCGTACCTCTCTTTCTCATCAAACCATGCTAACTGTTGTAAAACGCTTAAGGGAGACAGGTTGCGTTACTAGTCGACCGCGTTCTGGCAGACCAACTAAGGTAGGAGGGCAAGTTCAACCGGATGTGGTTTTAGCATATGCCCTCGCGTATCCGAAATGTATCGTAAGAGATATCAGTCAACACTATGATCTCTCCAAAAGTCAGGTTTGGAAAATCCTAAGCGAATCAGGTTCTCATCTATACCGACCAACGCCTGAACAGGTTTTAGTGGACGGGGATGCCGAGCGATGCTATGCATGGTGCAACTTCATCATGAATCAAATACAGGGCCCAGCGAAATTTCTTGGCAGATATAATGTGGCGGATGAGACATGCTTTTCAAGGAATGGCATGTACAATAGGCAAAACACCCATTACTGGGCGCTGGAAAATCCTGAATGTTTCGTCGACGTTCGACATCAAATCCGCTATACTCTTAACGTTTGGTGCGCCATTTACAATATCAGGCTAATAGGTTCAATATTTTACAATGGCGCGTTAACGGGTGCACGATATTTACAATTGCTACAGAAGGTTATACCCGATTTTGTGGAGAACCTGCTGTTGTTTAATCTTAAGAATCTGGTTTCAACATGACGGCGCACATGTTCACAAGACATCTCCAATGAAACAGTACCTCGTCAAGAAATTTGGCAACCAAATACTAGGGAATGGCGGTTTCGAAGAGTAGCCTCTACGTTCTCCTGATCTGACTCCATTGGACTTTTTCCTGAGGGGATACTTGAAACAGCAGGTGTATGCGATCTCTCCACAAAAATTGCAGGACCTTAAACGACGCATTACGGTCGCGTATTTCAATATGTCACGCTGTATGCTCCAACGTTTGAAACGTGATCTTCAATCTAAGATCCAAATGTACATTGTAGCTGACGGAGAGAGGTTTGAGCATCTTAAATTATGTATAGTGTTATAACTATTTGTTTTTTTCTTTCTTAGATCATTTTGTTATGTCATAGCACGAAACAGCAAATGCGCGTTTAAATCATTGTATTCTTCACATTAATGCCTACAAGGTACCTTTTCGCACTAAATCGAGGATGCTCTACAACTTTGTGAATCACTTTTTCTTTCTAACTCGTTCCTTTTTCGAGTTAGGAATACTAACTCCTTAATTTTCCACTAGGTGGCGCAGTATTCTGTTTCATTCAGTAGCGCATGGCTACTTTATTATATCTAGATACCACTTTTATAAATATAGTAGTAGCCGTTCCGAAGTTAAGAGGGTGGCAAGGGACTTTAGTGGATATACTGTATGCGTGTGTGTGGGTATTAAGAATAAAATATTCAAATACTCACCTCCAAACTGTTAGAATCTGAAAAATTACATGAGTTTTTTCAGTTGAAGATATATTTTGAAATATTGTATTGTGTAGAAGAGAGTTTTTCAAATATTTCAAACATCCACAGGGAAATATATTTTGTGCAAGATATATTTATGCAATATCTGATGGTATTATTTTAGGACAGGTATCATCACATACCTTATGCGCTCTTTTTTATAATTCCTACTATTAGTTTACTCTCTTCCTATGTGTATCTTGCTCAAATTTTAGTAGTTAATGACACTTGATGTTAATATAGTTTGCTTAAAATATTAATTCATTAAATAAATTTAATTAATACATTTTAGTTTTATATGGGAGAAAAAAATTTATCTTGCTTAATATATTCATCAAGAGGAAAATTTAGGCAAAAATAATTTACTAATTACTGCATAAGTAAACACACTTTAATGATAGTAATAACCAATTATTATTTAAGGCATAACAAAGTTCACAATACTAATCTATTATCCCATTGAATATTTTTGCCAAAAAGATGTCTCTAAATAATGCAAATTTTAATTAATTTTATTAAATTGGAGTTAAAATATTTTAATTCAATTTCAAATTTGTAATCATAAATTTGAAAGTTAACTATACAAAAATTGAGAAACATATAAAATATTAAATTGTAACGTTTAGCGTCATATTTCTTTATTAAAAAGGAAAACTGGGTAATGGAGATGGAAATTTGCTTTCTATTTTGCATTTTAATATTGTGATTCTGACATGTGAAGTTACAAATTTATATTAATTGTAATAATTAAAAAAATAACTGACATACAAACTTTCTTTATTGACGTATGTAAAAGAATTGACTTTAAACTTTTTTTCATGTTACTTCGTCTTATACAGGAAACTTTTAAAGATTTCCAAAAGTGTACTTTGCAATCAAAAAAATTAAAATTTGTGAGCAAGAGGTAGGTTTGTAAAATTTTTTATATTAATTTTGAATATGTTTCAATGCTTGTATTAAAATTAAAAAACAAGTTACATGTGAATTAAATTTAAATATTTGAAGAAGTTTTCTCTCTCTCTTCCTCTTTCCTATATAACTTAATGTCACTAATAAGTTTAGTTAATTTTGATATTTGAATTAACTAAACTTATTAGTGACAAACTTATCAGTGTTAATATAGTTTGTTTGAAATATTCATTCATTAAATAAATTTAATTAATACATTTTAGTTTTATATGGGAGAAAAAAATTTATCTTGCTTAATATATTCATCAAGAGGAAAATTTAGGCAAAAATAATTTACTAATTATTGCATAAGTAAACACACTTTAATGATAGTAATAACCAATTATTATTTAAGGCATAACAATAACAATTGATTTTATTAAATTGGAGTTCCTATATAACTTAATGTCACTAATAATAACTTAATGTCACTTAGTTAATTTTGATATTTGAATAGGAAGTTTGTTTTAATTATTTTTCTGAATCTGTACAACATTTCATATTTTTATAACCATCTATTGGTGTCTAAAATATAATAATATTTTAATACAGAATATTTTTAAAATTGTATTTTTGAATTGAAATAAAAAATATTGGCTTAATATTTAAGCCATAAATAAAGATTAAAAAAATCTGCATAATTTTGGAATTTGTTTTTACACTATGGGAAATTTTTTTTTTACTTTTTCTCGTTTATCTGCTTTCAAAGGAATATAAATGGTACGATTTTGTGTTTCTATTTTAATAATTTATCTTTCGGTGATCATTTTCAAGCCTTTCTTTCATTTTTTATCCCGGTAATAAAAACAAAACGATCTTGTTTTGAAATAATCAAAGTGTTAGATCTATCATCCAATGATTTGAATAATTCCGCAAAGTGTAAAAATAAACACATCAGGAGTTAAAAACAGAAGGTAGGCTATTTATGCAGATATATTCCGGTAAGCCTGGGCGCCCCTCTTTTTCCGCCCCGGCCAGAAACTTAAGCAATATTAGCGGAAACAAACCAATTAAGATTAGCACACTTAGAAGGAAAGGAGAAACCTAAGATGAAGAAAAAGATCTCGATACCAGAAAAAGAAATGAGTGGGAATGGTGAAAATAAAAATAAAAAGAAGGAAAGAAAGATTCTAATATAGCCGTAACCCACTCACTGGCGCCCTCGGCTTGAAACGATATAGCACAAAGAATCGATACAGTACGGATTGCGAAGAGTCCGGGAGCACTTCTCATCAGTTGGTCTTCAGCTAACTTAGAGAACTGACTCCGTGTTGACTCACTCCTAGGGATGATCGTCTGCTTTTTCGACACGTGCTAATTTCGCGCCTTTCAGCTGTCGACAATTTCTGCGTGGTTGTTGTTTCGTCTTCATCGCAGTATGGTACGCGGTGGTGACTGTGCCGTCAAACACTTGGAACTTATTTTATGTGTCATTTTCATGTGGTTCGTCAGCACCTGCGGGGTATTCGTGAAAGGTTGGTAAACAAGTGTGTAGAAAATCAAGGAGTAATTTTAATTTAAATACTTTAAAATTTTAAGTCAACTTTAAAAAGTCTATTAGATTTATACTATTTTGAATTCAGTATTTATTTGCTGAATATTCCAATTATTTCATCCTGATCTTTTGTAGAAGTTAAAAATATGTATTTTTATTAGTAGTTCAATTTAAATTAAACCGCATTTAATTATATTTTAATGCGTAATTAATTTAGTAAAGCAAAATTTATACTTGTATTTTGTTTCTCAAATTTTTCTTCAGTAATTTTATTTTTCTTTTATATTAACTCATGGAGAAAAAGTTAATTGCAGTTTCAGTTGGAAAATAATGACTATATATTATAATTGTATGGGTAGATGTTATAAAATTATGAATTATAAATACAAATGCTTACAGAGTTTCATAAATTTTAAATTAATTTAAACATAAGTAGCAATATAATGCTGAATATTTAAAAAAATTTTAAATGTTTTTTTAATTTTTTACAAATTGATTTTTTACAAATTGTAAATTTTTAAATAATTGTAAATTTATATAATAAACATCATCAAAGTAGAACCCAAAAAATATAACAATTAATTAAAAAAAATTATTAGTAATTAATTCCTGTAATTTCAATAACTCTAATAAAAAGAACAATAATAATTTTACAATTTATAGGAAAATATATAAATTATTATTATATATATTTTTGAGAAACATTAATGATAAGAATTATATAGTTGTTGGACATAAGGTTTTCCTTTCTTATCCTTAATTAGATTATTGATATCAATACTTTATTTCAATAACATAAAATCAAATTCAATTATTTATTTAAAAGTTATATATATAAATAAAATGAATTTCGATGAAAAAATAAATTATTGAATACTCTTAAAAAAACTTTAATTAATGTTTAATATTAAATGCGTATAAAACTTCTAATATAATGAGTTAAAATCCATTATTTATTGTTACTACAATATATATAAAGTTCAATAAATTCATCTCCAAAACTCTTAGGGAAAATATTATTTAATAATAAAAAAATATACCAATATTGAAAAATGTAAAAAAAAAATGTCTCCCTCTTTCACAAAAAGGGTTTTTTTTGATACTATCATTTTCCATGTTGCCACATGTTTTCTTCAATGATAAACTTGAGCACTATAATACATAAAAAGAAAATAGTTTATTATAAGAAAAATTAAATAATCTTTATTACAGAATATTTCATATCTATATCAATTGATTACAATTATCAATTGATTTTAAAATGTTCTACTGTATAGAATAAATCAAACAAAATTTTGAATTTTTAAATTTTAGGAGATAAATAAGGTAAAAATTAAAATAATTTACCAAATTTCTATTATACTCGTAATGATAATAAATTAAATATTTAGGAAAATAATTCAATTATTTCATGAATTTAATGATAGTAATTAAACATAGGCTTTTTATAAATTTGGTTCTATACATTTAAAAAAAATCTCATACAAGAATTTATTACGTAATAAAATGTCATTTTCACATGCTATTAGTTTTATGAAAATTTTAATAAAATTTTGGGACTTTAAATTAAAATTCTTGTATAGTAATTAATATTCAAATTATATAAATAAACGTATTCAAAACAATAAGATTTTTTTTCATTTTTCTAAGAAACATTTTAAATATCATTTAAAACAATGATTTTACAAATAATAAAGAAATTAGCAAATTATGTTTTAGTTAAAATAAAAATTTTATTAATTTTTTCTTTTTTTTACAGAAATAAAAACTATAAATATTGAAGAATAGAATTCAAAATTAAATTCATATTTTATGTCTATAAAGTTAAAAAATAATAGAAATTTCCTAAATATGTAATTTAAATTCAGTTATATTTGTTTCTTTACAGACACTTCCTTAACACTTTAAAACTTAATTGTTCCAGCAAGTTTAATATTTTACACAGAAATCATATTAATGTGTAGTTATTGAGATTAGATTTCTTAATGACTTTAGTTTTAGACAATTAATTAAAAAAAGCTAATCATATATAACTCAATTTTTTTTCACATTATATCATGATAAAACTATTTAGTTTAGTTTAATTAAAATAAAAAAGTTTAAGACGTAATTCTAAATCAATAGTTTTTAAATATGAAATTATCTGTAATAAAAGTATTTAATTAACCAAAATTCATTATATCTTGTGGTAGAAATTTATTTATTTATTCATTTTATTAAATATTAAAATTATATATGTTAATTCAATATACAGTGCCTTATTACACATTTCTTAAAGTAAATATCAAAAATGACTAAATCAATTGACTTGAATTTTTTATACAGAAAATATGTTTTATTTTTATTATTAAAAGGTATTTATAATTACACTTAAAATTTTCAAGTCAAACCTTATAATGTTTTAGGCTGCTAAAGATATCACGTAACTTAATGATTTAAATGATCTAAAATTGACCAAATAAAAAATTAATTCAAATATAATCTTGGTTTTAAGTGATTTAAAAAAATAATATCTAATATATTTGATGCAAACAAAACCTAATGCTTTATTTCACAATTGTAATTTAAAAATTCGTGATGGCGAATGAAAATGTCTTTAAGTACTTTTAATATATTTTATAAAAATAATCTTTGAAGTTAAATAATATAATCTTGAAAAAATTTCAAACCATAATTTTTATAAACTCTCTGAATTTAAAATAATTTTTATCAATATTAATTCAGATAATATTAAACTGAAAATAAATCTCTTGCTATGGGAGGAAATAAACAAATAATGAAAATTAAAATTCTGACGAAGTATGTTTCCTTTTTTCTATCATCAAAAGAGTTATCATTCTAAATATTTGAATAAAGTAATTTGTATTATTTATATTGTTGAAATCAATATATCAAACGATTGATCACTAGGTGTTTGACTTTTATAATTATTAACTATTAATTGTAAATGTAATTAAATTATATATTACCATATATTTATAATTATATTTTAATAAGCATTAGTTGAAAGCCTGAAATACAAAAACAAGTTTATCATTTTAAAGAAAACTTTTATTTAGTTCTTTTAAAAAGAGATAAAAATGAATAAAATATTCTCAATAATTGCATATTTTTACATAAGCGTATATTCTCATACATTCTTTTATTTTTACACGCAGAGATATATGCACGTACGATCATGTAATATTTTATATGTGTGAATAAAAGTTCTCTATACATTACTTCTTATTTAAAGTACAACAAAATTGGAATATTATATCATTTTCAGATTTTTTATATGGTTTCTTTAAAAAACCCAGAATATTAGCAATGCTAATTTATCTAGAAAATTCTATTCAATCATTAAAGAACTTTTAAAACATGTATTCCAACCATAAATTTATTTCCAAGAGATATGCTTATTTTCATATTTCCTGTTAGCAACAGAAACTTTTTCGAATTCATTTTTTATAACTATATTTACGGGATAATATTTCTTTATTATAATTGTAATTATTGCTTAGAGTTAAAATGAATCATAGAATTGTTTTCTTTTTATTTGGTGATGAATTGCATTTTTTATTTATTAGTTACATTTACAAATGATACATTTGTTTTCAGAAAATATATAAGAATTTGTTTCTGCTGTTTTAAATAATCTGATCATTTACATACTTTGCAAATTGATTGACTTTTTCTTTATTACCAATGTAGAAAATGTTTTGACACTCATAATTTTTAAGATAAAAAACTGAAGCTGTTTTCAAAAATTATAAAAATCTAAAAAACATCATAGTAATTTGTTTGGTAATTTGAGAGTCTTATTCTTGATTTAATAGCCAAATTTTAATTTCGTAAATATATTAATTTATTTTTCAGAATTTATTTCACATTTTTAAATTCACCAGTAAAACTAATGTGTCATATAACACATTTTTTTATATATATTTCAATGTAAAATAATTAACTTTAACATATGATTTCAATAAAAAGATTAATAAATTTATACGTATTAATAAGCGAAATAAATTATATCGCTTGAATTTTTTTCCGAGAAACAAACAATAAAAATTAATTAATTTTCTTTACACAAGATTTTCTTTAAGTAAAAACTAAACTGGAAAAACATCTCATTTAATAACAAAAATTAATTACTCCGTAGCATTTTTTGAGTATTCATAAAAATATTTTAAAAGGGAATTAATAATTTTTTAATTAATTTGATGGATAAGAATTTAATCAGAAGAAAAAAATCATCGTCACGATTCTTGGCGCTGAAAGGTTGTTCGTAAAAATAGGAATTTTAATGGATTTAAAAGGCATTTTAATGAATTTAAAGGGAATTTATCATTATTTATCGAATATTTCTTCTTAAATTTGAAAAAAAAGTATTATTCATTTTCTATTCACTGATAGGTTTATGCTGAAATGATAGTTATCATAGTTTAGAAATATATTAATAATTGAAATACGTGAAAAATATGTTATACATATCAGATAATATTAAACGCGCCTTATATTATAAGCAAAATTTCTGGATTTTAATAAAAAAAATTGTCTTTCCCAGAAATTAGGAAAACATTCTGGGAAATAATAATAATAAAAAAAACGCTTTTTGACTCATTATACTTTTTATAACATTTATTTATTTGATTATTGTATATTTTATATATTTATATTTATATATTTAATAATTTTTTACTCTTAGATAAATAAGTCTTCCAGTATAGATTATATATTTATGTATATGTGTGTGCAACTTTATTAATTAATTTATATTATCCTTTTTTGATTTTACGATGTGTTTATTGCTATTTATTTATTCGAATGAAGCATATTTTTTCTTTGAATGTATTTATTTTTACGTATATGATATTTAAAGCAAATATAGAATATAATACAATTTTCATCAAATAAATCAAAATTTCTTATGCATTGAAATATAAATTACCCATTAGGAAGATCATATTTATTTTAATTTACTTCAGGATATATACCTGCTTATTGCTTTCTTATTTTTTCATTAAAAATTATTTTTCTTTGTCTTAAATGATATAGAACGATTTCTGATTTTGTCACTTAAGCGTCAGTTCCAAAGTCAAATTCAAACAGCAAATATAAATCAATAAACGGAAATTTGTTTTATGCCTTTTTAACTTTGTATGTTGGCAGGTATGACTATAAAGTCATACCATAGTTTTAATACGACTCTACATTTTTATGAAATATTAGTCACTCTGAAAATACATTTTTTTAAAAAAATCTTTCATCTTTTTTTAAGTGTAATATGCTTATCATTTTGTAATAGATATATAATTTTATGTTAATAGAGCCTAAATCTTTGAGTCAAAAAAGATAACCACTTTTCGTATTTTAAAATATTTCGTATATTAATAAATTTTGTGAAATATATTGTTGCTTTTTAACTGTCAATTGAAATTATTAATCAAAATTAAATTAAAATAATTTTAAATTGACAAGCTTTATATTGGATGATATGAAAAGAAAAAATCGTTTCTGTAAACAGTTTCTTCCATAACAATAGACTTGTCTCTTTAAAATAATTTAAAAATATTAATAAACATCGAATTTAGGAAAGTACGTTTGTATTGTTCCCTCTATTATATGTGAGAAAAGGAATATTGGCAGAGTTACTGATGTAAATTGTGAAGTTTAATTAGTACAATAGTAACACTACTATAAAAATTTTTAAATTATATCAATGAAAACTGGCAACTTCTGCAAACATCAAATATTCTAAGAGTTCATTGTTTTCAATTATTGTTCTACCTATTTTTCCCCAACATCCAATAAATGCGCTTTTAGATATAAACTTCGATTTTGGTTAATAGTTGTTAAAAGTTTTGAAATATTTTAACCCAACTCTATTTTCATATGTTAGCATTATCTGATTTAATTTCAAATTAATTAATGTAACTTCGATTTTTAATTGAATTTCAACAGTTAGCTTTACATTTTCTTATATTTCTATAAATGAAAGCATTAAAATAAGCTTATTTATCATTTTATTACCCCTAAAAAGATCACAAAGACGCCACACCTAATAAATTTCTCACGTTGACATTTTTAATATAATAATTGATTCGTCTACGAATTCCTTTTATTCAAATTCATTCGCATTTATTACACACTGCACAATAAATGAGAATAATAAGAATAAATTACAATAAATTTGTTCTGCTTCGTAATGGCAATTAAAAGTCGCGATTTAATTAGTAATTCAAAACGATTTTAAAATCTCCTTTTTGAATGCATTCTGTCAAATATATTTCTTGCAAATAAAATAAATTTACGAATGCATATTTTGTTCGCTCTATTGGTTATATTATATGAAAGATATTTCACGCATCTCAGGAAAGTTTGAATTTACGGTGATTTACATTCAAATAGGATTATCACTTTTAGAAACATATCCTACTTTGATAATAAAATGAAATTACTTATCCTAGTTAATTTATCATTAAATTAATGTTTTATTGCATATTAGAATATTTGTGACGAATGTTTATAAATATATTTTTGAAATTTAAAGAAAATCGCATGCAGAAATTGGAATTTAAATAGGAAATAGTTTTAATGTCTTTGAAATGAGACTCACATTAAAATATTTTTGAACCAAAATTTGAATTGTTATTAAATTATTCTATTTGCACATTTATACTTTCGGAGGTTTTGTAGTTCAAGTAGTTTTATAGTTTTAATAGAGAATGTTATTTCAAAATAAATTCTATTTTTGTCGTGATATCACACACACCTAATTGATTTTTAAAAAAAATATTGTTGTTTGTTTCAAATGCATGTCTATTAAGATTTTCCCTTTTCCTCACTATAAAAAGAGGAAGTGCTGGCGAATTGTTATATAATGGGGCACCTAGTGGGTATGCCATCGCTACCCTGAAAGTGGGACTTTCATAAGCAGGTTACCAATTATAAGACCCCACATAAATATCTACAAGGACATTAAGACCACAACATATTTTACACGCCGTAACCACCATTCATAAACAAGATGTATGCTTGATTGTGTCGATATTTGAACTCACGACCTTCTGGTGATCGCATTTAGAAAAAATAAAATAGCTTTCTACCTCATAGCTTTATTGCAAGTTATTTTGTTACAAGATAAATGAAAATATAAACAAAATTCTTTGATGTTTTTGAATTTTTTAATGAATATTATAAATAAATACACTCTTTCTCGTACTAAAAGAGGAAAGTAAAAAAAGTAAGAAAAGTTGGGAAAAATTTTTTCGCTTAAATTACTTTTTTTGTGAAAGTGTGTAATAGTTATTAATTAACACCTATTTTATACAAATTACTTTTCTAGTATATTAGTAATGTTGATGGCTGAAAGAGCTTATTTGTGAAAATCATAAATATTTAATTAAGCTACTTTTAAAATTAGCTATAATTTTTATCGACAGATGCCGCTTGCTGGAACAATACTTAATAAGACCGTGAAATAAAGTATTAATAAAATTTCTTTTGTAAGCAGTCATTGAGATTAAAAAAGAATCAACAAAAGACACATATGGGTATAGAACTATTTTAGATCTATATTAGAACTTCACCGTTCGAAAATATAATATCCATCTTTGCACAACTGATTTTGAAATATTATTAAAATATTAAATTGTCGAAATAAAAATCATTGTTTCAATCCATTTTCTCAATTATCTTACATAAAATAAAAATAAGCAAAATTTAATTACTACCATTATGTAATGTAAATTTGATTCACTACAAGTACAAATTAATATAACTGTGCAAATATATAAAATCGTAAATACTGGAAATTGTAGATGCCAAAACATTTTAATCGAGACGTAAATATTAATTATTAGCCATTATTTTACATAAAGCTTATCATAAAATATTGGTTTGAAATTATTAATGATACTTTAGAATGCATACATTGTGTCTATTCATTCACGAATTTCTAATTCATCATAGTATATATATATATTCCACTAATATATCTATTGAACTATTTCCATGTGACAAAGCCAAATACTAATTAATTTCGCTCACAACACTTACAAATTAGCATAACACATATGTATCTAAATGTACAATAGTCATATCAATTTACTCATTAAGAATTTATGGCAGATGCTATAAGAATTCAAACCTATTTCTAGTTTTAATATTCAACTGTAATAGAGTAAATAATGTTGAAATATGCAAGTAAATGATTACTTTCGGCTCTCTCTTTGATTTCCATATTGCTTAAAGGTCTTTTGTCGTAGTACATTTTGATATAATGGTATAGATAATTTTTTTAAAATTATTAGTTTAACTATTTAGTAAAATATCTTGAATATTTATTCATCTTTATCTTTACTCTAATATGCACACCTCAGCAGTTTATATTAGTTACATTACGTTCCAATAAAAAATTCTTAAGCGTTGCGAATAATTGGTTATAAATTTAAACTTACTAAAAGAAATTGCACGTTTTAAAACGTGTTTAAATTAATTTAATACATATATAAGCTTATATTTATCTATTTTATACCCTTTTCCGTTAAGAAAAATTCCATACTAAATAATTTTCAAAAAACTATTCAATAACTGTTTAGATTATATTATTTGTTTTTCGAATTCGAATTTCACTCATGAAAACTAATCAAATTCATGACCCCAAAATATGAAGTTTATATATATATATATATATATATATATATATATATATATATATATATATATATATATATATATATATAGATTTTTTTTATCAAAAATGAAAATTGAAGTTTGAATTGATAATTTAGCAAAAGATTTATTTCGTATCTATAAGCAGTATAAGCGTAAAGCAATAGCTGGCTATATATATATATAAGCAATGACTGACTTAAAGGTATTAGCAGTTTTGAGAGAAAAATTCCATGAATGGATTAGAAAATGCTTGTAATGGAGTTTTTTTTAATGAAGATGTTTGCTAATTTTTGACACATTACAGTTAGAGCGGTACAAACAAATGCCATGGAACAATGTATATGACTCCTTCAATAATAGTAAAGTATATTAAGAAAACTCAATGAAACCGAAAATCCATCCGTCGTATTGAGCAGATATGACACTTCTTAAAATTATTCTTTACTCTTTATTCTTCCCATCTGTTGCTGTCTTTTTGTAACAGATCATTTCTTCTGAAAGCATCTGAAAATGTTGAAATACTTTTAAACTTTTTTAAGAGTTATTCGGAGAAATTATTTCAGGAAACTACCCAAGGATTATTTTTATTCTGAGCAGTAATATTCCTCTGCAGTAAGTTTAAAAATTTTTAAAAAAAAATATTCTTTTAAAATAAAAAGTTGTGCAAACAAAAATTTTATATATATATATATATATATATATATATATATATATATATATATATATATATATATATATATATATATATATATATATATATATATATATATATATATATATATATATATATACATATACAATGTGCGGCTGCTAAGGATATTCTACCTATTTAGCACTACAAATAGCGAAAGTAATAGCACCTTTATTTATATCTAGTGGGGCATACAGTAGGTATGCCATTGTTACCTTCAAATTAAGTCTCCTTAATTTAGAAGTAGAAACCAATCGAAAAAGATGCAAAACATTGACCTATTACTCCCCTTAGGTATCATTTACATGAAAATCGCTGCTACCTTGACAAATTTTACACGCTTCAGCCATACTTAATAAACAATGATTCGGGATTCTAACACATTACCTTCCGATAAGGTGAACGAACGGCTAACGAGCAAGGCCACTTCTGCCTCCAATTTGGAAAAATAATGATAAAACACTTTTTTTTTATTTAATTTCTAAAATTAATCACCCAAAATTTCTTAAATTATCCTTAATTTGGGAACAGAAATACTAAACAGTTAATAATATAAAATGAGATACTATCAACTATATATATATATGTATGTGTGTGTGTGTGTTGACTAAAAATTTTAATTTATTCGCTGCTTAGAATTTATTCTAATTTATAGCACTTAATAACATAAAATCTAATTTTAAAATTTTTAGTTTTTGTAAAATTTGTTTAATAACTCAATTTTAGTTTTAAGAGTTTAATTATTAAAAACTATAATTAATGATTCTTTCAAATTTTATATACTTTTTAAACTTACGGCTGAATTTCGATTCCATTATAGAAATATGTGTATTGTTTAAAATACATCATGATTTTCGCTAACAGATATTTTTAGATTCAAGTCATGTGCAGAAACAAATACTTTACTATCGAATATGGATTCTATTTCCTGCTAAAGAACCAGAAATTACAGAACTGATTTGTCATTCACATACATACACACAAACTTTCTGTTTTAATTCTTAAGTAGAGTTCGTCTTTCGATGTAATGCAATTGTTATGGAATTTCAAAAGTGCGACATCGGACGATATTTGTCAATAATTACAAAGTCTCGGCTTTGATATAACGAAGAAATAAACACTAAAATAGTAACAGAGAAAACTGAAGTGCATATTTATTACTCCCTGTAAATTCTAATGTAACTAAAAGACGTCACTTGTCAAGTAAAATAAGTATTAAGTTTATACTCACTAAATCCGAAAGCTAATAATATATTTAGCTCCATTTTTTAGTTTGAAACTTGTATAATAATGCAATAACTTGAAGTAATATACTAACATGAAAAATTTCTACATTTAAAATTCATTTTTTCTTTTAATATTGGTGTAAATTCTTTGTTATGTAAATTACAAATATTAGTTTTTAAAACATAAGAAACCATTTATATTCAATTGCTGCAAGTTTTAATTTGAGCTTACTAATTGTTCCATGAAACTTATCTAAATTTTTATCAACCAAAATACCCTTAAATATCACCTTGGGTAAATTTGTTGAGACATATTGATTGATTGATCTCTTTGTACACATTGATTTAAATCATTTATAGTTTTCAAACATTTTAACATTTTAGGTTCTATTTTATCAATTTTATGTGATGAAAGGAGCTGTCAAATAGAATTTGTTAAAGTATTACGGATCTTAAAAGTTTCCTAGTACTTTAAAATTAATGATCATAAAAATATATAAGTTTTTTTTCTATTTCTGTAATGTATTGCTTGATATTTATTGAATAAATTAATTTACATCGACTATTTTTCATTCTAACATACTCATCCAACATTTTTCATACCAACAAATCAGATATAGTCTGTTATATATGTAGGTAGGTATGCACCGTTATGGTGCATACCTAACTGCATATATAACAGACTGTATCTTAGGGTTAAACGGCTTAGAATACTCGCCCATCAACAAGCGCCTTATAATTCTGAGCTACGGTCAGGTGACGAGGTCATACATAAGATGTTGCTCTCCACTCCTCATCCATGTCACACCAATTTTGACGTCACGAATTATCGTGGACACGTACGATGTCTACAGATATCCAGTAAACCCATTGAGGGCGAATGTGGTCACTCTACCAATCACTTTGGTAGGGTGCAAAGCGAAGCTTCACTTTGATGATATGATGGGAAGCGCCTTAACATTTACTAATATTAAGAGTATATTTTTGGTTAAACTCATTTTAAAAAAAAAGCTTGAATTAGAATCAACATTTCAAGATATACCGATATTTCATACTAATTACATCCATATTCTGTACAATGGATAATTTTGATAAAGACTATTTTAATTTAAACAGCCTGAATTTGAAAACATTATTTTTTTTAAACAGTTTGAACTGGAAAACCTAGAATATACTGAGTGAACGCAAAATTGCCATTTTTTGTTCAAAAAGTACAGACATACACATCAGCATCTTACTATCCATATCGTTCCTTAGAATCTATGGTTATCGAGTCTTTCTCCCAATTTCAGGAATAAATATATTCCGGAACAGTATAATACAGGAGTCGAAATTCTGAGTTTGGCGATTTTTTGGTGGATATGTTGATGTAACTAGAAACCTGGTTTCTATTACGTTATAGATGGAGAGACCTATGAAATTAAGCGGAAAATTCTATTTTTGCAACCCAAATATTTACGTCATCGCGCACGTCAAAATACGTCATCTTGGCAACATTTCTTCACCACCAAAAAATTATAGAATTTTGAATCCTGGGTTATACGGCATATGTGCTATATAATCCACAAATAATAAATAATCAGGAAATTAAATTGATTTATGTGGCAATGAGAGTCTAAAAAGTCATTTTTCATAATATTGTCCAAAAAATTCAAATACGTTTACGAAAAACATTACATTATGATCATTCATTATAAAGTTATGTTCTCTTTCTAATTAGTATAAAATAAATGTTTTAAAGTGCGAAGATTTTTCCCTCAAACTATTCCTAAATTGTAATTATGATTAGTTTTGGGATGATCGCCCATAAATTGTAAACAAAAATTTCTTTTTCCTCCGTTTTTAATGATTGTTAACAACAATTTTCTTTGGTTGTCTAGTTAAATGTAAACTATGACATTTCTAATAATGAAAATTTTAAACAATCAATTTCTATTCGTATATTTAATGAATAATTAAAGCATTTTCTAATAATTTGATTTATTTAAAATCTGCTTCTTGTTTATATCACTATTATTATTTAATTAATGTTTAAACTCTAAAACATTAAATTGAAAAATTCAGAGATTTTGTTTTCAATAAACATTATAATTCAAATTTGCAAAGCAACCTTACTTCAATAAATAGCAATGTTAATTAATATCCGAATAATTAACATGATTTAAATATAACATAACTACATTATGATGTAAATAATGTTGAATTATTTTTTAATCAGTTTGGAGAATCTTCAGAAATATTTTGGCATTTTTTAAAATGTATATTATTAAATTTAATGAAATGTTTAATTCCTTCGTAAAAGTAGTGAATAATTTAAAATATCAAACAATACATTATCTTTGAAATTAATATATCCTTTAATAATTATTACTTTGTAAAATTATGTCTGCACTTAACTATAATTATTAATACAAATGTTTGAAAACAATATTTACACTTTTGAAAGTGATATCTACCTTAAAATTACTGCTTGACTTTGAATGTTTTTTTTAAAAATCAAACAGAGAATATATTAAACATAGGAACACTTATGAGTTTATTTAAAATATGGAATATTAATTTTTCTTTTTAACTCCATAATGAAGTTATGTCATTTTTATTCCTCAAAATAATTATATATTCATTTATTTATTATATATTCAATTATTTATTTTTCTGTTCCATTAAAATTATTCTTGTTATAATATTTTATAATAATAAATTTAAATTGTTTACTAATGGAAACTTTAATACTTGACTTCTAAAATAAATTCTCCTCAGGTACAATCATCAATTTGTGGTGTTTTTAAGGAAATAGTTATTTTGATTATTTATTAATCAATGTTTAAGTTTATTATAATTTAATTAGGAATATATATTGCAATTTTCCATATGTATACTGTAATGTGCAAGGTCTTGCACATTAAACACTTTAATTTTGTTATACCTAATTTTGTAGTTTAAGCAAAAAATGATAAATTCGTCGGAAGACGCACACGCATTTATTAGTTTAAAAATTCCATATGTCAATACTTATGTGGCTTAGTATAGAAATATAAAAGAAAAACGTTTTATTTTTATGTTATGCACATTAAGTTTTTAAAAATAAATTTTTCCAACAGAGAAAATTACCATAAATAAATTAATCTATATACTAAAAATAATTATATTATGATTTTTATTTATTTATTTATAAAAGTAATTTATATGTTTTGATAAGATTTTTTTTTATCATTTTGCTATTTATTTTTCATTTGGAAAATTTTCGTATCCTATAAAGGATTGTATTTCTTTTCTTAGTTTTTCCTTCCTATGTGATTAATGGTACAATCAAAAATTTTTTAGGATGAAAATTATAGACGAATTTTTTCCTGTATTCAATTTCTGCTATTACTCTTTTCTTTTAATTTTTACATCATCTTTATTCGACGAGTAACAATTGTCTCATATCCACACGCTTGGAATCTATTTTTGTGTTCCTCTCTTCTAAAATTTATAAATTATATATACAGATATATTCAACCATCAGTAAAATTAATTCATTTTTACTTTCATTTTAAATAATGATTAAAACAAAACAAACAATATCGACGTTTTTTCCCCCATTTTCTGTAAAATTCTATTTTGTTGGGAAAAAGCAATTAATAATTAAAATTACTTTAAAGAATACCTTTTCCAATGTGCCTCTCTTAGAAAATAAATCATTAGTAATAACATTTCGAGTCAGTTTTTTTGACAAATTATATTAAAGAAAGGAATAATGTATTCCATATTTTATGTTGAAAATTTCCAAAGTTACCGCTTCAGTGAATAGGCACGAACTTACTGACAATAGAGACCAATCATAATAATATTAGGAATTATTATTATTATTAAGATTAATATGAATTATTTAACCAGTCGAAAAACTGATGAATACCCCATTGCACTAGGGAAAGGTATATTTGCCCCATGCATTGCTTTTAACTATTATAATATTCCTCTTCCTATAAGTTAGTAAAATGAGAATTGAATAATTGTGAATTCTTGTTACATAATTGATAATTGTTCTTATTGCTAACAAGCAGTCTTTTTATTCAAATTAAAATATCATGCTAACATCATAAAATTTTTAAATGTTTGACTTCAGATTTCATACCAGTGCGTCAGGATACCAATATACAAATTCATTTAAATATATAATCTTGATTAATTTAGACAGCATAGTTGTTCTTGTTGTCGTGTGCCATCTAGGCTGACTTTATGGGGTGTACTGCTCCATTTTTCCAATTGAACCATATTTAGGTGTGGAGTACGACTTCCTCAGTACATACATGCCATAGGTACCCATTTATAGGGTAGGCAACCATTTACAATCCATTCATTCAAGGAAAGGACAAAGACAGGATAGATAGAGAGAGAAAGTACATCCATGCCCGAACCGGGATTTGAACCCAGGACCTTCCTATTTGAAGCAAGGCTCGCAGGCCTCTAGACAAGTTGAGTGGCAGATAGTGTAGTAAAAGTAATTAATCAATAAGGTGCAGTTAATTTAATTACATACCTTTTACAACATTGTGACAATTAGTATAAATTAAATTAAAATAATAAATTTATTGCATAAATATGTTTATATTTACCAAATATTGTAATTCTTGTAATACATAAATCTTCAAACATATGTACTCAAAATACAAAAATAAAGAAATTTTTTTTTTGTATTTTGAGTACAAATAAAGAAACTGTTTTTTTTTTTATTTTTAAAAAAAAAAATGTGTCTAAAGCCTTTATATCTTGGACAACAATGCCATATTATGGAAAAAAAATCATGAAATATGTCAATAAATATCAGTTAATGTAACATCCTAAATTAATAAAGCGTTTGATGAGAAATTTCCATATTACAGATTATAGTGTGTTAAAAAATAATAAAAATTTCAAATTCACCGTGAATCTGTAGATTTAGTTAATATCCTTCGAATTGTTGCTGAGTCCTATAGAAAACTTTAGCATGAATTTGAATAATATTTATTGATACTTATCAAAGATAAGTGTTTGGTGAGATATATCTATGTCTCTATGACGAAAGAACGTCTAATTTAGCTCTAAAATGGAGAATATTATCTGCTTTCATGAAGGAGAATTTTCCTACTTTGTTATAGCGTGTATAAATGCAAATTGTGGCAAGTTTTACAAACCTTTATTTCAATTTATAGACATTGATGCCAATCCATGATGATTTGACAGACCTAAAATGCCTGTCAAATCAGATATCTAGATGTCAATGTGAAAGGTGACATCAGTTGAAGTAATAGATATTCTATCCATATGGAACTTTATAGGCAGTATACAGCCTTTTCTTCCGCTGCTGATTATCAGTTTACAACCTATTGTTCCGCTATATCTTCAGATGTGTGCTACATCATTGTCAGTTCAATGATGTGTGCTACATCATTTGTGTGCTACATCGTTCAATTCAATTATGTTTGCTACATCATAGAACCAGTTTGTGTGCTACATCTTTGTATCACAGTCTTCTTCAATTCAATGATGTGTGCTACATCAGAGAACCAGTTTGTGTGCTACATCATTGTATCACAGTCTTCTTCAGTTCAATGATGTGTGCTACATCGTAGAATCCGTTTGTGTGCTACATCATTGTATTACAGTCTTCTCCAATTCAATTATGTTTGCTACATCATAGAACCAGTTAGTGTGCTACATCTTTGTATCACAGTCTTCTTCAATTCAATGATGTGTGCTACATCATAGAACCAGTTAGTGTGCTACATCATTGTATCAGTCTTCTTCAATTCAATGATGTGTGCCACATAGAATCAGTTTTAAGAGCTATTTTATGTGTAATCACTGTGATAAAAAATTATTGAAGTCTGTACATTATTGACCTCATCGACAGAGAAACTTGGATAAAATTTTGAAAGAAGATTTTTCTTTGCCAAATATCATTACATTTGTGATACTATGATGATCACACTCGCGTTAGAGGATATGCCAATAAATGGCTACGTTCTAGAGTGTGTTATCGGATCGTTAAAAAACATTCAAAATTATAGTGTTGGACACGATATTGCATTATGGGCAATCTTTTGTATCAAGAATTGTGGGGTTAGGAGTAGAATCGAGTATACCTTGGTTTGGCGATACATCTTGGCAATAGATTTCAATTTTTGGTAATCTTATATTTGCATTGCTTTTGTGTAACTGTCATCTTGTTAATCACATCTTGGTATCAAAAAATATTCCAAAGAACCAAGATATACCCGATTGTAAATTTTTACCAAATTATGGTTAATATTAACAGCAGTGCGTGAACAAAGTACCAGAAAGCATATTATTTTATTAATTCAAAAAAACTATTTGTTTTCTTTTCAGCAAAACATATATCGCTAATTAATTGTTCTGCTCATTTAGGGATTTGCTTTTTACTGAGCATGTGTGGGATATCATTGATCAAATCTCACTTGTGATCATCGTTCTACAAATAAAAACTAAATTTTGCTTACATCTTAAAACAATATGAAATGCTTTTCTTAAAAGAGCCATCTAAAACTTATTTGTTTTCATGGTATGTCATGTAGCAACATTTATTTTTGTACTTGATGGCTATACCAAACATTTACTTGAAATGCTGTTTGGCTTTGAAATCTTTAATCATCTATTTCTACCAATATAATTCATTTGAGTATTAAATGTCATTCAATTCTAATGATTCCCTTATGGTTTAACTTTAACAAACAGGATTTTGAATTCATAATGAATGGTAAAAGTTCACAATCAAATACTCCTTGAATTTTTTCGATTTTTTTTTTGGCGCAAGATCTTCACCAAAATGTGACAAACAAGATGATCGATCCCTAGACAAATGCTATACAAAGATAGAGTTGCCAGGGTTAGCAAAAATTAAACTTTATGGCTGAGATGTATAGTTAAATCTTTCGCCACACCAAGGAATACCCGATTCCACACCAAGCCTTAATAAAAAAAAAACCAATTAAAATTATTTTGAATATCGTAATGTAAATAAGAAAAACATTGTAATATTGAAATATGAATACCGAAAGCTGCAATAAACTGTATCCATTCAATATTTCCTTACTCAATTTTTGATGCTGGAGGGAAATGAAACAAAGATACAAAAAGAATAACTTGTCTTGAATTCGACGTCAGCCTTTATTCCAATAGCTAAAATACTGTTTGAGAATCTTAAGCCAATTTTAATTGCAAAATTATGTGTTACTCTGTTCCGGATGCTTCAAAAATAAAATAAGATTTGCATCTGTCTTCGTGTCCTATTAATTTTATGGAATAATTTCTCCTTTACATATTGGATGGATTATCTCATTGTTATTTAATAAAAATCGGATTATTGCATTCCAAAATTTTGTGATGATAATTTTAGTGTTAATATTTATTAAAGATATTAAAAAGATGCAAATAAAAAGCTTTATTTTACGTTTTATTTTAGTATAACATAATATTTCAATTGATTCCTTACATTATACAGATAAGGTATTATGATAAAAATAAATGGGTAAAATGATTTTTAATTATTGAAGTCATTTTTAAAATTATAAAAATTACTATCTAATTTGTCAAAAAAGGAACAACACTGTAGTATGTCATACATTTCTCACTTAAAATGAAAATATCCGATAACAATGAAATACAAGAAAAAATGGTTTATATTTTATTACAGTTAATTTACGTTAGAACAATCTTAGGGGAATAGTGAGATTAATTACAATTCAAATTCACACAAAAAATAATCTAAATTATTCTTATAAGAATAAATATGCCAATTAATGTTTTTATTACTAAATGTATTATATTAAAATTACGAGTAGATTATTATATAACATATTAGAAAAAATGAATCCTCTCCCATGTAATTAATAAATTTCTCCTTATGAATATTCATCATTTAAATTAATGAAAAGCTTTAAAAAGAAAGAATATAATGCAAAACACTAAAATTTTTAATAATAGGAAATCATGAAAACGATTAAAATAAAATGGTAAAATATGATAAAATAAAGTATATATGATGATAAAATAAAATTAAAATAAATGTATCGTTAATATGAAATACTAAATACAACATTCTTCCTCCCATAGTTTAATCTTTTGCAAAACAGTCCTATACTACCCATCATGTGATTCAGAAAATATTTAAAAAACACACGGTTTAAAAAAAAAAAAAAAAAAAAAAAAAGAAAAAAGATTCAGTTATTTAAAATCATAAGCGATTTTTTTTCATAAGAATTCAAGATTTTAGACGATATGTTCAATTAATTAACCGTTTCCGATTGATAATGAAAAAAGAAGCAGAGGGAAATCAAACCATTGAATAATTGCGACGATAATTAAGAAGACATATCTAAATTAGCTTTATTTATAATTCAAAACATCTTTACAGTGATTAGAAAATTTTTTTACCTGAATTATGAATCTCTAATTAATTTTCCTTATGTGCATTTATATTTTTTTCATTATAAAGATTATAGTGTACACAAAAGTCTAAAATACATTGAATTTTCCTAATGATTATAACTTTAAATGATATTGAATCATTAAATATTTATTTTAAATTTCAACGTATATTTTTAATGTGATTTGATGATTAAATCATACTTTTGTGATAAATAAAATTTTGATAATTTTCCTATCTTCGTTTTAATACATCTTTTCCAAATAATCTCGTTCTCACACTTTATATACATTTCATTATTTTCTCTTTGTAAATTTACAATTTTTTAAAAACGATATATTTGTTACAATCCGTCTAATTATTCTAAACTTAGTAGGAAAAAAAACGTTATTTCGTGAAACGTGAGCTAAGAAACAGTTAAAATATACCATTAAAATTTTTAAATGAAACAAATAATAAAATATACCTTAGGAAACAAACATAACAATAAAATACCACTACTACTTTATGTGTACAAATTTATAAGTTATGAAAAATTTAAAGGATTTTGAATGAAATTCTAGAGAAGTTTTTATTTTAATCATGTTTTCTTGTATGATTTTTCACCGAATAGCATAAAATTGAAATTTACCTAAATTTCTTAAATTAGTAATGAAGAAAGTTGTTCCTAAGTATATTTACTGCATGGATAAAAATTAAATTTCTGTGTATTTTAAATCTGCTGAATTCAAATGTTAACTTTTTTGTATTTTCATTTCTTTACATCATTAAACTATGAAAATACTTTCGAAAATAAATTACATTTTATGAGTCTATGTTTCAATTAAATGATTAAAAATTAATATCATTTATTAAAAAAGCAAATATTAACTTAGTGTTAAGTTTAGCTGCTAGAATTGCATACGTAAAATATTATTCCCAGAATATAATGTGGCTGACTCATAAAAGTTGATTTTGATTTAAGCTTAATTGATGAGTACATTATATTTTAAATTGAGAGAAGAATTTTCAAGTTGTAAGCAATTACCAAAACTACTAAAAACGAAATTTAGCTTAAGCATATTTAAACAGATTCAAAAGAAAATAATAGAAGAAAAACAGACAAAACACAAAGTGGATTTGCCTTGTCGAATTTGGCGCCGTTTTATTTCACTTTCCTGTCTCAGATAGAAAAAGTTCTTTTTTTTATATTCTTTGTTCATCGGCAAGATACTTTTTTAAAAGAAAAGAATTGTACTGTTATATTTTCCCGTTAAACTGCGCTGAAATCTTACGTCAAAGGAAAAAATAAAGAATTGAACTTTTCGTAAAGAATTTCTTCTTATGGTACGCTCGATTAGAATAATCAATATAAAGTTTCTTTGATGTCCGAAAGAAGTGTTGCCAACACAAGCAACAAAAATTCAAACAGAAACTGAAATTCGTAGCTTGGGAAAAATAATCAAACAATGTTGAATTAAGAAAAAATTTAATCAATCTATGATATTTTTTTTACGATTTTATAATTTACATATCAAGTAATCAGAATGTCTTGTAGTTCCAAAATGGATTAAGTGTGTAAATATTGAACACCTGGTAAATTTAACAGTAAGAGATCCTAAAATATTGCTTAAGAATTTGCAAGCGGTTAAAAAATGAAATGAAGCAAAAGTTTGAAAATATTCGCATAAGATAAACTGAATATGGGCCTTTTTCAGAAAAAAACCCTTCATTGAAAATTAATTTAATTAAATATTGCGTTACACAAAGATAACATGCATATTTTTGGTAAATACCTGCAATTAACAACTGTGAAAATCATAGAATTTTTTTCTTACATATAATTTTTATTATTCAAAATTTGAATAAACATTTATAGATTAACTGAGAAGACGTACTCCTATCTTTCTAATATACATTTAAACAAAAAAGAAACCCAAACAAATGAAATAATAATTTGATATTTAACTATTCAATAATTTAAATACATTAGTTAGTTACTTTAAAACAAAAGTAAATTATAAGCAAATTTTACTATTTGAAATATAATGTTCTATATTTTATTTTACAATGTTTAATTTTGATATTATATAATTTAATAAAGTTGCTATTACATAAATCTTATTAACATAAAAATTTTGCAAAAATTATAAAAAGCTCTAATTAAAATGGTTTTAAATTATAAAAAAATTGAAATGATTTTAAAAATCTTTTAATATTTATGTATGCATGAAGTTCTTATTGTTTAAATCCTCCTCTGCTTAAAATATGCTATTTTACTTCAAAAATATTAATTCTATAAGTTTTAATTTATGAAAAATTTCCATTTTATATTAACATACTTATTTTGTTTATACATTTGCCTTTCCATTTATGGAGAATTTTTGCTATTCTATAAATAAATTAATGTTTATATTTGCTGGTCTATAGGACTTAAATATTTAAGCCAAACTTTAACTTTATAAATTAGTACTTAAAATATAATATCAAAAATTACGATTCTTCTATTAGTAAAAGAAACTATAACTATATATTCAAGTTTATGGCAAGCAGATCTATGAAAAATGAAAATTTCAAAATTAGATTTACTATCCTAAATGCATTATCAGATTTATCGAAATACGTATTCTTAAAAATCGATTGTGTGCCGATATTTACTGATATCGTATATCCACCAACCTTTTCATCGGTTTCTTAAGAACATCGCCTGCATTCGAGGAGTTGATGGAGGCAGCAATAAGCGAAGAGCATGGTGCAGCGTTCTAAAGTGCATTTCGTTGTTCCTTTAGGATGTAGCGTGTGGAGATAGGATTTAGTTCACACGATGGTACCGTTAAGAGCTTTCTTTAAACTGTTTTGGAAGAAAATCTTCGACGCATAAGAATCTCAACTCGCTTCTGTCCTAATAGTCTGTGAATTAATTCACGTATCCTCCACCCCAAGCTAAGGTATAAAACAAGCTGCTTTAAATTCAATACTTCTCATGGACCTCCTTGTTAGTTAAGTTCTTCAAGAATAGAAGACTATAAAAGGAGTATTGATACAGCTAAGTTACAAACTATGTACTTAAAGTGCTTCTGTAAGTGTTGGAACTGTGTAAAGTATAAAAACAAAAATTGGCTTCACGGAAATATCCCTATTTCAGTTTAATCTACATCAGATCATTGTTATTTATATTATCAATTGGTCTCAAAATGCAGATAAATATATATTTTTTCAATTATCATTTTCATAATCTTATATTATATAGTGTACAGTCTAAATTAGTCCCTGTTTCAGACATTGGAAAATTATAAAATTGTTATTAAAATTAAGTACTGAAGAGCCTTTTTTTATTCTTTTATAATTAATAATTTTACCATTCATCAGTGATTAAAAAAAGTAATCATTGCGATATGTAAGGATTTTGAGTTTAAAGAGGTGTAAAACAATTCTGGAAACTTATAGGTCTATTTTAACTGTTAGTAGTTGCATTTTCAAGCACATCGGGCATTTAAATGTTTCTTTAAAATTAATACAATATTTAAACATGAGAAAATTTGATTGAAATTATTTTTATTCTTTTAGTTTAGAAGAAAATCCAGTCGATTATGAATTTTAAATATAACTACATTTTAATTAATTTATGGATCAATCATAGGCTTTTAGCCTGACCATAAACTCGGAGGAAATTAACTAAACCTTGCAATAATGAACAACTATAATTTGCTTAAAAACATTGTTATCATTAAAATTATCCTTGTACATTTTCAAAATTACTATGTCAAAACTTATGTTTTTACAATGTACCTGTCTCCTTTTTATAATGTAATTCTTATGAGGTTAAAATATTACAGTTTAAGCAAAATTTATGTAAATTTTAAAATGATAATTTTAAAGTGTAATGTAATAACATATTAAGCAATAATCTTACTGGTGAATTTTATATTTTTGATAGATCAAATGTGTGTGTTCTTTGAAAAGAACACCTTTCTTGTCTTCGACAAAAATAGAAGTCAACATATAATTTGCTGCTATCACAATGTTTGGTATTATTAATGTTAAATGTTTTTTAAAATGCAATATTCGTATTTTTGTCAAGTTAGTAATCTTCAATAACGTATCAATTTTAATGTGAAATATTAAATTTTAAAAATAATTTTAATTCAAATTAAAATTTCCAATGTATCATATAACTTTATGATGTATGCACATGATTTTTCGAAAGTTATTATTATATCTGGACTTCAAATTTTGACAATTGAGAAACCTATTTGTTAAAAGCTATTGCTTTTATTTTCACGCTAAATAAAATTGGCTAATATTTATTTTAGCTGGTTATATTTTTAAAAATCAAAAGCATTTAAAATTTAAATATCTATAATATTTTTTAATAAAAGATATCATTGTTTTTCTTAAAAATTGCAAATAGGTCAGTTTGTTTTCAAAAGTAGAATCTTCATTTATCGTAGCTATGGTATAAAAAGTGGTGCTTAATTTTTTGAGACATATTTATAAACGTAAAGGAGAATCATTATTTTATGGTTTTTCTTTACAGTTTAAGACTACCTTCACTGGAAAGCTTAGCGAATTTATGTAATTATGTCTGTTAGGAGGGATTAGTGAATTAACATTAAAGCTTTAAATGTTTTATTACTAAAACGATTGTAAATATTAATGAATTTCCTAAATGCGATGATTTGTGTCATAAGTCATTTATTTTACTGGGCATCAAATTGAAATTTCATATTGACAAAAGTTGTATTTTCCATAAAAACTTCAAGATTATTAATGAGTTCAAAATATTTTATTAAATTTTATCATTGGTTGTGAATTTAAATCGTAAATCATATATTGATCTTATCATGCTATACATTCTCTTACAGATTTTCCTAAAGGAAAATCTGTTGATAGCGATACACTGGTGGAAATGCAATTAAAGACACTCAAAATATTTTTTTTATATAAAAGTGCATGATATTTTTTGAATTACTTTTATTTGAATCACATTTTTAGTTTTCAGTTATTCAGTGTAAAAATATTGAAAAAAAATATTTAATTTAGTGAGAATTTAGATCATTTAATCAAAAAATATTAAATTTCAAATGGAAATGCAATTAAAGACACTTGTTGTTTTTTAAACAAATTTATTAATTAATAATGAGTGACACCTCCATTGCTTACACAAGATTTTGAAGGTAATTTAATGGAAAATTTGACCATACATCACGAATTTTGTCTTTTAAGTCCATTACTGACTCAAAGTGACCATTTACATAAACTTTTTGTATTATCAATCCCCAGATGTTTTCAATAGGGTTCAGATCGGGACTTCTAGTTGGCAAGTCCATAACCTTAATGTTTCACTCCATGGAAAAGGCTTTTGTTACTTTAGAGTTGTGAATGTCTGCATTGTCTTGTTGAAATATCCTGAAATCTTCATCCATATCTTTGGCATAGTTCAACAGAACGTTATCTAGGAGTTCAATATAATCGGAGGAATTCTTTATAGGGGTTATTCAAGAGATGGGGGTTGTTCCATCGCTCGAGAAAGCTCCCCACACCATTAATGTGCCTCCATCAAAATTGCGGCGGAAATCTCCTTTTTGGTTCCTATGCGATGCTAGTTATACTTGTTTCGATCTGGTCCATCTAAATTAAGCATTTTCTCATCACTAAACACCACATTGTTCCATTCAGAGTCCCAATTTGAATGTTTTTTTGACAATTCCAAAGGAGTCTTCTTATGCTGAATACTTAAGAGAGGTTGTTTTTTTCTCAATTTAACAACTCCAGATTGACCAATTATTTGTCTGATTCTTCGAATTGTAACAGATAGGCATAAATCTGTTCTAATTCTAGTGGAATTTAAGTTAGGTCTTATAGCCTCGCGAATTATCTGCCACTTTTAACGGTCACTTAATTTACTATAAATACATTGACGCCTCTTAACTCCATACACATCATCTAGATTTTAAAACCTGCCCACAATAGTTGGAGAGCAATTAATTGTCTTTGCAATTGACCTATTTGAGTAGCCTTCTTCCATTAAAATTCGAAATTTTGATCGCTCTTCTATCAAAAGCCCGATGTTCCGTTCCATTCTATAACTACTTTGAATAATAAGTGTTTGAGCCAAGATGTTTTGAAATATTTTGTATCAGACACGCTCTAGAGACAACAAACTGCTCCTTTTAAGCACTTTAGAAAGAAAAATGAAGTGGTAGATAGCTAGAATTCTAGATTTAAAGTAAGTATCTAATTGCATTTCCACTTGAAATATTAGATTTTTTTTTAACTAAATGTTGTAAATACTCATTAAATTAGTTTTTTGCATAAAATGATTGAAGACAAAAAATTAAATTCAAATAAAGTTAGTACAGAAAATATCATGGGTATTTATGTAAAAGATAAGTGAATTTTTGAGTGTCTTTAATTGAACACCACCAGTGTATAAACTAAGATTCTCAACTGCTTAATTTAAGCACTCAATCTAAAAATATGGCTCAAAATGCGCTATTTAAACATGCATTCATTATGTTCATCAAGTAAATTTTAAAGAACATCATAAGCAAATGTTGACTGTATACCATGAAGCCTTACTTGAAAATGTAAAATCTTAGAAATAAATAAATTCACTCTTTAATTTGCATGCACTTTTGAAACTCGTTTGATTAAATCAAAATATGTAAGGATGTTTTTGAATAAAAATTAAAAACCTTTTTCTCGAATTTTAACTTGTGACTTTTTGTAAATTTACATATTATCTCAAAAAAATGTGAGTGAATATCAATTAGCTAAAGTCCCTAAATGCAAACATGTTTAATATACACATATAGTACTTACACTGAAAAAGTTTTAACCTGACAAAAAAATGACTCGAATAACAAAAATTTCAAGGTACATTTTGACGTTAGTACATACAGTATCCAAAGATTACATTATGAAATATTCAAGATTATATTTTACATGTGGAAATATGATGTAAACCGAGACCGAAGAGTCCCATAAAATACCAAATTCAACATAAATTTATATACTCTATTTTTCAGTCAGATTTAATATAACGACCTGAACAAGAGAAATAAGTATTACACCACAATTCAATGCATCCAATATCGCCAAAATGTCACCTCAACTCTATGATCATAACTCATCTTGGCGATAGTACTTCTGATCCACCATAACACCCACTTCATCATTAATATAAGATCCAGCTTGGTGGCGCGGTTTTATGAAACACATTTTGTTGGCTCAGAAACCTGTTTATTAAACGACCAACTTGCAGTAAATTCTTTTCTTTTTTTTTAGTCACACGTGAACATTTCCCGTTACGTTTAGTGTGCGTGTTCTTTTTTGACGACTCTGTTCTTATTTCTCTACTGCGTTCTTCAAAGACTTCTCCATTTGCGTTATTCACCATGAAGATCAGAAACTCGCAGTGGGAGAGAGATAAAAATGTCGCCGTTCTAGCAAAAAAGAATGGCGAAGAAAAATTCGCCACCAAGGGAATCGAAAGTGGCGATAAAATGTGTGGAGGGAAATTGCAATAGGAAACCATGCATTTTTGAAGAAAAATTTTCAAACTCTGTTTACTGAAATCTACATACATTTCATTCGTTATACAATATTAACTTTTGTATAAGTGACGGGCATACCAACATGTTTCAACAATAATAATTATAGATCATTAACCTTTAATGAATAATTTAATATTAACAGATTACCCACACAATATTAGCAATTACAAACTTGAATATTACTTATTTCTATTTTTATGGTCTTATTTCGAAATAAAATTCGTTTCTACAGAACAAATAACAGTCTTAATATAATAACTACTTTATGTTAGTCTAATTTTCAAAGAATTTCTTATAAATGCCCATTTCCTATATATATATACATATGTGTGTGTGTGTGTGAATTTAACACATTTTTAAATACTAATTACGTTTAGTGTTCAATAATTAATTCAAGGCTAAAATACAATGTTTAAGAATTATATTTCAAACATTAATTATGTCAATTTCTTGAATTATTGAATGTGACATATTCCTGGACATTTTCATTAGTAAAGCCAGATTATATGATTTAAAATTATGAATCCATGAAATTTGACTCTTTATGTAAACCAAATGCAAAGACATATCAGTTTCAAGCTCAAATTTTATTGTTTACAATCTAAATAAAAGTTGAATGAAAAGTTGACTTTTTAATTTTCTTTTAATGTAAGAAAACAAATTAATTTCAAGAAAACCACAGCTAGCCAAACAATTAAACATCGCCAAAACAACAATATGCATTTTTAAAGGGAAAGAATGGGTTGTGTAAAAACTCTTACTGAAGAAGAAGCTTTCTAAATTAGGCGGGAAATTTCCTCTTTTGTTCTATCATTGTTTTTGAAGTTTATTTCTTGAGAATTGTGATAAAAGTAAAAGAAAGACTATAATTGATGATAAGAATAATAGATATATTTGTGTAGAGAGTAATTTGCTGTAAAATAATAGTGAAAAGAATTTTCTGGTGTTTTTTAAGAGATCTAATTGTTGTCTGATATTTGGATAAAACATCTTTGTCTTTGACAAAATTAACAAAGCACTGATTGTCTGGGGATATTTTTTACCACAGTAAACTGCTTACAATTTACACCAATTATTTTATTGGCGACAAAATTTTATAGAAAAGTTAATATGAAAGAGAACATTTATTAAATAGAAATAAGAAATCCTGATGTGATCAGAATTCTATTTTCTAAGGCACAAAAAAGAGAAAACAATAAATATAATACTTACTTCTGCCATTTCACTATAATTATTTATTAATACGTATAATACAAAAATCTCTTGCAATATCTTAATACTTTCTATGAATCGAACTTTCCTAAAACTTTGTTTGTAATTCACATTTCAGAAAATTTTCTTACCAAAAAATTTCCACACAAATCTTAATATTTTTATTTTAATTCGTTATTTACACGTGATCATGAAGCATTTTATTAATAAATCTCTTGATTAACAGAGTGTTTTGATGAAAACATTCTATAAAAAATGCACTATTTTGAAATCTAAAAAATGACTTTTTTTACACTACATTAATTTTTTAAATGCTCCAAAAAATTATCTATGTGTAACTATTAATTATATTAAATTTTTAAACTGTGTTTCAAGTATCAAATAATAAAATAAAACTTTGAAATGAATTAATATTAACAGCTGTTAGAATACTGTAGTTTAAGCAAAATAATGAGCTTTATGATTGATATGTAATATTTTATAACCATATTACTAAAAATAAACTCTTAAAAATTGACAAGTTTTTACACAAAATCAATAAATTAAGTATATTTTTGATATTCTTCTCTGAAAATTTGTTTGAGAATTTAATCCTTACTCATTTTCAATAGAATCTGAAATGTTTAATTAATTTTCCGGAAAGCAAACAAATTATTCAAAAACATTATTCTCTTATTTAGAGCTCTTCTTAAGTTAAAACACAATATATTTTTTTTTTAAAAAGTAAAAAGAGCGAGAGAGAGAGAGAGAGAGAGCGAAACCTAATTTTTGAAACTGTTTTTCTCTCAAATGGTTTTGTATACGTACTAAAATGCATTATAAATCACAAATATACAGATGCTTCAAAATTGTGAATGCATTTTTAACCATTATGGAAACAATACGTTTAGTGATACAAGATTCAATTATATAAACAAAGATCATATGGTAGTACAATGTGTATAGTAAATTAATATCTTTTGTCTACAAGGAGAGTTACTTGGACTTTTCGATTTGAAGGTAAATGCAACAGGTGACGCGTACCAAACAATGCTTACTAAATCCAAATTCCCTTTATAATGTTTTCATTGCTGTCTTACCACATAGAATCAGTTGTTTTTAAAAGGTTGCCATAAAACAAAAAAATATTACCAAGTTGTCCTCAAATCGAAAAAAACAATTTTTTTCTCATGAATGGCAGCATTACATTTATTAATCATTTCATTAACAAAATAAACTTCGACACTATTCTCAGACATTGGATGTTGAATTTCGCCTTGTTTGCTGCCACTCGGAAAATGCTATTTGAAGGCAGAATGCAAATTCATCGACAAGTCGGATACATAATGTCATCTAAATTCGAAGTAGTAATTAAATACGTGTGACTAAATGAAACGTTTTGTGACGTCATGTATATTTTAAACCAATGAGAATTGTAATAAAATCTCATAATCATGATCTCAACTGGAAGGAAAGAAACAACAAATTTATGGTTAATTAAGAAAATGTGATTTCTTTGAAACATTTGTTAACAGTTGTCCATAAACTATACATTTTTTAGTGTAAAATCCTAGAAAAGTCCACGCTCTTGGAAACAAACTGAAAAGAAGGGCCAAGCCAGAATTAAATTCTAGAAATACTTAGGTTTATCATATCTAGTGTATCGAAGTAGCGTTACCAAAATTGGCGCAAGCTACAATTACCACCAACCAAAATCATTCGTGCCAAGGGTCAAATAGACTATTAGGACTATAGCATAAAATATTTAAATATGTATTGAAATTTTGAAATTAAGGTTACACAAACTATCTAAATTAAATTCGATTAATGCTATATTAACATACCTCTATACAAAATGAAAATAGCAAACGCAGAAGAAGTTTACTATTAACTTCAATCTTTTTAGTTATTAATTAGAATTCTCAAATCATAATTCATTCCATACGCTAGATTTGCTATGTAATCCTGATTTTAGATGATCAATCAAAATTCAGCCATGTTTGAAACGCCTGTGAAAGCCTCATTGAACAAATGGAGTTCTTTTTTTTTTAGCAAAGAAAAGTGGTCACATTTTTGTGCCATTACAGAAACCAATCGTGCGAGTGTGGGAAATTCAGTGTGTGAAATAGGTGTAATAAAGAGTTGTTACGTAATGCGTGACAAATCATGTCGAATTATGAGCTTAAAATAAAGTTATTTTTAGAAAGTAACTGTTCACTTGATTTTATGATTATCCATTATGAAGAATAATTCTTTTCTCATTTCCATATTTTTTATGTAAACATTAATAAAAGTTGACATTAACTAAATGGTTTCCAGTAATATCACTTTCCAGTCATTGAAAAACATTTATTATTCTTTAAAAATATTTCATAAGATGCACAATATTTCATATACACATTCATACATTTACATATATTTAAAATTTTAACATTGAAAAAAATTAGGTAGTTTGCTTCATTAGTAAAAGTTGTAATACTAAGATATTGTACTATCGCGCTTTAACTACAACAGAAATTAGACTTTAACATTCAATGAGTATAAAAGCTCTTACTGAGAAATGTTTCATTAAAATTTACTAGTATTCTTTTTTAGATCAATTTTAAGACTTAAAGTGTTTTCTAAGTGTGTGTTTATAGCTAAGGTTTCATTCTGATGGCCATCACAAAAGATATAGTTCTTATTTAGTTTACATATTTTATGAAAAAAATTTAAATAATGACTACATGTTAAACTGTAAGTTCTAAATTCGATTAAATACTCAAATACTTATACTTAAAAAAAAGCTACCATCAATGTACACAGTTGCATGACTTACACTGTTATGAATTAGAATAAAAAAATAAAATATTTAATGAAAAATTGTTATTATGGCTAAATAAATAGAGAAAAAATTAAAAAAGTGAAATAAAATCTGATTTATCAAATGATAAATTTCACAAGTTATGCTATATGAATCTAAAAATTTATCAGTTGTCTTAATAACAATGCTTAGATAATTTCTTATGTAAAATGGCTAGATCATAAAATCTAGAATCAAATTCAACTTGAACTTTTCTAATGAAATGAAATAAATATTCCATTTTATAAATAAATATGATTATATCACATAAAATATCTATTTTGGACTGCTGCGCTTGCAAAAACATAGTTAAATCAAAAGGAATTATGTAGAAAATCTTATTTTTGAACCACTCTACTATTCGTAACGTATAATTTCTTTTCTTTTGTTCTTTACATAAATTATAAATACTATTTTATATGTAGTAGGCAGATTTATTTAAAACAAATCCACAAAAAGTGTTATCGATAAAAATTTAATATAAATGAACATTCATTTATTGATTATTTTGCACAAATTTTCTTTAACCAATAGAAAAAGAATTAATAACAAAGTTATTTACAAAAATACCGAGTTAAATTAAAGAATAAAGGCACACTTGTACTATCCGAAATCGTGTGTTGCAATTATGTGGTTTTTCTCTTTCAAAACACAATCTCATTTATTACTGCATCAAATCTCATTAGATGAAAAAAAAATATGCGTACACAAAAGCAAACACTGTGGATTGTGGTCTCGAAAGATATACTCTCGATTGCATTTTCTTTAAAATTATCCCCAGAGTCTTCTCTGTTACAATCACATAATTTTCTTAGTAATAAAAGAATAGACACTAAAAATGAGAAATATAAAATATTTAGAAATTATTTGTGATTTTATATTATACAAATATTTTTATTCAGATTATACCTTTTTAACACGTAATATTTTACATTTCTAATTTTTCTAACTTTGTTTTTTTGACACATTGTTATATACATACTTACTTACATATTAATTATTTTAAATACAAAATACTTCTTAAAATAACAACTATTATATTCTAAAATATAATAAAACAATGATTAGTAAAATATATATTTTTAATACGTAAAATTCTAAATATATAATCATGTATATAAGTAAAATGTTTAACACACTATATTTTGTTACAATAATCATCAATTATTACAACAAAATATATGTTATTTTATATAGTATTCGATTACATTAAAATATTGTAATTTGATTTAACAGGAAAGATTAATTTTTATTGAACATTTTTATAAAAGCATATAATATTTGTTTCGTCATGATTTAAATTCTCTCAAATTACCGCGCTGGAGAATATTCTGAGGAATTTTATACTTTGTAAAAATATCTTTATATGAAGTTTCATTAAAAGGAAAAAAAAAGTTTTGTCTCGCAGTCTTCAGAATCGTCTACTTGCAGTGGAAAAATGTTATCCGCGAGCTGGTAACGTTGTCATGACTACCAATTTGATTGACAGCTTTTAATGCTACGACAGCTGCCGGAGAAAGGACGAAATTTTAGAAATGAGTGGCAAGACAGTTTCTGGAGTTCATGTTAGTACTACTCTTTGCAGAACACAGCTTGCTCTTCGCATAGAGGTTGTCGAGGAGGGGGTGGTGGAGGAGTGAGAGGAGAATGATCATGGAACTCCGGGGTGACTAAATTACTTCTGATCGAAAAAGTGCCGAGTGCGCAGAAGAAAAAAGGGACTTGGTTTTAAGTGTCATGAATTGCCGAGACAAGTGAAAGGGACTTTTACAATCACGATTCCCACCCCCACACTCATCTTTGTTATGGATGTGGGGTGACCATTTGATTTTTGATTTATATGGTGTCTTAGTATGTGAGAAGAATCATGTGTCCTGTATACAATTATATAGTTTTCGTTATATCAAACTATACTATTTCTATAAATCTTTGAAATGTTACATTTATAGATTTATATGTCGATTAAATCTAACTTTAGCGATGTTTTTATATTTGGTGATTAAAAAAAAAGATTTTTAGAATCATTCTCTTTTTATTAAGCGAAGTTTTAATTATATCTTTCATTTATTGTTTTTATATACTTGTTCATTGTATACTTAGCGATTTTGTTTAAATGTCGGCCTGCTGGTATAGGTTAAGTTTAATCTAAAACGGTTCTAATATGATTAAAAATAAACAATAAATAATAGGATTTTATACTGAAGTTTAAAAATATGTAATTTCTAATTTGAGAAATAAAGCTTATATAAAAATATTTTAGATAAAATGTGTATTTATACACTCTTTTAAATAATCGATTATTAGTGATTTTATTGAAACTTTTTAGGAGTATTTATTGGCAGTTAATTTAATATTCGAAAAAAATTATCTTAGCATATAGAAAATAAATGACTGTTTTTTTTTCTTTTTGGCGATGTTTTATATACGGGGATAGATTTCGCCAAATCAAAAAATTTTTATTGTGAAAGGAAATTGTAAATAACTTATATCCATATGTATTTATACTGTTTGATTGTAACTTATTTTAGTTTTCATCCTTTCAATCCTGTATTTTTGGAAATATTTAAACTAAAGGAGCTGTTTTTAATTCTCTGTTGTGCGTTTACTTTCTTGTTTAAAAATTAAATGCAAATATATATATATATATATATGAGATATTCTAACCAAATTTGTCGAACCCAACATGGCAGATAAATTTAAAGATTACAAAAAGTTGCATTTATTTTTATCAATGGAAAATATGTGTATTTTACGAAGTTTTAATAATATTTTTGGAAATCAGTATAATTTTACAATATTCATCACTTAAAATTACCGTAAACAATTTCTATATTTGTGATTTGTAGAACATTATTTCTACATTTCGATGCAATATCAGTGGCTTATACAGTTGTTCCAAAAATTATACATATTTTTTAAATAAAATGAAATAACTGTGTCTATTACTTACATAGGGATATAATTAACCTGATAATCTTACGGTAAAATTGTATTATTAAGTAAAATCAAAAGTGTTTCTGAAAAATGATAGACTTGGCAAAGCGTTCACATTAACTTCTAATCTAATATTAATGATGGTAAGCTGTACTTAAAAATCACATGAGTTACATTTTTGAAATTAATAGTTGAAATATATTAACCATTTAAGCAAAAACTATCTAAAGGTTTTCACTTAATGTAGTCATTATTTACAAACATGTTTCCAATATAAATATATAGATGTTTACAAATATAAGAAGAAATCAAACATATCTTACCGTTTTCATTTGAAAGATACACTGCTGACCACCCAAATTGCAACATCAAGGATGACAATAAATATTACAAGAAAATTAATTCTGTCTATAAAATGTTGGCCAAGTAGCAAATGATTAAATTTAATAAACTTCTGTTAAGTGTGGTTCCTGCCACAGTTGCCAGAGTAGCCGCTATTGATGGAGATCACCACTGCCACCCACCTTGGCATTGATTCAAAGAGACTTTGGATATGCTCTTGGGTTACAGCAGACCAAGCAGCTTCCTAACGTTGCCAAAGTTGATCTAGTGAGGCAGATGGGGATGTAATCTGTGTTAATCATTGAGCAACCATGGACATCATGTTTTCTATCAGACAAAGATTCGCAGAGTGAGAATGCTAGGAAAGCAATTCAATCTGGCGATTGACGAAAAGCTTTTGGACAATGCGCGCCATGTTTGGTCGCGCATTATTCTATTGAAATAAGGCTGTGGGCAAGCTCCGTATGTAAGGAAGGACAAATGGCTCCAACACCTCGGTGATGTAGTGCTGGCTGTTTAAAGTACCTTCAAAATGTGTACTAGAGAAGTGAGAGAGTGATATCCAAAGCCATAATTGCCGGTGCAGGTCTAGTGTGGCTGTGCATAACCCAGCTGTTCAGCATATACGGTGTCTCCAGACTCGAATACGACCATCGCGGTGTTACAGACGGAAGCATGAATCTTCAGTAAAGACAGTTTAATTCCATTCTACGGTCCACATCCTTCTTTCATCACACCATTGACGGCGGAGACATATTTGGTTCTGCGTCAAGTGTAGAGGAAGCAATGGACGTCTTGCGGACAGACCACTTTTATGTAAAGAGTGTCGAATAGTAAGCGCAGACACAGTATGATACGTTACAAACTGTAATGTGCTGTGCTGTGGTTCATGATGTTGGTAGTCTATCCGCCACTGCCATGCGCACAATTTGTCTGTCATCACGTGAAGTGTTGCAATGAGGATGATGCAATTGAACATGTTGGTCCGCCATACTTACCTGCATCCAACAATCTCATATCCTCATTACAATTGTTTGGTTTCCTCAAAACGACTACAGATTTCTCTGAAAGATAATCCACAATCTCGGTGGGGCACTATCCTTCCTCTATCGAACTCGGATTCTTTATAAAAAAAAATGACCGCTGTTTTCTACAAGGCATAACTGATCTTTTTTTTATAGAAAAACTATAAGGAAAGCACTATTTCCAAACTTGAATTAATCGAAATCTCCAAGACTTAAATAGCGCTCTGAAGTGGCGCCAAAGGTAAGAAAGATGTGCGTCTGTGGAAATGATCACATCTGCGCTGAAGGTATGCAAAGATGTGATCATTTGCATACCTCACCTCCACTAATTCATGTTGTGAATTTCATGTTATTTGCACGCTTCCTTCAGGTATTTGTGGTGGCCAGCAGCGTATAACTTACTATATGTAAGGGAGGATTAAGTAAGATATTCTAAATGCTACGCAAATGTGTTATATTATTTCTTTTAAGTAAATAAATTCGATACTCTTTATACCTATATCTTGAATATATAGTGCTTCAAACTTACTGATTCATCTAAATATCTCTGGATTTTAAAAACAAAATAAATAACACTTAAATGCATTTCCTGTACATAAATTACAAAATCAAAGAAAAATTTAATTGAATATTTTGGAAAGCTTGTATTTAGAAAAAAAGTTCGAATAAGAAAATTTTTGTTTTCTACTTCAATCAAGAAAATCTTGACTTCTTCTGGAATATGATCATCATAAGGTACTTGAAATTTGATAAACATATAAATAATTTAAAAAATTCCTTAATATATAAAACAAATGTTCTTAGTTCAAAGAGTATATATAAGAGTTTATTAAGTAAAAATATTATTCTTTTAAAGAGTTATAATTCAAAGCCAAATGATAAAAAGAAGAAAAAAATTCGTCTGAAATTTCATTCAATAACAAATAATGAGATTAAATAAATTTCTGGTTTATTAAGAAAAGCTACGCATTATAAATAAATTTACTCCTTTAGCTGTTATTTACTGAAAAATTAATTCACTGACTATGATATAATTATATCATCTGATTATATTATTCAATTCAAGTTCCTCTCTTAGATTACTTTTTTAAGTATTTTTTAAAGTTTATGTAGCATGCATTTTAATTTAATGTTACCTATATTTTTAAAACTGAGTAGATATTGAATTGTATTACAGCCTTTTATAAAACAATTGATAAATTTATTTTTCAAATTTTACGATTTTTATGTGGATTTATTTGACACAAATATAAACAATGTTCAGTTTTAAGTTAAATATTTTGTTAAAAAGGGAATTTATAAGTTACTTTTACCTCCACATTTTTAATTCGAAGGAAATAACATGATTTTTTACCGAGAAGCGAAAATAACATAACGTCGATACGATAATTATATTTGCTCAAAACTTAATTTTAAATGTAATATATAGTATATTTTTATCATTAAAAATTGACTAAAAGTGCATAAACAATGGTAAATAAGTTAAATGATAAACAAAGCTAAGGCTAGCTGGTGTAAAAGATTGCTTGGTAATAGTTTTTTTTAGTTAAAAGAAACATTATGTGGTCACAAATGAATAAGGTTAAAAAATAACTGAATACAGCAAAATTTAGTTTTATCTTATTGATAAAATAAGGAACGATTACATTATTACTACGCAATCGATCACCGACGAGATTGCTAAACAGTTTCTGATAAAAATAACCATTGGTGTTTATATAATTTTTATTATGGAGTAAAAATATTTTAATTTATGAAATTTAAATAAATTGTTTATTTTATTTTTATAGTAGTTTCCGAAAACACAAGCATTTTGAAACAATACGTGATTCAAATGGATTATTTATGATAGTAAAATTTATGATTTTTTTCTACGATGATAATTAAAAGCGTGAATATAACGGAAAAGTAGGGAATGTAACTATAGTAAAATTGTATATTATAAAAGAGCCACATATATCATTAACTAAAAATATCTGAATTACTAATAATTATAAGTATTAATTAATATATATAATTTATTATTATATGGAAAAAAACAGAGTCAGATTGTTCGTTAAATAAAATAAATTTAGTGTTTTCCTCTAACATAAGACCAGCTGTAAATCTAGCGCGAGAGAGAGAAACTCTCTCTCTCTCTCTCTACTAAAAAATATACATAAATAAAGAAAATCATCTACATTCTACAATTTCTTTCGATTGTTTCTGCGTTTGTAATACTATATTATGTCTGTCTATTTCTGTCGGTGAAAAAGCTAATGAAAGCAGTGATATTCCTCGCAATTTTGAAACATCGACAACTGAGCTGGCTTATCTCTCTCCTTTGAAATATATTAAAAATAAAATCTCATAATAAAAGTGTTTCTAAATAAAATTAAACTTCAAAAATGAGGATGAAAATATCCTCCTTTTCGAAGTGGCAACAATGTTGTCCAATTTTAAAAATTGTAAATTACGTCTTAGATGAATTATGAACTGCTTCATGAATCAGACCCAGGTAACAATTCCTGTGTTCAAAGCCCAAGAACTCATTAATTTTACAAACATAATGTTTATTAAATTAATTGGATTGTAAAAAAAATGGGCGCGTTTTTAAATTACGAGAAAGTCGAGTTCAAAATTAAGAACTGGATATTTGTTTTTTGTGTCATTATGTTAAAAGAAATGGATATTAGTCAATAAAACGGTAAAAAAATTTTTACTTTCAATAATAAAATAAAATACGCTGAAAAATTTAGCTTTTCTAAGAAAAAGTAAAGATTCCAAGTTTTATAAGTCATTTATTCTCCCTATAACTTCTTTTTTATGAGGTAATCGAAGTTGAAACCAAAGGCAAAACCAGAGGACAGTTAATTGAAAATAACTCCGTTGCCGTACCATAAAATTCCGTTACGCGCCTTCAACTTCCTGATATTATAAATAGATGATATTTGTCTAAAGAGAACTAAATGTGGCGAATTCAATTTTTTCTTTGGATGTGTAAAATTTAAATACTGAAAATCCAAATTGTGAAGATGTTTAATCTAATTCTAAGATAATTTGATATACAAGATTAAAAATTGAAAATAGCATTTATCAAAGAATTTAAATGAAATATTTTCGTAACAATTACCAGAGTTTTCCAGTTCATGTGGTATATGCAATGTCTAAAATATTCTAAGTTCCCCCGTATCCAAGGGATAATACAACAGAATATCAGATGTTTTCCACTAGGATTTACAGTGTGATCCACTGATAAAATTAAGTTCATCATAAGGAAAGGTTCCAGGTTCGATCTTACCAAATACTGTTGCACCAGCATGTTTTCAGTACCTAGCCCTGAATTACGCATTATCAGTTAGATAGAAGTACTCAGATAAAGTCTTCGGGATTTTGAAGCAGGAACTAAGCAGACGATCCCCAATACTAAGCCTATTACCCGTCAGAGGTATCATTTCACTTGGAAGACATTGCGACCACTTCCAGTTTTAACATGCACCAGTCGCCTTTAGTGAATACTAAGGATCTTCGGTTAAACCGGGATTCGAACTTACTAGACTCCGATAATGGAAACGGTGCCCTTACCTAACAGGCCACCGCGGCCTTTTTACCAATTGTCGATAGCAGTAAAGATGTGTTTGCGCGATGCTTGTACATGTACCAAGATTTGCATTTCGAAGTTTGAGTTTTACCGATCTTGTACATTTATTACAGCTAAAATAAAGTATCATCTGAACTCACCTTTGCGAATGCTTGAGAGGCTTTATAACAGATTTTATCTAATTAGCCATCTATATATATATATATATATATATATATATATATATATATATATATATATATATATATATATATATATATATATATATATATATATATATATATATATATATATACAATTGAGGTATTTTGATGTGTAATTCATGTAATTTTATAACAGGTGAAAATAATATTACAAATATAAATTACATAAAATTGAATAACGATGCCTGTTTTATAAGCATCCAAAACTTTTAAATTTAATTTTTCTATGTTGCAAAAAATTTTAGTTATAATTAATTAATTTTTATAGTAATTAGGATACTAAACTAAATTAATATCTAAATTTAGTAAATGAAAAATATCCCTTCAATCTTTAATTTGTCTTTTTATATAAAAACATAAAAATTTAATGAAGGAAATTCCATGAAGAACTTCTTTTCCCGTTTTTATACTTATTTTTATAATAAGTCTGCCATTTCAAGCATGCATCTTTTTTGCTTCTTAATGCAAAAATTAATCTCTTTAAGCCTTAATTTCTTAAGAAGTCAAAATCTTTTTCCAAAGAACTAGACTGTTTTTTATATGTACAGTAGCAGTTAAAAAATAAGTTAAAATGTTCTTTTACGCAGTAAACGATAAAGTAATTTAAATTAATGATCACAAAAGCGAAGTCGACATTAACTTACAAAAGAGGAGCATTTAAAAAGTCTCCGTTTTCAGCCCAGGTTTTTCTCTTACGCCAAGTTATGGTTCTTTTTCGCCAAATTGGCGACACTCTAGAACAAGTACTTAAATGAATTTTTTTTTTCATTCGCTGAATAAAATTTTGGAAACTTTTTTAATTTCTGTTGGAGAACTGCAACTATTTAAGTACATTCAACAATTGCAAAAAAATGTACTAAGCAAAGTAAATTTCAAACGTAAGAATATATATACTTATCCCGGTGCTTCTTTTGAATGGATGAAAATGTACTTTGCGGAAAAATCGGTATTCAATATTGGAAGATGGATTAAAAAGTCTTCTGCCTTCAAAAAAAGAAAGGAAAAATTCTAATATGAGAAAAATCCTTTGAGGTAAATTCTAACGAAGACTTCGATTCAATGTGAAATTTTTGATGGAAAACCTAGCTTTTATTATTTTTTAATCCAGGATTAGCATTCTCCCTTCAAACGTACTGGTTCTTAATGTTATTAATGTGATTTCAACAAGTCAAATTTGTTCGTAAAAAAGCAGGACATTTCCTAAATTACTTTCTATTTCGGTATTTTAAGATTTATTTAATGAAAAATTTGTATTTGATAATTTAAAACATTACTTTTTTTTAAATATGCTATAATAAATTATCTTTAAAAAACTTTATTTAATTATGAATTATATTTATGAACCATTTAATCTCTTGTAAATTATTATTTTGCAATAACCATTAACATTTATTTATTTCTGAGTGATATTGAATTTTTTTATAGTTGTTTTTAATTATATTTCATAAATTTGTAAATACTAAAATTATTGAAGTAATGCAAACACTTTTGTAAAACTATTTCTGTAAAAAATTTAATAAAGTTATTTAAATTAAATAATGAGTTTCGTTGCCCATACAGTGTAAAAATAAAGCTGCAATAAAGTATAAATAATTTATAATTGCAAGTTTTTCATAAACATTTTTTATTTTCTTATTTTTTATCCGCACATTGTATTTAGTGTTAAAGGACTTAAAAGCAGACGATTTAATTGTAAAGGTTTGTTTATGAAAGGCAATATGATTGTCCTTCTACTGTTCCTTTTTAAATAAATGTCTAATTTTACTGAGGCCAATAATTTAAAACATTCCAGTTCACTACAAGCATCTTTGCTCCGAGAAGGAATTGGACCCATGGTTTCTTGAACTGAAGACTAGAAACGAACATTTTAATTCTAGTTTAGATTGAGAAAAAAATGAAAGGGTTTTTCAGAGATGAATTGTGTTTTATATTTGAGCAATTTCCACAATTACTTAATTTTCTTTCTTTTTTATCCAATGAAAAATGATAATTCAGAATATTGAAATATGCCAAAACACAGAGTATTTTACCTCATTTAAAAAAACTAACATATTAACTTCTAACTTTTTTTACTGTGATCTAAAACGTTCTTTGGAGCTGTAAGTAACGCGATAACTTTGCTGCTTATAGCATCATAAACGAGCAAAATTGGTATAAGTTGGTCCAAAAACGTAATGGAAGGTATTTTAAGTGTCTCATTTCAACTTCAATGATATAAGTATTATTCTTCATTTTAAATAACCCATGCGTTGATATTTAAAGAAATTGTATGATTACCATAAATAAATTATGAACAATATGGAATTAAAACAATATGAAATGAAAACAAGTTTATTGAATATTTGCATAATTAGTTCTTTTTTAAACTTGGTTTAGTAAAGCTTTCAAATTATCAATGCCTGTTATATTGAAATATTTATTTACATGCATAAAGAGAAGTAAAATAAATATTTTAACAAAACCATAATATTAAAGCTAAAGCCCATCCTTACTATTCTGCAAAAATACATTTCTACTTCCAACCCTTTGAAATGAAATTTTCCAAGTCTTACCGATGCCACCATTTTAAAGCTAAACTCCAAAAGTTCCTCCCTGGCAGCGCGTCCATTCTGCGAATTGAAGAAAATGCCTCCCTATAACCACCCACTTCACTGGTTTCCATTTAATGTGTATTTCTATGCCAAAGCCTTCGTACAGTTGATAGTCGGTTGAATAGAGCATCCTCTGCTTTCACCCTGTCTTGCCCACTCAACTATCCTTTTGGAATCGAAATTCGTTTTGACGACATCCTCTTTCTCGCACCACCTCTCCTATTCCCACTTCACAGAGCTTCCAATATGGAAAGCATCTTTGATATGAACAACGCACCACATCGTCTGTGTTTATGATTTAGAACAAAGAATTCTTAGGGCCTTATTAATCGGCGAGAGCCTTAGAATTAATGCACTACCTTGCCTAATTATCGTTTTCTTGGGAGTCGAAGTGGGGGAGGCCTGGATCGAATATGAATTTTGAAACTCATCACGTTTCACTTTGCAAATGCTTAGCGTTACAGTAGATAAATGTTTCTTAAAAAAATACTTTTGCCTCTGAAAATTAAATAAAAAAAATTATTGCAAACGAAAAAAGTGGATAAGAGGTTAATTTTATTTAAATTAATAATTACATTAACACCAATTTTCTGACGAGATTGAAATGCGTAAAATAATATTAACAGAGAATTCTGCCATCAAACAGTTTTAATCATATGCTTTAGTTTTTTATCTTGCATAACATTGCTAATGCATTTATTTCTATAAATTTGTTTTGCGCTTTTGAAGTAAATCCTCATTTTTAAAACAGATTATCATTTTAAAACAGAGTCATATTATGGTTTCTTAAAATTTACATTCAAATTTCAAATCTTGATTTATTATATTTCAAAAAATGAAGGTATATAAAACGCGGAATTAATATATATATATATATATATATATATATATATATATATATATATATATATATATATATATATATATATATATATATATATATATATATATATATATATATATATATATATATTCCTAATTTAATATATTTTTACTTATCTTATGAATTTGCATTATCTGTGCAATGTGCTGTTTATCATGCAGCATATTATCATATTATAAAATCGTTTTTCTATGTATTTTGATAAACTATTGTTTGCAAGAAATATGCAAACGAAAATTATTTTATTCTTGTTTTCTAGTGAATTTTTTCAACCAAATAGCAAAAAATTTTTATATTTATTTAAATAGTTAATTTGCATTTGCCACCTAATTTCAAAATATTTGGCGAATAAGATTAGTTATTATTTGTGAGACTCAGAAATAAAGCTTTTGCATAAATAAATTTCTAAGAAGGAATATAATTTAAATAAATTGTCTTTCTTTTTTGGTTATTGAAAAAAAAAGATATTATAAAATCATTTTCATTACATCTGCTTATATGGATAAAAAAGAAAAAAAAACTCTATTCTAAAATTATTTTCTTCAAGCTTATCATCGAAAAGATTTTGTTCTCATTATTTCTAAAAGCTGATGATAGATAATTTTTAAGGATATGGGAGTGGTAAACTATTAAAATTCTTTGAATCATTCATTTTATTTTAATATTAAATATCAGACGATATTGATGCTAACTATTTGATAATGTTTTTTATAATCATTGTTTGCTATGTTTTAATAAGTTAGCTTTCTACGATAAGCTTAATCAGGAACCAAAACAAAACGAATAACTTTGACCTTTAATATATGTTTTATTAAATACAACATTTAGTGTAAGAATTTTTTTTCTGCAAAATATCATAAGTAAATATACTTATAAATCTGAATAAATTAATTAATTACAAAAAATGATTGCTTATTTATATTCAAATGACTGTAGTTTTCCTATTAGCAATTGAAAAGTTATTTCTGAATTTATAAAAAATAACATGAAGTATGGACCATGTTAATTCACCAATTTGATAATCTGAAATAAATTGTAAAAAAAAACATTCAATTTAACATTCAGTATAATATAGTCAAGTCCTGGTTAAAGTTAGATGCTTCCCAAGATTAATAGCACACAAGAGAGATGAAGTAACAAGAAAATTTCATATTTTCTAGAGGAAGTTATTCTATGAATATAAGAATAATATATTCAGCCTTATTTGAGCACTCAAATAATCGCTTGGAATGCTAAAGTGAAGATTCAACATTCATGTTTGGTTGATCCAAGTGATTATTTATTGTCAGAAATGCTACAGGAAGTCTTCAGACTCAATATATAATCTTTACCGAATGTAATACGTATTCCTTTTGCATAGAAGATAACCTATTAGTTCTCTGGAACTGCAATAACATATTTAAATAAGTAATTTCAGCAATAAATTATATCTCTTGTATTGATGTTTTGGCAACACACTTTAATCTTGATTAAATAATTAATTTCACTTTTATAGTAAACATATCGTTTGAAGACAATCAGCTGCCATTGAATTTAAAACGTGTACGCAACAAATCAAAATTTGTTTTTAAAGAAAAAAAACTCAAGTTCAATAATTTTATAATATTTTTTTGTATTTTATATATTTCACATAAATAAATTTTCATCAAAATATAATAATTCAATAATAATATAAAATATTAAATCGAAAATTTGGAATTAGTGATTTATATAATATAAAGTGAAATAATTATTTCTTATAAAATGTTATAAAAAATTTGAGATATTTTTCAATAGAAGAGATTAAATATTAAAATAATTGCTTATAACAATAAACTAAGAAATATTTCAATTAAAGAAGAAATATAAAATATTATATAAATTGCTATAAAATGACTATTTCCCTTTGTATTATTATTATTATTATTATTAATTTTACTATGATTACATATTCTAATAATAGGAAATTTATAACCGTTCCCATTATTAGCTACAACGAAATTTAATTTTAAACAAACTTCTATATCATCCAAATTAAAAATGATTTTATAAATCAGTAACCAGATATATGATTAATTTAATTGAATCGTTTTACATACATGAAATATATTTTTGGTAAACCGCATCATGCCATAAAGCACCAATTAAACCTGAGGCGATTTAGAAATGGTTTTTATCAAATTAGATAAATGAAGTACATTTCAAAGAGTGCAAGATATTATTAGTAAAATAACACATTATATTATTTTAATTAGAGAAAATTAATCTAAACAGGTAATTCCCATTAAACCGAAGATGTTTCTATATTTGAGTTTATAATGAAATCTCCTTCCAGAGAACAGATGAAAACTTGAGAATTTTAAACAGTCATTAAAGCGAAATTAATATTTTAGAAAAATATGTTTAGAAATAAATTAAAATTAGCAGAAATAGCTAATTAGTATTATTTGTAGTGTTAAACGCACTTTAATTCGACATATCACAATAAAGCCATTTTTCAAATAAAATTTAATGTAACAAACATTTAATGTGTCTGTTTCCACGTTGATGTTTGTAATATATAACAGATTTGCTTGTATATAAACAATAATTTTTTATTATGTCATTTATAAAGACCTTTTAAACCATATATATTTTTAATGACATAAAAATTACTATAAACTCTGTTGAACGAATTCTTTATTAGTAAATGAATATTATTCTAATTTTTTTTTTTCAGTGAAAATGTTTTCACCAAAAATGCATCGATTATTTTTGCGAGAATTTATCAATAAACTGAGAAAAAGGACAAATAGAATTTATTGAAATTATTAATTTAGAATTCTATTCATTAATAAAATTTTTTAAATTTTGGATAATGCTTGCCAATTTAAACTAACCATAAAGTTGATGTTTTCTCTTGTTTCTTTTCTTTTTGTATTTTCTTCTGTTCTATTGTCAACGTATTAATGGCTTGAATAAACGGTTCATGAAACCTATGCTTTGCTCCATATATAAGAAATCGTTTTATTAACAGAATGAACTCTACGGAGTATAATCAGACATTCGATGGTAAACTTCGCCTTGTTTGCTGCCGCTCGAATAATGCGATTAGAAGGCGATTTGAATGCAATGCAAATTCGAATTGAATGCGATTGCAAATTCATCGACAAGTTAGATTTACAGCGCCGTCTCAATACTATGTGACGTAGATAAAACTTTATGTGACGTCATCGGTACTTTAAGTCAATGAGAATCATAATAAAGATACAAAGTCAGGATCTCAACTATAACGAAAAAAACACTACCTTTTATGGTTAATAAACGAAGTAATTTTTTTAAATTAATTTTAAATAAATGAACGCATATAAAGCGTTATTTGAGAAAATACTTCGCGTGAATAAAAAAAATTATACCTTTTACAATCATTTTAAGCCATGAAACACATATGAGATACTTTAATTGTGAAATAAACAATTGTTTGCAGTGGGATAAACTTAACGTGTGAAAAAATTGGCATAACTACAAACGGACTATCTTTTGACAAAAATAGATTATTTTTAATTTTGTGATAATGACAAACATTTGCATGAGAATAGTTTGTTTGTTTGTCGCTCAACGGTCATTTTTTGCACACAAGGGCTAATTAGACCGGGACCTACGTTTAAAGTGGATTCCGAACCACTGCAAACATCCATGCCCAAGGTGGGATTCCAACCCACGAACTGTTGAAACGAAGGCAAGAGCGCTAACCATTCGGCTGCCAGCTTGGCTTGCAATAGAATAGAATCCCAAAGCAAAACACTCTCTACACGCAAAATCAAAACATATCTGGCTTTCTAATTCAAATTATTGAGTTATGATTGCTTATCAAACATATGATACTTTTATGAATTATAAATAAAATAATTTCTCAAGTGTAATTAAAAATATTAAAATTATATTTTTTTCATTCATTTCACGAAATATATAAGTAATATAGGTCTCTTTCATCAATGTTGTTGTTGTTCTCTTGTCCTAGCGAGGCTGGCAATATAGGGTGCGCTTCTCCACTTTTTCAACTGAACCGTAATGTAGTGTGGAGTCCGACATCCTCAGTACACACATGCCATAGGTACCCAATTATTGGGTAGGCAACCATTCACAACTCCATTCATACAAGGAAAGTCCAAAGACAGGATAGATAGATAGAGAAAGTACATCCATGCCCGAACCGGGATTCGAACCCTGGACCTCCCTATCCACAGTCAGGCACTCTAACTTCATCAGTGTGGATAATTTTTATGTACAAACTAGAATTTCCATTAACAGGAATATAGATTTATTGTACTTGAATTTGTTAATAAACATAACAGTATAAAATAAAGCATTTTTAATACAGGAAAAAATGGAAAACAAATTATTACCGTAAAAAGAGGAATATTGAAAATGAACTACAAAATACGAGCGTCACATAAATGTATTTAAAAAATTCAATTATACTAAATAATTATCAAGTGCATTTAAAAAGAACTGTTTTTTTTTTAAAAAAATTTTACATTAAAAAAAAATACCTGTAAAATCTTAAAATGAAGTATTACTTATAAATAGATTACCTTCTTTATTTTAGAGAAAAAAAAAATTATTTTTATTAGTTTATATTACCCGGTGGGTGATGATTAAAGCTCTAATTTGCATTTTATGGCCATTTTACCAAATAATCAATGTCAAAATAACATATTAATGATGCAGCCAAATTATAATTTTTCAAGTCTCAAAAGCACATAGCTCAAAATTTTAGTCAATATTTTTACTAATTTTCGACAGTTTTTTTCTTACATTTGATTCTAGAGGGATAAATTATAAGTAAATTGAAAATTTCTAAACTTTAATTCATGCTTATGATGCTTGTTTAATTACTATTATAAGACCATAAAAACTGAAAAAAATAGTTTTTATCTTATCTGGGAAGAAAGATTTATGATCTAGTTTACCAAGAGGCAGTTTAGTAATGATGAATGAGGTCAAATTTTTAATAGTTATAAGATAATATGATATGATTTATCTGAAAGTGATGATAGAATATGATAAATGTGAAAGACGCGCAATGTCAATTTAAAAAAATATGTTTTCTTATGTTTCGCTCTATTTTTTAAACTTAAATTAATTTAAAGGAATGAAAAAATTGCATTTATATATTGTGTTAATTGACATGTACTCTGCTTATATTACGAATTTATTGCATTCGAAATTAAATAGAGTTCTATCTTTGTTACATGAATGATTGATAATAGTATTCTAGTATAATATTTTATTTATTTTTATAATATTTTCATAAATTTATATTCATATAAGAATTTATGAAAATTGATATTATGAAAATCAGCAACCATGATATTAAAGATAAAAATACTTTTTCTGTACTTAATTTATTCTATGTGTGATCTCAACAATGTTAAAATTAATTTATCTATCGTTAAGTTTTATTAAAATGTAAGAAAGTGTTACAATTTCAGTGTTAATTTTCGTAAGTTTGATGTCTGCTACAAAGATCAAAATTACCTAGAATTTATTGCAAGTAATTTTTTTATAATAAAAGGGCAATCAGTTCTGCATTTCGTTGAGAATGTTTATGAATGAATAAAATAATAACTGTGCAAAATTAATATTCCTCTTCATTATACATAGTAATTAATCGGATTAAGACGATTTTAATTGATAGTTTTATTCCATACAGAATGATATATTACTTAAAAATGCCTTATTCCAATATTGTGTTAACTGTTCGGGGATTATCAAACAGAGAATTCCAATGTCACCGCGTTTCTCACGGAATTCGGTGGAATGAGGGGGAAAAGAATGAAAATACCATCACTATAAATAGCCCCTCTCCCTACCTTTTTTCCCCCACCCAACATCGGATATCTTCGGCATCAACAAGCACTAATTCCTTCTCATCTGCTCTTTGTTTAGTTTTGCGTCGTTCTTTTGTTCCAGCTTCGGTATTATAGAGACAGAAAGAACAGATAGAAAACGATTTTTCGAAGTCTTCCTCTTCCTACCCTCCCCCTTTCCCATAACAGAAGACCGAAGAAAGGGATTTAGGCACAGACGAAGAGTTTATTTGCTTTTGCGAGGGAAAAGTTCACTTTTAGAATGCGCGGAAACTTGGCAGATGACAAGTTTATGTATTTATGAGCGCAAAATCGTCTGCTAAAATCTTGGGCTGCGAGACGAAGGAATTGAAAAATGAATGTTCTGCTTTCTTTTGTGCAACTTTAATCCTCCTAGAAAATGTGGTAAATTGCAATTTCATGCCATGAACGGGATTTCTTGGAAATAGTTTTGGATCATAAACACGCACGCTAAACATATGTAATTTCGAGGCACAGTTACCGTTAAGAGGTAGAGAGATTAAAACTTAAAATTAAAATATATTTCAGTGTAAATAATTTCCATTCTCTTGTATATAGAAATTGTTTTGTAAGATATAATTTAAAATTAAACTTTTTTTTTGAAAACATTTTTGTTTTATTAATACGTTTTCATTCAGTATTGCTTTTTACTTCCACTTTTCATACACTTAAAAAAATATATATATGGTATGATTTAGAATTTTTTTCATAACTATATTCGAAATTGCTAATTTTCCTAAATATTAAGTATTTAAAGTTAATAATGTGAGAACATTTTGAAAAATTTTAAATAATTTTTAGTTATTTAAAAAATAAAAAAATTTTAAATCAAAACAGATTAATACAATCTATTCATAATTTATAAAGAATGTTTCCCTACTTCTTACCTGTTAACGCGTTACTCATTTAATATATGTATATATGCATTTGTATTACACTTTTACACTTGTACTTAGCATTTTTCCAAAAAAGATGATTTGGAGAAATAATGGTATTTTTTTATTTTTAAAAATATTACAGTTTATTTGTTTTTATTCAGTTTACACTAATAAATAAAGGCAGCAGTCAACAGGTTGGTTAGAGTGTCGTTGCCATTTTCTTTAGCTAGTGAGTTCGAATCCGGCTTAAACAACAATCCGTCGTGTCCACTAAAGGTGGTTGAAGCACATTAAATAGGTCGTGTTAGTAACATCCTCCATGTAAAATGATACTACTGCAGATCACAAATATTAAGGGGCCTTTTTGCTTGGATGCTGCTTCTAAATTACGAAGACACCCACCTGTCGACTTCCATCTAAATGTTATTCTTTTCACCTTTGAGTTTGCTACAGGCAAGAATACTGATGCAACAACACTAAGAAAAAGGGAGTATGATTAAATCGGCTATAAACACATCGAAAGATAAGTGGAATGTTTAAAAATATAATTTTATAAATATTGAATTCAAGGATCACTTTTTTCAGAGTTTTAGATCGGTTTCATACTGTAAAAAAGCTCGAAAACGTTCACTGCAGAAGGTAAAAATTATAATTTTTCAAAAATAGAAAAAAATAATATTAAAAATAATTATCATGTTGGAATAATGGAAATTTAATAGAATTTGAAAACAATGGGTGTTTTTGAAGCCTTATATTTTTTTCCTGCAATGATTGTGCGTATATTAAAATTTTAAAATGGGATTAGATCCACATGGTTCCGTTTCTAAAGCGAGCAGATTACATAAAAGGATATATCTGTAAATTTAAATCATTTAAATAAAATTAAACGTATTTAGCTATTTTCTTCCTTCAAAAATCAAAATTTGATGTAAAAATCAGTTAAAATTTCCTTTAAAATTATTATTCGTTTAATTAAAATTGTTCATCCAATCATAGTAATCTACTAATATATTATATAAATCAAAATTGAGAATTTCTTTCGTATGTGTGTCGTTTTGAGAAATAACTCAACGAAATTGTATGCATTTTTTTTCATTTTGATTTAATACGTTTTCTCTGTTTACAATAAAAAAAACTGCAAAAAATTAACAGTAATTGGAAACTTTAATAAAAAGTAAACACGGATAATTTCCCTGTTTAATTTTTTCCATGTTTATGTTTCCACATGTTTCCATATTTTATATTAGATTAGTTATCCAATATTTTGATTTTAAGCTATAATATAGTTTAACATAGATGTTCATTCTTGGAAACTATTGAATGAACTTTTATCTAGACATTTATTCTCTTGTTCTTGAAAATGTTTTATAAATAATTGGCCATTTTCTTTGTTAAAGAAAAGAAACTGCAAAAACTTGTAATAATAAGAGCTGTAAGACCAGAAACGGAAATTCATAGTTCGTTTCTCATATCACATTAATAGCTATGATCAAATATGTGAGTTTCCACCATTAAACCAACGGCTCAAATAATAGATTAAGTTTGAAGGCGTTTTTTAAAATAAAATAGGCAAAAGCATCATTCGCGTATATGGAATGCAGCAGATTCTTTATGTAATCCACAAAAGGTGGTTGTGTTGTAAGGCACTATAGACATCAAACACTTATGTGCTCCAATGATCCTTAGCTGATACAGGTGCGATTACCAGATCCGTTTCCAATTTCGTTACATGAGGACAGTTAGATTAAAAAAAGTAGTTTACTATATTTAATAGTTTCGGGGCCATGGTAGCCTAGTGGTTAAGGCATCGGCTTTCCGTTAAAAAAGGGTGGGATTCAATTTACAAAACCGCCAAATACCAACCAAATACATGCAATATACGTGCTCGTTAAATCTGCGAAAGTCCTGAGGTCAGTCGTTGAGCAGTTACCATGACGTTAATGCTCTGGAGAAAATTTTCCTCCCCTTCCATACCATTTCGTTACATGAGAACAGTTAAATTGAAAAAAAAAAGTAGTTTACTATATTTAATAGTTTTGGGGCGATGGTAGCCTAGTGATTAAGGAATCAGCTTTCCGTTTAAAAGGGTGGGATTCACAATTTACAAAACCGCCAAATACCAACCAAGTACATGCAATATACGTGCTCGTTAAATCTGCGAAAGTCCTGAGGTCAGTCGTTCAGCAGTTACCATGACGTTAATGTTCTGGAGAAAATTTCCTCCCCCTCCATACCATTTCGTTACATGAGAACAGTTAAATTGAAAAAAAAAAAGTAGTTTACTATATTTAACAGTTTTGGGGCGACGGTAGCCTAGTGGTTAAGGAATCAGCTTTCCGTTTAAAAGGGTGGGATTCAATTTACAAAACCGCCAAATACCAACCAAGTACATGCAATATACGTGCTTGTTAAATCTGCGAAAGTCCTGAGGTCAGTCGTTCAGCAGTTACCATGACGTTAATGATCTGGAGAAAATTTCCTCCCCCTCCATATCAATGTCAAAATTGAGGGCGAGGATCCTCTAGTAGTCAAGTAGTGCCATCTATTTAAGGAGTTTTGAGCAAAGTCGTACATTCCCCTTTAGGGAGCCCTGGTTAAACGAAAGCCGCACTTTGCTGACTTAAATTCTCATAGCCAACATCATAGCGAGCTTGGTTCGTCCAAGTGCTAATATGTAATAACAACAACAGTTTCGGTCAATAGTAATAAGCTGAAAAAAATGAACACATTAACAAACATAAATTATGTCTTTGGAAATTTTGATAATTAAAACTTCAAAAAATCTAAACGCATGTTTGTCATAAAATCTTTTTGTTGAAAATTTTTAGCCGTTTTTCTCGTATTTCTAGCAGATTAATTTTCAATTATCTTGAAATTCTCGAAAATATTAAAATTTATATTCTATTTTGACGGCCCTACTGTGTGCGAACTCAATTGAATTCTGAATAATTAGTTTTTAATACTTATTTTAATTGAATCCTTGATAACAATTAAAATAGATTTCTCGAGAAAATTTTGTGATCTATTCTGATATTAAATATGCGATGGTATTATTTTTTGTAATTAAATATTTATTCTATTATGCGTGGTATTTCAATTAATTTTAATTTATCTTTTATTGTTGAAAATTCTGCTTAAATATTGGAATTTTTTTATTCATTTAACAATTTGAAACTTTAATTCATTCAAAATGAATATTTGCACAGGCTTAATTTCGTTTATGCGATTTTATTCGAATTTTATTTTCCTATTTCTAATTTTGGTTATAAACCTTGATAATTTATAGTTATTGCATTTTTATTTATATTTACAATAATTTTCATTAATTTAATTGTTTCTTATATTTGCAGATTTATAATCTGTGAATTTTTTTTTTCCAATGGCAGTTACAACTGCAACAGAGTCTATTAATGTATTGTTCTCTGATACCAAGGAACCGGCCGGACACAGCAACCTCTTAACTGCCGAGGCGTTGCCCCGGGTGCACCACAGGGGGTGGGCCACCATCGCACCCTCACACATGCCATAGGGACCCGTTTATAGGGTAGGCATCATACTTCATTCACACACACAAGGATCGGACAAAGACAGGATAGAGAGAGAGAAAGTACATCCATGCCTGAACCGGGATTCGAACCCAGGACCTCCCTATCCGTAGTCAAGAAAGCTGACCACTAGACATGTTTGCAGGCATAATCTAAAATTTATAATGCTTTAATTTTAAGTGTATTTTTATAATTTAGACCACTAATTAACAAATTTAGAAGATAGCATATTCTTTTTCATGAAAATAAACTTTTTAAATATGTAAATTAGTCCACTAATTTACATATTTAGAGAGTGCATATTCATTATATATAACTACGTACACTTAGTGGTAGTTTTAGTTGCCAAAGAAGTTGTTTTAAAAGAATTACATCGTAACTGTGAAACAATAAAATTGAAATTCAGAAGAGAAGTATGAATAAATCTGTATTCCAATTATAATAGTGCTGTTTCGATTGATAGTGAAACATATAGAATTAGAATGGTCCTTTATGGAATTAGAATGGTGTTAAATCTTCAGTAAAAAACTGTTACAATTATATATTATACATGATAATAATACAATTTCATAAAATTTGTTTCTAATTCCTGAAAATTAAGCTCTTATGCCGTATATAACAACATTTTGAAATTTTGGTGCAAAACTATACTACCTGATAAAATATGTAAACCTATAAAACCAAAATGCTTATTTTACATAATATTTAATAAAAAAATTTTTTCCATGGATACTTCTTAACAGACGAAGAGAATTGACAAAGACAAAACCTCAATGGTTCACTGCTTCAATTAAGTCCAGCACTCTGCTTCAGGGACAACCAGGACAGATTGCCCACTGTTCGCAAGGCTTAAGTTCTCAAAGTACCTTAGTGACGATTCGATTTTCTATTCTCCATCTTAAGCGGTCATGGTCGTGATTTCGAGATTATGCCCTATTTGAATGGGTAATGAGCTCGTCACTCGTTCGAAGAGGGCTTGGCGAGAGGTCACCGTGGTATTGATTCAGAACTCAGAAGCTGCCCTTGCAAGCCTGTTGGAATAGTTATTAGAGCTTAAGAGGAAGGCTGCCACGCGAATATAATCATCGGTTACAGTGGCACTGATTGTGTGCCCGCCTGTTGATATCAGACGTGTAGTGAAATTGAGCATTCCGTCTGGGGGTTTGAGCAGACCTGTAACCGGAACTCCAGTTTCCTTCTCTTGGAACTACAGTGATTAAATTCGAATAGCGGCTTATTGAGCAAGCAGTGTAAGACTTAGAGGGAATACTTTATGTTTTGTCAGGGGTGAACAGTATATTTAGGAATCCTTATTAATCACCAGCTTTGCTCTAACACAATTATTGGAGCAAAGATTTTGATGTTTTAATAGAAGCTTTCTGCGTATTTATTCTTTCGTCTAGCTAAAAATGTATTCTAAATACATATTTGAAGATGTTTATTGATTAGGTTATATATTCATATTGAGTAACCACATTTAAATTTAATTTCAGCAAGTGAATTACTTTTCAAATAAATAAGTAATGATGTCACAAACAATGCCAAGTAAGTAGTTTAAATAAATGTCCCTAATTAGACACATTAAAATCTGTTTATTTATATTCAAAGTAAGGTTAAAAAAAATTAGAGTTCATTACTCAATCAGAAACAGCATTTATACATAATATCTGGTGAAAACAAAATTGTTTTGATAGGAATTTTAAAATACTTCTCATTTTACTACGCATACTTTTATATTTCTTTATGATGACAAAATAAAGAAGGTCAAATGTGTGTTTTTGGATTTAATTCAAACCGATAAAATGTTAATCACTTATAGAAAATATATGTTGTTGAAACAATTAAATATTTATTGGATATAGAAAAGACATGCATTGAAACTGAAAGTTTCCTTTTTGAACTAACGTAACACACCAGTTTAATGGATATCAAATATGAATTAATATATAAAAATAACATAAAATTCATTTACTTTCAATCATTTTCTGACTTATAAAATGGTTGATGTATATGAATTAAGTTAGCGTATATAATCAATGGCTTAGTAATCTTAGACCAGTTCAATCCAACGAATGTCAAAGTCATTTATTTTCAGTCGTTTTTATTAACTTATTTATATGAGAGATGATAATAGGCACTTAGTTAAAATAACCAGCATTATCAATGGCATAATAATTTGACACCAGTTGTCATCAAAACATCAATGGCAATCAGTCCTAGTTTGAAATCTTATTAAGTCTACTGGAAAGTTCTGTCCATTTTTTGGAATAAAACAAAATAAATGTTTTTCTCAAAGTCAATAAATTTGTTAAATAATATAACTGCGATTTTTTATTAATGACTTCTTGCAAGCGTGAGGGCAATCTGTATACCCCGTTTTTGAAAACATGTTTCATCTTTTCATGCGAAAAATTGAAACAGTGCTTGATTGTTATCTTCTTCAACTTTGAATTTTTAGCCTTTCAAATATTTTCTAAGGACAAAAAAATGTGATAGCTGGAGGGTAATAAGTCCGGTGAATATGTTGTATGGGACAGAATTTCTGATGCTAGTTCTGCAAGTTTTTGACGAGCTTCTTTCTTGGACTGTTTTCTGGACTGCGCCCATTAAATTATCCAGTTGCTGGCAATATTTTTTTCTGATTTGAGCTTTTCGATCAATTTATTAATCATGATCCTGTGTTGGTCCTCAAATGTCCCGCCACATACACAACACTCTGTAATTCAGAGTCAAATTTGTTTTAGCGTTTTAATGGCAAGAACTTCCGCATTAATATTCTCTTTTCTTTAGCATGTTTTCACAGATAACTAACTTTTCAAATCCAGATATTATCCGGTTCAAAAAGAGATCGATTTTGTTCCGAACAAACATGCATAGGCATATAGTGACTCGACCATCAAAATTCTTTTGACTTAGTTTATGTGAGACTCATTTTTAGTATTTTCAAACCAATCTTATGTTCCGAATATGGTCCGAAATAATATGCTGAGCTGAATTATGTTTTCTATGATCTCCGATGTTATGAGAAAAAGATCTTGCTCTAATTTTAACAGCATCGTCTTTGAACAACGGATACAATATTCCGGTAGACCTAATATTTAGCAGCGTAAGACCATGAGTATTCCAGTAGTGTGTCTTAAGTTCAAATCTAATCTACCAAACTTTTTCTCTCTGTGTATTTGCTAGAGTATATTTTCAGGTTTCATCCCTTGAAACAAGTGAATACGGAACCCATTTTTAGAAACGTTTGCTCAGACGGCAATGAACGTTGAATGTTAGAAAGATTTACGGCTTTTATCAAGTATACAAGTTGACATACTTGAAAACAATATTTTTTTCCTTATTCTGCTACCACTGGGTTCAACTTCGAAAGTTAAAATAATGGAAAATTACTGTGTGATTTAATTAATCATCCTAGATTCTTTAGAACTTTTTATGGTGTTCTGAAGATCACAATATAGGTTAAATATTCGTCTATATCTTTCCACTAATGTGGTAACTGAGTCAGATGAGATAATAGTACAACCACTTTCTTATGGTTTAAAATTAGAAAATTCTTAACGTTTGTGTGACTTAAAAGGCATTTCCATTCACATCAATATGCATAATTGTAACATTCAATTAAAAATATTGATCTATTTATCAAAAATTATATGATTCAAGTAATTCTTATATTCTAGCGTATAAATCATTGGCTCTAGTTTGTTAATGTATATATAAATTTGTTTTGAACAAAGAACTAGCAAATCATTAAAACTAAAAGATAAAAGATATTCGTTATTTACACCATCTCAAATGATTTAATAATCCCACGTTTCTAATTTTTCCGAATAATAATTTAATAGTTCCTTCGGCAGAAAAGATTTATATGGTTTTCTTTTATGCTTCCTTCTGATTAGATCGGTAATAGCACTTTGGATTCAAATTGCAATTGCTTTAACCCAAATCGCTTATATGACTTTCATTAAATAATAAATTTCCTTAATAGAAGAGTTATTTGAATATTTTGATTAGACTTTTAGAGTTTCCATATTTCTTTTCAAAGCATCTTAAAAGTACAAATAGAATATTCATCATTTTGTATTTTAAAATTTGCTTAGCAGAAAAATGCAAATAAAATTATAGTGATTTTTCTTTCAGATATTACATTCATTTTATTTATTTATTTTTCGCACTGAAAACTTTTTCCATTGTATTAAAAATAATATGCATATCGTTACTTCTTTAAATAAAGATTGCTTTACACTAAAAGAATGCGCAATTTTTACATTAATTTAAAAACGTCTTGTTTATCATTATCGTAAAATATTTTAAGTGTGCATATAGATGTATTATTATTCTGAAATGCACATCGTATAATTCAGTGTAATAAAGTATATTTTAAGCCTATAGAAATAATTTGTAATATAAAATTAAGGCTCAGATGCCGTATGATACAAGACTCCAAATTCTTTACTTTTTGCCGATGAAGAAATGCTGCCAAGGTGACATATTGTGACGTGAGTGATGACATAAATACTGGGTTGCCAATATAGAATTTTTAACATAATTTTTATAGGTCTCTATATTTATGACGTAACAAAAGCCAGGTTGCCAGATACATAAGAAAATCCGCCAAAATATCACCAAACTCATAATTTGGCATCCTGGGTTATACGGCATCTGTGCCAAAATTAATATGTGTATCGTAATTTATTCTTAGTTATATTTGCGATAGATTAAATTATCTGCATTTTAAAATATTTTTGCTTTATGCTATTCTATGTTAATTATTTTCGTATAATTCAATTTATGTGAATAACAATGCAAATAAATTGATGTTAAATAAAATTCTATATCATATTCTGATTTTGACAGAGCATAGTAGACAATATAACAGCAAAAAGCTTATACCAAGTATTTTAATAATTATTCCGTAAATACACTTTATAGAAAGATTTTCATTGGTTGTTAGGTATATTCATCTGCCTCAAGAGAAAGAAATCTAGAAAATTCCCAAGCACGCACACTTAGACAGACGTGTATTTAGATGTGTAACGTCCTTCTGAAACTGTTCAATAATGTATGAAATTGCAATTGGGATCTTTAGATCGGAAGTTTGTCCAGCCATTTGGTCCTAATGATCCTTATTTTGTTACTTCACTGTGAATATATGTGTTTAAGCGATTACAATAAGATCACACAAAAATACTTCACTAAGTACTAATGTTTTTCAGATTCACAATCGATTCCTATCTAATGGAAAACCATTCATATTTAAGACAGTTTTGATTCCTCAATATTCAGTTACTATTTGCATGCAAGGATTCATTAGATTAAGGAGTACTTTATGAAAATCGACTGCTTATTTGAGAATCGAACCTATAAACTGATGAATTTAAAATTAGAGAGATAACAATTGATTTCAGGTTTTAAAAAAGAGAATATATTATTAAAATAGTAAAAGAATTTTTTAGTAATAAACAGAGATCCACTGAGTATATTTATCCCTCCATTGCATAGCATGAATTGATTACTCCTTTGCCCTGATTACTCCGTTCAAAATAGATAGTACCAAATTATAAAGAGAAATTTGGTAATCTATTATAGAGAAGAATTATTCCATGAAAACAGAGATGACTGCACGCAGACCCCCCCCACACACAAATCTGCCAATTTTTTGGCATAAAACTGGCAATCGCATTAGTCCATGAATCTTTATTTGTTTATACTATAAATTATATTTGTCATTTATATCTTATACCAACCATTAATAAGGTGTTTTTCATGGCGTATCTATCTAATAAAATTGCTGTTAAAATCTACAAATCAACATTTCTGGAATACACAATTAGCATGAAGTCCTGTACTTTCCATATAAATGTTGAATAAACGTATGTTTAGTGAATAAAACAGCTGGTTTTAATAATGCATGGAAAAATTTATAAAGAGAATATACAATGCTAACTATAACATAATAATAACGGATCACTTTACAATTCTAATAAGTGTTTCCAATGCTCTAATAAGCATTTTAGTAACTATAGTTATTTCTTTCGTTACATTTGAGATCCTGAGTACGCCACTTTATAACAATCATCATTCGCTTAAAATATTCATGATGTTTATTAACGTTTGATCCACGTCACATCGTATTGACATGGCGTTGTAAATCTGAAATGTCAACGAATTTGCTGCCTGCCTTCAAATCACATTCTTCGAGCGGCAGCAAACAAGGCGAAGTTCACCATTCAATGTCTGTGAATAGTGCCGAAGTTTATTTCGTTAATAAAACGATTTATTGAATAAGGAGCAAAACATCAGTTTGAGAAGACGTTCATTCATTCAAATCATTAATGTATGTAAAATAGAACCACAGAAAAAGCAAAATGAAGGAAATAAGACGAAACATCCACTTTTTGGTTAGTTAAAATCGGCAAGGCTGATTTGAGTTTTTAAAAATTTAATTAATGGAATTCTGAATTAATAATTGCAATATTTATAAACTATCTCAATATTTAAGTTAATAAAAAAATTCATATTTCACATATTTCTATCTAACAACAAACAAGCTTCACTTCGAATTATTCTGTATTTAATATATCTAAGACAATTTACTGAATAAAACTTTGAAAACCCTTTAATTCATAAAAAAAACCCAAAAGTATTTATTATTATATTATTGTTTTTTTTATGGGAAGTTTGTTCATCTTATGGGACAAAAGTGAAATTACCAATGAGCAATAGCTAATTATTTGACGTTTTCCGCAAATAAATTTGTCACCAAAGATCTTTTGAAATTTCCATGTTTTTCCCCTTTAAACACATATATGCCACATGTTAAAATCATGGAAAATTTTGAAAGTGAAACAAAGGAGTGAAATAAAATATGTTTCATAAAAAACCTAGAAGTGTTGCATTGTGCGAAAATGAAATTCTGTTATTACGTATTACATTCAATACAACTTTAATATTACATTGTTCAATATTCAACTTCAATTTATTGTAAATATTATTTATAAAATTTTAATCATAAATTAGGTTTTTGTGTGTGAATACTAAATATAATCAAAAAATATTTAAAGTATTAACATTAATACACATACCAGTTTTTACAATTTATATAAATATGCCACAAAAGGCGAAAAACCATTTTTAAAAATGATTATTTGGATTACGAAACTTACTATAACTCAAAAAGTAAATTTTAATTTTTTAATTTATAAAATTGTTAGAATATTGAATATTTGTTTTATCATTATTAAATTAACATTAAAAAAATGTTATAGAATAAAAAATTTAACTTTTATAACTGAAACTATTTAATCGCTAATTTAAAACTCGAGTAAAATCTGAGAAAACAACGAATTAAACAAGGCATTTATTTGTGACGGAATCTAATAAATATCAACTTGTTACAAATTTAAAATGCCTTCCGCCATTTGTTTTCAGGCATTTATTACCAAGACAATGATTCCTGATGCTAAAACTTCTAGCGAAGATTTATATCCTCCCCCCCCCCCATTAGCCAATTGCTTGGCTTCCATTCACGTCTTGGCTCGAGAAGTCTCATTAAACTTGGCTATCACCTGTTGTGCAGAAGACCCTTTGCTAACGAGGTTGTACAACTTTCAGTCTTTGGGGTTCAGCTGCATGTTAACACGCCTCTGTCAGGCCATTCCTCTCCATTATGTAAATCATATTGCATAATCGCTCCTGAACCCTCAGCAGTCACGGGGCCATTAAGATTTTAAGTGGCTGTCCCACCCCTTTTGGCGGGATTTGGCGAGGAGTTCTTTATTCTGAAAGCGTTCTATTCGCTGCTATTATCTGGAAATATTCTTTGGGACAGCGGAAAAAGAAGGATTGTGAGCGTAGCGAGACAGAAGAAAAGTTGCAATTTTCTGGAAGGGAAATGTATGTCGTGTCTTGGGCGTTGAGGGACTTTGAATCGTAAAAGATGGATCTTCTTATTGATTTTCCGTGAGCGGTTAAAGTTAAGATGGATGGATTTGTGGTAGGTGGCTTTCGATGTGCAAGAGATTTTGTCACGGGCGAATAGACCCAAAGTCCGAGTTCTTTTCAGTTTTCTGAAACCGGCTTGGGAAATGTTCCTGGAATAAATAAGTGTCTCTAAACTCAGTCTACATTTATATATTTCTCTTTCTTGGTATGTGAGGGTGTCCATATTTATATATATTGAACTATAAAGCTATTTTTAAGAAAAATGAGTTCTATAATTTAGATCATGATGAAAAGTTTATTTAAATCAAGTAGCTGTAAATGTAGCAATATATTTTTTTTAGAAAAAAATAATTAATGTAGCAATTTTAGTAATTGAATTTTAAATTTTGTCGAATTGTTCTTGAATATTCAATTAAGAGAAAGGCCGTGGTCGTTGGGTGAGTAAAAGAATTTTCATCATTTTCAGCAAATAATGGATTCGAAATGTTGTACATCAAAAGACAATACTGTTGAGTATGCTTATACACGCTAAAATGTTTATAGTATCCACACACAATGTGATTTTACTAATGTGAAAGCAAAAGTACTAGCTCTGGTGTTGACCTCATCATTTGAATATTCTTCAAAATTAAAAGATGATTATCTATCATTCAGTGACTTCAGTAGGAAAAAAACATATTAATGAAAATGAGTAACAATGACATATTTTTGAAAAACACCCTAAATAAGGATATAAGGTGTAAGTATGATATATCACTCTCCAAGGTATTTCTCGAAAAATCTAGCTTCCTTTGTTTTGATTATAGTGTTGTCAATTCGATTTTTTACTGCTTTTAGGATATTTTTTGTTGCCAGGTTTGCTTTTTTCTCGTGTTTTATGTCACTTTTACTTCATATATATGATTTCTTTAAGTGGCAACAGAATTTGAATTATTTGTTCAAAGTTTTAATTGGGATGACTTTGGAAAATTTCCAGTTCCAAAAACAGCTTAGCGATGAAAAATTTCTCAGTATCGAAATGGGGTGATATATACTACTTGTACCGGATACAGTCAAGATAATTAGTTTATGTGATTACATAATTTAATTTAACATAAAATTCATATTTCCGTGCGGAGTATAAGAATGTATAAGCTGTATCATTTACTTAGACAACTTTAAGCAAACAACGTTTTATTAATAATTATCATGGGCACAAAGACCGTATAATCCAGGATGCCAAATTCTGAGTTAGGTGATTTTTTGGTGAATTTTCTTATGTATCAGGCAGCCTAGTTTTTATTACCATATATTATTATTATCATAGAGATGGAGACCTATAAAAATTATTCAGTAAATTCTATTTTGGTATCCCTAGTATTACGTCATCGCTCACATCACAATACGTCATCTTGGCAACATTTCCTCATCGCCAAAAAAATTCAGAATTTGGAACCCTGGATTATATGGCCCCTGTACGCTATCATATTTCATCATCTGAGTATTTATTGTTATTATTTGTCACTTGTCCCGCACATGAGGTGTTTAAGTGTCAAGTTTATGACAAAGTCTCATAGAGCATAGGTGAAAATAACTTGAGATTAAGAAAATATTAAATAAAAACATATTCAATTGAATTTGCATTATCGGGTTTCCAGACAGGGGAAAATGTTGTTAATAATTCATCATCAACTAAATTAAAAGCAATCAATTTTTATTTATTTATTATTTAATTAGGTACATCATTAAGTTTTTTATTATAGTTATTACATTATATTGCATTTCATTTATAACATTGCAGTTCTGTAATCATATTCGGCTCATAAGAGCATCTTATATTTCAATGATTAATATATAATACATTACTCATTTATACTAAAACGCACAATTGACTGATTAGTTTTCTGTTCCAAATTTAAGTTTATTAGAACGAAAAGTACAACTAAGAATGCTAAAAAAAATTAAAATAAATATTAAAAATACACCTTGAATGACCCAAAATTGCAATGGAGAGTGCTAAAATTGTTTGTATTTTAGCACGCTCTATTTCACTTGATTTAAAATTATTTTCTGCGATTACCTTACAGCATCATAATTATACTTTTTTTTATTAGATTTAGACTAATAAATTAGATTCAGTTGGATCTTTCGTTAAATATTGGTATATATTTAGATTTTTGTTACAATACAGACGATAAACATTAACGTACACAAATGAAAACAGAACAAAAGACGTGAATTTCTTAAATAAAATTAAATACAGTTATTATAGAAATTTGGTTTTTATACTGCAATTTGTTTTAGGCAAAATTTTAAAATTCAGTATTCCTTGACATTTTGGTGATATTTTATATTCAAAATAGACGCCAAAATATGAATATCAAAGCCGTTGCTTCTTTACAAAAGATAAAGATATAAATGTTAAATTTTATCGCCAAAATTTATCTCTAAATTTTTCCCCAAACCAAAGGGTACCCACCCGATTCTACATCGAATCTTTGTTTTATTGCATTGCTTATTTAAATTTAAATTTCAAATGATAAGAATGAGCGGTAAATTTTTCTCTTCAAATGTAAATAAAACTGTACTAGATACGCATTTTAGACCATAACTATTTAATATATATGATATATTTGGGATGGTTAAAGATTAAACTCGTTACCTTTTTTACCACACATAGGTGTGATATTTCCATTACCAAGAAAATTACGGTTCTTAATTAATCTAAAAATATATGAGCAATAAAAATAACATAATATTTAAAAATATTAATTAAAATAAAACTTAAATAAAGCATATAAACAATTATGAATAGCTTAAAAATAGATTAGTATGTAATATAACCAACACTTACATAAATTTGTTTTTCATAAATGAAATAAGCTAAAAATAAATAAACAATTATTACCCACCACATACAATTTCTTTATCAACTTAACGAGTCATAATTCACTATATGAGAAGAAAAAAACGCCAAAAATAATCCTTTAGCATTAAAGCATCTGAAAATGTATTTATCTCATGAGAAAATCTTCATTAAACGCGTTTGCGTAATCTGATCCGTTAGCCCATCATATTCACCTTGAAGACTGATAGAATTTATTCTGCGTAAAGTGTGTAGGTTCCTTAAATTAATTAAAACTCGTCTTCCATTCTGGGAAAATGGCTTCAGAATTCTTAGATGTCACCCCCCTTCATGTCGTTGAATAGCCACAGTTTCCTGTAAAGATGTTTAATTACCAAAGGCGAATGTTGAGAGTATGAGTGCTGTCGCCGTCTTGCGGGATGCCAGAAATGATGTCATTCCAGGAGGCTTGGGAAGAGCTTAATAGTTTTAAGAAACTGGGGAGCTTAGATTTAGTAGATACGCATCACAAAAAGGAATCTTTTTTGTATTACAATACATACATTTTAATACATTTGGGTATTTTAGTTTACATTAATTTACATCATGCCATTTTTTGGATAAACTCTGAATATTTTTATCTTGTTAAGATAAACAATTTTTGTAAACTATTGAAAATATTTTAAAGCTGATGTTTTATAATTTTATAAGATGTTCCAAAAAGTTATAATCCTCATAAACTACATTTGATGAGTTTACCATTTTGACTAATTTACATCATATTTCATAAACGTACTCTTTAAATCTGGGGAATCGAAAGTTCTGTGGTCAGTCGTTGAGCAGTTACCATGGGTGCAATGGTCTGGAGAAAATTACCACCTCCTTCAGATCAATACCAAAATTAAGGACGTGAAACCTCTGGTGGTGCCATCTATCGGAGGATTTAAAGAGCAAAGTCGTATTTTCACCTTCGTGGTGATCTGCTTACACGAAAGGCTCACCCTATTGATCTAAAGTCACGCAGACAAGGCATAGCGTGCTTGGCTTGTCATGTGTCATTAGTAACAACAACAAAAAACTATTATAAGGGAGATTATAAAACTCTAAACAATGCAAAAGTGACGAATGATAAAGAATTGTTACAATTTAAGCATATATTACCAGAAAGCGCGACCAAAATAGGATACCTCGGCCCTTAAAAACTATAAAGAGTTATAATGACCAAAAATGTCTTTACAGAAACAAAAATGCAGCATTTATTTGATAAATTACATTATTTTTCGTTTCTAATTCATATTATTGAATTACGGGAATTAGCAAAAACCTTAAAACTTTGACAATAAAATAGCACGTAAATAATACGTTGTTGTTACTTACGACGCTTGGACAAGCCCAGCTCGCTAGTCAAGTTGTATGCGAATTTAAGTGAGTATGATGTGTCTCATTTAATCATAGCACCACGAAGGTGAAAGCACGACTTTGCTGCTAACTCCTCCCATATATGGTACCACCAGAGAATACACTCATTCAATTTTGACATTGATCTGTTAGAGGAGGAAATTTTCTCCTGACTATTACACCCATAGTAACTGCTCAACGGCTGGCTACAGCACTTTGAATTCCACAAATTTAACAAGCACGTATATCGCATGCACTCGATGGGTCTTTAGCGAGATTGGAAATTGAACTCCGACCTTCTAGAGGGAAAGCCTTAACCACTTTACGACTATTAAAAAATATAAAGAGCATAAAGACTGAAATATGGACAGAAATATCCATCCGGAAATAAAAAAAAATTGTATAAATTGTCAATGCCTTAAATGTGAATTGAAATTAATTTTATTAATAGTAGTATTCATTGAATTAGGTTATAACCATTTTGAATTGTGATGATTGTCAGTCAATATCATAATTTTGGTTTCAAATATTCATTTGGAATAAAATTGGAGTATTCTGTGGAAAAAGGAACGGTTTGTGTACATCGCTGTATTAAAGTCATATTACCAATTTATGTTTATAGCAGTGTATAATTGAGAACGCATAAAAAATACTTATAGGCTATTATGAAGCATATGACTGACACCACCTTTCGAGGAAACCTATTAATATATTAAATGCAATGTTCACTTGTCACAAAAAAAGGAACTGGTAACCCCCTTATCACCCAGCCAAACAAATTTGAAAGCAAAAAGAGAATTCTAAGTATTCATCTTCAGTTTATCAGAATTTACTCAGATCAATATGTTTTCATTGAGCACATAATCTTAATCTGTTCCTCAAATTTCATTTTATTTCCTTTTAATGGTACTCTATTAATATACATTATAAAAATTCAATAAAAAATTGAACCGGCTAGGATTTATTTTATACATATCGTCAACTTTAAAACTTATCTAAACTCCTGACTAATTCTGTCTCAATCTAGTACTTAACGAAATAATGCTACAAACAATAGTGCAGATATTTTTTGATCAATCAACCACTAATTCTCAATTATTATAAAGTAAATAGGTAGAAATTATTGACAAGAGTTGACTTCTGATGATTGATAAAAAGAGATTGAGCAATCATTAATAGTTATGCTGAAGTAAAGCAATCATGTGTACTGCTTTGATGTAGTTCCAGTTTTTATCACTAGATGCCATAGTCCTTGCAGCTGACGTGTTTCTCATGCTTGAAAAAGATAGCATTTTGAACCATTTATTCTTTAGACATTATAATACATTTTTTATGTGTCAAGTGTAATAATTTTTATTTTTAACAAAATCATTTAATTACTTTTAATAGCAGGAAAATAATTTAATTTTTTAATCTCTTAAATTATGTCGACTGTCAGAAAGTTCTATTTATACCAGGTATAAAGAAGAAAATTGAAAAGTAGAGAATTTAATAACGATAAATACATAAAGTAAATTGTTTCCATATCAGTATCTATATCTATCTATCTATCTATCTATCTATCTATCTATCTATATATATATATATATATATATATATATATCTATATATATATCTATATATATATATATATATATATATATATATATAACGACCGCATAAACTCTGCACAGCTAGATTCCTTGTTGGGAATACATAAAAATTGCCCAAAGAAACGTTCCTGTAGGATCCATTGCTTACGAAAAAAAAAATACGAAAACCAAATTAACACACGTCACTTTCGGATCAAGAAAAAAAACACTTTATTGGAGATATCAACAACAGTTTTTGCATATCTTTCCAGATGATAATGTTTAAAACGTTCTCTGTACATATTGCGTCATGCATGCGTGCGGAATGGAATGCGTATGGTGGGCAGGTATTCCATTCGTGAGTACTACGACATGTACTTTATGTAAGGCCGATGTAATGGAAATCTGTCTTGTTCCACCACGATTGGGCTCCGGCGCACTTCTGTGCTCCTGTACGTAGTTGGCTGGATATGGAATACACCGACCGCTGGATTGGATGTGAGGATCTGGTTCAATGTTCGCCAGATTTTACACCGTTGGACTTTTTCCTGTGTGGTCATCTTAAAGAACTGGTGTATCGAGACATAATCCCAACACCAACTTAGTTGATCATCTGCACGCTGCTTATAGTTTGGTGGACACTGCGATGCTGCAACTTGTGAAGACAGCCATTCCACGGCGTGTTCAAGCCTGCCTTGAAATTCAAGACTGATACTTTGAACCTCTGCCTTAAATTGTGCATATACTGTTGTTGATATGTTCAATGAAGTGTTTTTTCCTGCACCGGCAGTGATGTCATAGAGGAAGCTAGGTGTGCAAATTTTATGCTGTCGTTTTTGGACACCCTATGTGTGTGTATATATATATACTAAATATTTAATGTATGCATTATATATAAATCATTATCATTATCAAATTCATTATCAAATCATTATCAAATCACTATAAGCAAATGTTTATAATTTTCTGTTGGATAATTATAAAGAATATATTTTTATAGAACACAGAAATTTTTTTAAACTTTAAGAGAAATTAGGTTAACCAATCCATAATTCTGTAAGTGCGATAGTAAGTCTTTAAGCTTAAAAAATAGTTATTAATTGATATTATTATATTATAAATATTTTCTATAAAATTAATAATGCGAATGTATTTCAAGCACTTTCATTTTATGATCATGATTTCCTAGCAAAATGATAGTGAAGTAAAATAAACTTGTTTTATTTGAGTAAATTTTTGTTTGTGATGTATTGTCTATTCGTTGTAGTTCAGATAGTTGTATTTAATGATTTTTATTTCAACTTTTGACGGATGATTGTTAGTGTTTGAGCTTTTCCATTACGTATTTCGTGAGTTTAAGTCTTGAAAAAGAATTCTCATATCGGTCTGTTTATTTTTCAACTTTACGTTAGTTTTGTAATCGTTTTTTTTAACTGTTTTGTTTTTTATATAATACATAGAGACTGCTCTTTTGCCCTTCTGTAATTGTTTCAAGCTCTAAATTCAACATTTCTTACAATTTTTCAAGCCCGGATAGTATTAAATAGACAAAAATTCATACTTAATGTTTTAGAATTCAGTTTTTATTAGAGCTATGCTATTTTGACTGCATCTCTATTTGTAACACACACACACACACACACACACACACACACACACACACACACACACACATATATATATATATATACATATATATATATATTATATATATATATATAATATATATGTATTATATATATACATACATACATATATATATATATATATATATATATATATATATGAATAATTTAAAGTAGTAAGTACAACATAAATATAATGTTTATTAAAAGAAATGAATACAGTGCCAACAAATATATATTTGGTCACCTACACAGCGTATAAACAATTAAAGGTAGATGTGTCAAGAAAATTAGCAAGATAAGATATCATATAAAGATAGATAGTACACACAAGACAAAGTTTCAGAAATCAATAAAAAAAAATAAAAAATAAAAAAAACAATATAAAACCTAGAAAATTAAAATTTAGGAAGTTAATAAGCGTAGGGATTGTATTTTCATCAGGGAAAAGATGATCAGTTATGCAAATATAATCACCTAAACAATGAACATATTTTTAAAAAATCTCCAATAATTGTCAGGTAGATAAAATTGTCATCTCTTAAAAACTACACTACAAAGAACTGATAAGAACTTCATATGTTGTGTTTATCGTAGAGCTTGTTCTGAATATCCGCTGTATGAGTTCTATTCTCTAAAACAAGGTACGGCCACAGTGAAAGGTAACAAATTATCAAGGATTATAAGAAAAAGAGAGAGAGAGAGAAGAAACGAGTAATTGGCTTTTAATTTTCACTAAGCAATGTGTGAAATGTGTGAATTGTAAATAAACAATTACAACTTCCCAAAAGTGTTTAATATATCATCAAGTTTTCTTTTAAGAAATGAATATGTATACACCTTGTAGATGTAGTATCCCTTACGCATGTGTACCAGTGATGAAGCTGTAAATAATTACTTGAACTTGTTTCAAATCGAAATAAGTTTATGGTTAAATTTTTATATTTAAGTGACTTTACATCTATAAGTCAATCATCTGATCAAAATAACTTAAATCAGTTAATTATGCTGGCCAAGCTATTGATAAAATATGACAAATACTTCTATCATTTCCAAAGTAATCATTTAGTTATTTATCTTGTGGTCGGTCATTCAGTGTAATAGTCTGGAGAAAATTCTCTCTCCCTCCAGATCAGTGTCAAAATTGAGAGTGAAATATCTGATGGTGCCATTTATCGGAGGAGTCTTATGCAAAGCCGTATTTTCATCTTCGTGGTTCTCTAGTTAACCAAAGACCTACCATTCTGTCTTAAATTCGCATAGCCGACGGTATGGCGAGCTTGGCTTGTCCGAGTGTCATAAATAACAACAACAACATAAAAACTAAAATGGCCTCTAAAACAATATTATACTTTGAGCATAAATCAGGAAATACTGAATTATTCTTGTAAATTTAATACATTTTTCGTCATTTGCCTATTGCAAAATTATTGTTGAAAATGATCTCTTGTTTTCACTTAACGTTTCAAAATTATTTTTATTATAAAAATAATTTACATTTGGTATCATGATTTTATTTTAAATCTTTAAGTATTTTTTACTTCTTTTGAGCACTTTCTTTTTATTTCTTCCTTTTTAACAAGTTTTCGTTTTCAAAATAAATACATTGAATTACCATTTTATGACATTTACCCTGAACAATAATAGCAATAAAATCATATTTAAGAATATTTTTTCTTATTTTTTAGTCATGAATTATAGCCATAAGCTAGTAATTTTTTCTTTTTTTCAGGTTAGTAAAATTTTTGGTTGTTGCATATGTTTCTACTTCAGGTAATGTTAATTTTTGTTGTCATATGCTCCAATTTAAGAAGAAACTATAGTTAAATTGAAAATTTTAAATACATTAGTTCTTTATCTATCATATAATGCTTACAATTTGTTAAAAATACATAAATCATTTTGTAGTTACTATTTTTCTATTTAAATAACATTTATCGAAAATTCATAGCAATTTATGCTTTACGGTGTATTTTGATATGTGATATTTCTTGTGATATTCTTTATTTAAGACAAGAATCTAATTACAGTTTTTCATTAAGAATATGATGATATTTATAATGTTTTTCAACCATTCGGAGCTTAACTTATATGATTACAATGATTTACAGTATTTTGATTTAAAAAAACGTACTGATATCTTTTCAATTTTCCGAAGTTCTCTGTATTTTAAATAATATCATAGTGCTATATATAAGTTTCAAAATGTATAAAATTATCGAAAAAATAATTACGAAAATTAATATAGTTTTTAAAAATATGTATATTTTAATTTCATTAACATTTAAATTTCATTCTGGTACTAATCGAATCATTAAATACATCGGAAGATTTTGACGTATTTGAAACATTTTAAATTGTTCAACAGAATTATATAACATCAATAAGTTGAAGTTATTTGTATTATTTACAACAATAAAGAATATAAATATATTCACGTTGAAACATAGCATTATTAAATTTAGTTATTAAATATGAACAAGAATATCTTAATAACATCCATAAAGTTATGTTTCAAAGTTTCGTGGATATATGAAAGATTTTGTTAATAGGTAATTTAATCATTACGCATTTCAGCGGAATCATTTCCTCTAAAAGTCAGTTTAAAATGATTAAAATATCCAAAAATATAATTAATATAATTGCAAAAAACTTTAAAATTACAAAATATTTTATAAATTAATTTACGATTAATGAATTTAATTATTCAAAATTCGTACCAAGGAAGAGAGAAATAATAGTAGAAACCATTTCTAATAAAATTTATGTATGCAATTTTGTTACCTTTAATGTAATCCACTAAATGCACTGTCATGTTTTAACAGGTGTGCAAAATGTAGGTTTCCAAAAATGATTTATTTAATCGACAATCAGACATTTTCAAAATCAGTGAATTTCGAAGTGTTTGTAAATATCTGCAATTATGCATTCAGTATTTACACATATTGGAAATATCGTCTACGAGATATATTTATAGATAATAAAAACACTGAAAATATGATGCTCTTTACACGCGCTTGATCAGAAAATAATCGCTTTCTTCTAAGTTTTCCTAATCGATCAATGCGAATTATAGAACTCAATGCAGTTACAATGGAACAAACCAAACTGAATCGCACTATGATTATGAATTTTTTAATAACATCGTTCCCCTAAAGATAGTTTTCTAAAAATGAAAATAAATTCATTAAATCGTTAATATAGTATCATTAAATTTCACAAATTTAAATTTGCTATGAGAATATTATTTCACAAATATTTGCTTTAGTTTTCATGACTGAAAAAATGTTTTTATAACAAAATTCCGTTTGTATTCAAAACTTATATAATATTGATTTTTATAATAACTATAAAGTTCATTATAACAATAATACCTCATCACACAATATAAAATTACAGTTCATTCACTTGAAATAGATAAAAAATGAAAAATATTTTTTGGCATTTGTAACATTTTCTAATTCTTGTGATGCAAAATTTCATAAAATGAAATTTTCTCCTGAATGATTTTTAAACTTCATATGAAAATCTAATAATTGTGTTTTACTAACAGATACTGTACTATAGCAAAGGTGATATTCAAAATAATCGGCGAATTATATATAATAATCTAATGTACTTTGCGCTAATAAAATTCAACTTTAATGCACTTAAAAGTTATTTGTAGAGATAACTAATAAATCCTAATCTTTCATGGTATTCAAATCCAGAACATGTTATGCAATATTGAACAGATTTCGATGCCATCTGATGCAGTATCGAAACAGTAGTTAGTGTTTCGATACTACGATGAATGAGCTGGATTCTAAAAATATATAATAATAATCAAAAAATAATTGTTGAAAATGATAGACATATCTTATTAAAACTTTGTGCAGTAAATCCTCGTCTTTCATGGATTCAAATCTAGAACATATAAATATTGAAACAATTTCGATGCCATCTGATGCAGCATCGAAACAGTAACTAATGTTTCGATACTACATCTGGATTCCATAAATATATAATAAAAATTATAATAAATAATTGGTGAAAATATTGGACATATCTAATCAAAATAATGTACAATCTTTATTTTTCTTTACAAAACGCAGCAAGTATATTTTCCATGTAAAGATTAAATTAATTTTACTTTCAGAAAAGAAATGTTAAGTTACTCTTCTTCCTGAGAAATAAACATGTTTCCAAGTGTTTCGAAACGTATTGATATTTGCGTCTTAGAGAAAGATAATCATATTTGTGCTTTTTGTATACATACTGAGGTCAAAACAATATCGCAACTGATGTGAGCTTATTTGAAAGTCAATTTATTGAACAGTTTTCTTTTCACTGTATATGTAAAAAATTCTGGCCTAACATATTCCCGATAGCTTTACACTTTTAATTTTTACTTTTAAATATCTTCAAATTTGCATTTCTAAATCGCTTGGCAATATTTTTTTATTTATTTGATAAATTTTAGCGATATTTTCCATTTTATTCAAATTGCCTTTTCTACTAATTTACATAATTCATTAGTATGAACGCCATGTTTTTCTCCAGAACTTGGACTTCTTTATTTCAACGAACGACCCATTACTAAAACGACTCAATAATCTACTTAAATAGTTCTAGAATTTCTTAAATTCATATTCATACTTTATGGACTCATTTAAACTACATTTGAATATTCATAAATTAAAATGTCTATTTCTTTTGCTGGTTCAAAATATAAAACGGAATTCATTATTTACGTGATGATTGAGAGTAAAATGATGAGTTTACATATTTTATTTTTAAAATTCCATCATTTATGAAGAAAATGGAGATAATTTTTAGAGTGATTTTGTAAAAAATTCCCATTTTTTAAATTTCACTTTGTTAAATTATCTTAATGTATACACTGGTATATATATTATCTTTTATTTTTACAATTTATTTTATTAAGATATAAGCGAAATAATCTTGAAATCACCAGAATTCAATGTTTTTTTTTATTCGATTGGGATTCGCAAATGAGTTAACAAAATTTTTAATTCTAAATAAGAAGATAGGGTTACTAGGATTGCCAGATATTTAATTTTATCACCAAAATGTATCACCAAATTAATTATTTTACTGTATCCTTCTGAATTAATGTAAGTGTTTTTTGAGATATTCGTTGTATATCTATAGTAAAACACATTGCTTTTGGTGTTACTAATTTTATGTTAGTTAAATGTTACTAATGTTAGGTAAAAGTATTTTGTGATATGATTAATAAAAATATTTGGAAATTTATATATGAAATATATATTTCTTTACACTTTGGATAAGGTATAATATGCATATTGTTTTAACATTATCAAAACTTATTTGTAAAATATTATTTTTTAACATTTTGGGTTAAAAATAATATGATTATTTTATTTTAAAATTACAAGACCCTTTTTCAACACATTATTTTATTATCTAGTTATTTTTTTATGTCACACATGCTTTTACTAAAAGTCTAGTTTAGTTCGACTGATGTAAACATTTCTATTTTAATTCAATGGAAAATATTCCTTTGAATATTTTCCATTGAATTAATTCATTGTTTGCAAAAGTAAAAGTCACATATAGAAACGAAACTGAAATACATATTCGCCTATTTTTAAGACATCCCTTGGAGCAATTTGATTCAATTTGTCAATATTTGAAAAACGATACATAACGAAAAAAGGAATTCCTTTCTCCTTTTTTTGATTCGTTAGACACGTAGGCTTCAAGTGACATATGACCTTCCTTTTCTCGGTAAATTCAAAATCTAGCTGAAATGCTTTTTCCAGAATTTGTATTCTTTGTTTTCAAAATATCTATGCGAAAGAATTATTATTTAACAGTGAAAAGTTCGGAAATATTTATCTGAAACAGATAAAATAAGCAATTTGTGTAGAAATTTACAATAGAGAATCCCTAGCTTCTTTTGCGATATTTTTATGCTAAGATAGGCGCTAAGGTGTGACTAAAAAGATTGCCGCTCCACAAAAACTAAATAAAGATAGGGTTACTAGGATTGCCAGAAATTTAATTTTATCACCAAAATGTATCACCAAATTAAGTAGCACTCGATTCAACATCGAACCCCATATATATATGAAGTTAATTTAAAATCTACGGAAATTTAGGTAAATTCTTTAGTAAGTTTACTGTACTATAATATTTTAATGAATTTATTTAATTTTTAATTAATAACTCAAAAACTATAGAATAATAAGATAATCAGGATTATCATAAATTAAATTTTATCTTGAAGATGTATCGCCAAATTTTTTGTCAAACCACAAGTGGGACCCGAATTAACACCAAACACAAAAGTTGTTATTTTTAACAAAAATAATTTAATAAAATAATTTCCTTTTATTTATATTTACTGGCTATGAATATGACAAATATATTGGCAAAACTTAAATAGTAGTAGTGTTTGCTTTCACATGTCAAGTTAATTAATTTATGGGCTAATTAAATTTAATGCAGAAATCGTTTCTCAACTGTCTTGAAGGTATTAGTTTTGATGACCACACAATTCATTTCATTAGGAATTTCACAGCTATTCATAAGACCATGAGATCGTTTTGGCGTATAATGTAACTCTGGAGCCGTTGTCGCCAAATCATACATAATAATTTAATTTTAATTCAAAATTATAGCGAATAATATCAAGCAATCTTGAGCTAACAGAAATTATGAAAATCATCTTTTTACACTGTTTGATTTTTGTTATCTAAATATAAATTTTAACATATCATATTCTGGATGATTATAGTTATATACAAAACGTAATATGTATATACACGATAAACACAGTTCATAATATTGAAAATATAAAGAACTACGTTATAATATATAACTAACTAATTTAACTCATTTTTCAAACAGCTTTTTAATAGTTAATTTTCAACACTAGTTCATAAAATTTGTTCACTGTAAAAAAGATTACTTCTTTCAGTTACATGAAAGGAAATTTGATAAAAAAAAAAAAACATCCTTATCATGATATCAATAGTTTTATTGAATTAAATATAACTTCAGATATTTCTGTTCTTAATTCTTCCTATAAATCAATCAAATCAATCATTAATGCTAAGAAATAAACAGAATTGCATGAATAATCGAGTAAAACATGATACGAATATCAATATCACTTTTGATTTGCAAGGTCTATTTTTCTTCATCATTTTTAATGAACTGTTTTGATCTCAGCCTTTGAGTTAATTAAGTAAAATAAATGCTTTATACCATAAAAGAAAGAAAAATGCGATATATTAATGTGATGAACTGTGATATTTCTTGTCTAAATTAGTAGTTACTTGATATGTTTATAGAATGAAAATCAATAAATTTTGATTTGATTAAATTTATTATCATGTAAATTTTATGATGACATGAACAATTTTTTTTATTAAAATGTATTATATTTTGTTAACTCATTTGCGAATCCCAATCGCATAAAAGAAAACATTGAATTCTGGTGATTTCAAGATTTTTTCGCTTATATCTTAATAAAACAATTGTAAAAAATAAAAGATAATATAATAATTATTTAATATCAAATACTTTACTCGAAGTAAGATAAGAAAAATTACCAAACAAAAATTAACTTAAGAAGGTACAATTCACTAATTATAAATTTCGATAGTAGATTTTCAGAACGAACATAGAAATTAATAAGTAACTGTTTTAAGTTAATAAGTAAATTAATGGTTATTAAATTAATGAACAACTATATGAAGATAGATTATAATAAAATATTATGAAAAATTATCATAGAACTGTTAAGATATTATATTCAAAAATTTGATTTTTCAAAAAGTACTTGAATTTTCTTATTAATTTTACATGAATAAGACAGAAATTTAAGAGATTTTTTTACAAATTAAAACGAAATGTAAAATAATTTTCTGACAGAATATTATAGATTCAAAAAGGCTAGTGAACTCATGGAATGATTACATGAATATACGTGGGATCTATAATCTGTATAAATATTTACTATGCTTTTAATAAAAAAAATTATAGTTCAGTTAAAAAAATTTAAATCTGTTAAGATAGGAAATTATATAGTTTAAGAGCAGTTATATTAAAAAGTAGTATTTTTTGCGAATTATATGATGAAAGATTCAGGAATTTGAGATGAAAATTAGAAAAATTTTCATTTAAAGGATAATATTTTATGGATAGATTTCAGAAATCTTAACGTGATTTGTATAGTTGCGCTAATACTCAGTCCTATTTTTCTATTAAAAATGAGTAAGAAATTAATTTAAATATTGCTTCGTAAAATAAATATTTATATTTCGTAAATTAACCATTCATGACAACCATTTTCAATTCACGATGGCAGCTATTTCATATTAAGTTAAACATTAATATGATATAGTTACCATTGTGAAATATCTTTCCTGAGTTTCCTCAACACACAAATAATTTGTCATATTTAGTTAAGTATTATATATATTTAGGAAAAATGTTTTTAATGTTACTTATGACATTTGGAAAAGCTTAGCTCGTTTGCCGACGGCTACGAAATTAAGTCATAGGAGAGCGCCTTTCGTTTAATCAAAGCACCACAAAGATGAAAGTACGACTTTGCTCTAAGACTCCTCCGATAGATGGCACCACCAGGAGAATTTATACCGATTTTTTCTTTGATCTGGACGGGGAAGAAATTAGGAAAACCATAAATATTATCATGATGGTTGTGATAGAGAGGAAATTCTTTTTAATCAAAATTATTACAGAAATATACTAACAAAGAATATCAGCCATGATGTGATTTATGAAAAGAGTTATTACTATAATTATGTGGTATTATTTCAAATCAATTCAATCAATAAGTGATACATAAACAGAGTTTACTTTTCAGTATAAAAATCTATCTATAGAAAAACACTTTAGAAAATCTGAAACAATAATTATGTTTCAATTCTGATGATTTTATTAACTCCTGAAAAACTTTTGGAGTTCTTAATAATAATGTTTTACTGGTTTATGTGCTTTTACAATACCTTCTTCATGGTTGATATAAAATTAATTAAAAAAACTCAATTTCATTTGCCTATTTCATTTCACACTTTTATGAAAAATACCATTTTGACTGTCTTGTGCAAAATGAAAATAAAGGTGAATTAAGTATAAAATATCACATGCTTATAATTTTAAAAAATTATATTATCTTAAGGTATATTCAAGGACTAAATAATTATATTGATTGTTACATTTTTAATCTCATGTATTTAAGATTAAATATTCAGATTTATATACGTAACATTTCTTGAACTGATTTAACATAGTTTTATTCAAAATAAGTGAATTTTTATCATTTAATTATTTATTTTAATTATATATCTAGATATTTGAAAAAAAACAATGTCTATATTTTTATAGCTAATTTTCATTTTCATTTATTTATTTATAACTAGCTAATTTTCATTTAATCATATTTTTCACTCAAGCAATAAAAATAAACTTTTAATAATGTATGAATGTATGTTTTCAAAATTGCTACATTATTTTTAGAGGATAATTTTGAAATTAAAACTGCGTATGAGTTTGAATCACACATCATGCAGCAATTAATATAATATAAACGCGTAAATATAATAATTTACATTGAAATATATTACGAGTATATACACTTAAAACAGCTAAAAAATCATTTTCTTTTTCATAATTGCTAGAATACGTCAAATATATCTCCTGTCAAAATACTTTTCATACATCACAAAGTAAAGCACGTAAGAAATGTAATCACACATTTCAAAATAAATTGAGAAATAAGGAGGGGAAAATTTTAAAACAGAAATTTTCAGAATAATATTTCTAGATGTGTTTTAAATACATACATTAATATTATCAATTACACATTACCCGTTAATTTTATCGTAAATACTTAACTTCTTAATAATCAAAAAAGGTGAAAATGGCAAACATCTTGGATTAGTTCAGCAAAATCTTTGCTTCAATATTTTAAACATTATATATTTAGAAAATCATTAAATTTTATCACTAAAATTTTATAATTGTTCATTAAAATCAAATATTACCCATTGAAGATATCCCATATTTCTTCTAGCAGAACATTCAAACACTTGTCATAACATCTTAATTTAATTTTTCATAAAAATTATACATTAATTGGATACTATTTGCATAAATTTGTGATTGGTGAATAAAATTTAGTAATAAATCATATCGTTTTACAAGGAACTTACACTATGAGCATATCAATTTCATTGGAAAAAGTAACATCCATTATTTTTTTCAAGAAGGTATTTCTTTGATATATAATTTTTTCTGCATATTCTTTAGTATTAATCAAGTTAATTTTAATTCGAACACTGAACTTCAAAGAATTTCGACTAGGTCAAATGGCAACAGATCCATATCAAGTTAACAGTTCCTCAGTTTCTCGATGACACCAAATCTGAATTGATTTGTATCTATGGCAGAAATTCACTTTCAATAATCGGAGCGTGCTATTAAGGCTGTATTTAATTTTCTTCAGGAGGGAATATTTCCAGTGCTGATGATGACGATCTTCCCTAACCTCCCTTATTATTTGATTCCTGCCGTTGATGAACGTCAAACCTCATCCTTACAAATTACCTTAACAGTGAATTTGCATACCTAAAACGAAATTAGATAAATTATACAGTTGACATAGTATCGTTCATTCCCTATTATATTCCAGTCCATGAGTACGTGTCCTCGGTTCAATTGGATGCCGGGTGTCCCCTTACTCCCAGCTCAGGGACCCCTGTCCGAATTTTCGCTATCATTGTAATTAATGTGACATTCAAATGGTATTCCGCTGTGCCACATCGACTCTGTTATACAATTGCTTTGAGCTGATAGTTCATTATGGTAGCATTTAATTTCGTGAGCTTTCAAGGAATCAATATCGAACTACGATGAAATTTTATATTCTGCCTGTGTTGCAGCTGTAGACAAGTTTGAGTTAAAGTAAAGATAATTAGATTAAGAATAATTAAGGAAGAGAGCTTTTGATCTTAAATTCCTTTAATAGACAAGAGATTCACAAGCATTTCTTGCATAAGTATTAAACGTTTGACACAAAAGAAATGTTCGAAATATATATTTAACTAAAATCGCACTAAAGCTGGTAATGAGATTTTGACAAAGGCTTAGGCGAAAGAATTGGCGACAACTTTTATACACAGTCCAAAATAGTGAAATATTAAGTACCTAATTTATGCAAAAATATCTCAATTGATATTCTTGTGATCAAAATCATTATTAAATAGGATGTTGAATGGTGACTATTTTGCTTAAAAAGAAGATATTTTAAAATCACATAAAGTAAACTCTAGGTGATAAAAACTAATGTAACTAAAAATATGATTTTTATTTTGCTCATAATTGCAAAATATAAGTATAGTAAATAATAAATAATTTCGAATCTATTTTATTTTACTCAATTTTAGAGGGCCGAAATTAAGTTTAGTTAATACATTTCCTAATATATGTCACTCTAAGTCAAATTATTATCTATATCTTTAAGATTTTACTGATAAATTAAGTGAAATGTTTCGCCAAACAGCGCATATATATAACGCAAAAATAAAACATTTGAATTTGAAATCCATTAATCTTCGTCATCTGTCTTATCAAATCAATCTAATCGCTAGTTTCGTGTAGAATGCATAACAGAAATTGGGTATTTTTAAACTGATTTTGAAACATTTAGAAAGTTATTTTAAACGCATTTACATTGATTAAAAGTTTCTTTTTATATTTTGTTATAAAGACGGAACAGAAATTTTTATCTTTTCAAAATCAGAATATAAAAATTCACATGTAGTTTGCTTTTTTGCTTTATCTGGCAGTTGGTTTCTTCTAATTAAAGAATGTTTTATACATAAAATTTTGCATTTGTAATTAATTTTTTTTGATTATAATTCCTTCATGTATTTGAAATCATTAAATTTCGCAAACTTTCGCTTTTATAATTCTCAAATTTAGAACTACAATATCAGAAAAACTTATAAAATTCAACTTTTTATTCAAGTATATTGCATATTCTTAGTTTTAAAATATAATGAAATATACAAAAATGAAAAATAATAATAATTATAATTTAGAATATTTCATACAGATTTCTTTTCAGACAAATTAATAGAGAGAATAAATGATTGTTAAACACGAATCGTGACAAAAAATTTGTTTTTTAATTAGAATCGTTGTAGCTTCTATTCGATCAAAACATTTTTAGTAAATAAAATCTCTCTCGTAAATATAAACTTAAGTGACGAAGAAAATTTTGAGGTGTTATTAAATGAAATATAAAACAAAATTGTGTATGAAAATTCCTTTTTTAATTAGAAAAAAAATCAAATAATCATAATTCAAACATTAGAAACTGAATTTTTATCTTTAATCTCAATGCTCAGGGATTTAAAAAAGCTTCAATTCACCAATTTAATGATGCCTGAAATGAAATTAAATAAGCTACGCACATACATTTAATTTATATTTTATTCAAGGCCCTTTTATCTGTCTTATAATTATGTAGTTCCGGTAAAAATAGCATTATAAATACATCTTTATTAAGATGATAAGTATAATAAAATATATAAATATAACTCATAAAATTACATTCTTTAATTTAAAACTTAAGTTCATTTGTCTGATTCAGGATTAATGTTTATTTGATGAAAATAGTCATTTAAAAATTTTTTTCTCAGTCATATTAGAAATAATGTTTTTTTATTTAATTCATTTTATGAGGGTTGAGATTGGCAGATGGCTCGTTAAATTCCAAAAACAGCAAAATAATTTAACGGCCTCTTCACTGTTAAAAAACTAAAGAAAACATTTAATGCGTTGAAAAGGGGTTAAAATTTTCTGGAACTGATAAAGTATTATTAAATTTTCTCTAATTACCCTAGGGTTTTTCATATAGCCTGCATTCTGTAATTCTACTCTAGTACTAGTTTTCTTTATTTTTTTTCAAATATTTATGGGAAAAACAAAGTAATCTTTCTTTCTATATACAAAAGTAATGTTGTAATATGCTTTATTGTATGGCATTTTGATACCACATAAAAATGCTCTGTAACTCAAAGCGTAACGAGTTATGATATTTTACATAATAATCATATTAATATGTTTTTAGGAAGAATTTCTTTGTGTGATACCAGATTTAAAAAATCACTCGAAAGTAAATCAGGAAATGTATAAATAGTATAATTTTATTATGTATAAAGATTAACTGAAGAGTGAATTTCTATGAAATTTCTATGAATGAAATTATAATAGAAACTATTCAATTTTATTACAAGAATACAAGAGATTCCAGGACATCTTCTTTTAGTAACCTGTACACAGATGCGTTATATAATTACTCATTTCCAATTATTATATTTTGTAAGATATGAAAGTTTCACAACTTGAAAGACATACAGAATTAGATTTCGTTTCCCAATATAATCAAATCAAAGTAGGTTTCATGTTGCCTGCCATTTCCCGCCACTAAGGAAAAGGATTACAAGAGGAACTTCCTCCCCTCAAACCCAGTAACACCCCACCAAATCAAAGACGAAAATAACATTTTCCTTTCTGCTTTTATCCACTATAAAGTTATGTCTTCATTTATTTGCTATAAGTCGTGTTGAGCAACAGAATATCGATCATACGTGAGCAAGAATCTCTAAAGGAAATCCTTAAAAAATTGCCCGTTGAGCAGACTTTTTCCCCTCCTCTTTCAGTTCCTTACTGAAATTTAGGGATTTTTTTCGCTAGTCTTCTAAAGTAAACTTCTCCGTTTTTCCCGAGCTTGTGTTAAGATTAAAATCAATCTCTTCTTGCAGTTTTCAGGCGGATGGAATAAGAACTGATCCCGACCGTCAGCTGTCCGACAAAATGATGGATTGATTTTGGGCACCGAAACATTTTTTCCCACCTTTTCTTGGCACCATCTCCTGTATCTGTCTATATAAAGTTTGCATGTGTATAGCAGGAAAAATAACTTAAATAAAAACGAGGTTGCTTCGGATTTGTGTTTTACTTTCATGGGGTATACCACTTTTTCCTGTCAATTTGTTATCGGTGATGCAAATTTTAAATGGATAGCCTTTTCAAATATGTAATTTTTGTAGAGAGTTCTTAAAGTTAGTTTTGAATTTAGTTTGGATAACTTTTCTAGAAGTTTTGACGTATTAAAATATGTATGTGTTATGTGTCCCAAATGTGTTTAGAAAAATGATAAATACCATGATGTTATTAGATGATATAATATAGAAAAGCTATTAATGATTCCTGTATCGAAATATTTAAACTTAAATTTGTATAACATTGATTCAAGTTTAAATATGATTTTATTATTTAAAATTCACTTGTAAAATATTTTGTTTCAAATTTGCAAGCATGCTTCTTTAGCATAAATCTGATTATTTGCGTAATATGTTTGTAATATAGCCTATAGAATGTACATAATATTTTTCAATTTCCAGTGACTGGATACATCATTTACAAAAGAAGTCCGTGGAAGCCTAATGGTTAGGGCATTAGCCTTCTCTACAGAAGACCTAGGCTCGAATTAGGCATAGGCCTAGGCTTTCAATATTAATGCATCAAAATGTTTGTAAGAGTCTCCTCAACAAAATTTAGTTTGGTTCCAGATAGGAGAAAATTTTCTCCTCCTCCAGATCAAAGCCAAAATTGAGGGAGTGGATCCTCAGATGGTGCCATCTATCGGAGGAATCTTAGAGCAAAGACGTGCTTTCACCTTCATGGTGATTTGGTTAAACGAAAGACGCATTTTTCTGACCCAATTCTGCATAACATGTGGCTACCTAGATTGTCTTGTCTATATAAATAACAACAAAAACAATAAAAAAAGAAATGTACCCTAATACATAATATGAAATAACAAAAGGGAAATAAATATTGATACATAAGCAGTCATGGAAGCCAATAACACGAAGTTCACCCTAGGCTGCAATTCATCGTCTATTTGGTATCTATTAGTAATTCCCATTCAAGAAAACGGGTAAATTTGGCATGACTAAATACCAATGAGAAATAACTGTGTCTCGAGTGATCGTGTCCAGTGATTAGTGATTACCACTGTAGGGTGTACCAGGGAGGAACGTCATCCTCATGAACCTTTAATCTGTACTTTTAAGAATTTTTTCTTACCAAGGACATATTTTACCTGATTGATCTGGTTGCCACTCATATCACAATTGACTAAGATTTCCCTCGAGCATAACGTGACCATTGAGCTGTTTGTGCATGTTCAAAATTTTAATAGATTAAATGATGTGGCAGTGGGGCAGCAAAGGAAACAAATTGATTAACCTCAAATTCCGATAATATTACACTTTTTACAATAATCAAATTTCTAACCAGAGATTTTGTATGATTGTCTTAATAGTGCTATCACATCATCAAAGTCAGTTCCTGAATACCAAATATAGTGCAACTTTTCCATATGATACTCAATCATAGTTTTTTTCAGTCAGTTTATAGTGATACACACAAATACATCAGTGTAAATTTCATATCAGTCAGATTTTAGATCTAGTAATAGTAGAGTTTCTTGCATCCAGTAATAAAACTTAAGAATTTTTTAATGGCCCAAGTTATACAATTAAAAAAAGTATATTTTTAATGAGAACAGGGTTTATCTCTTTGGTACAGCTTTCATATCTAAACCCCCAAACAGATTGTAAAGCACTAATCTAAGACTTCTTGGACCAAATCAAGTGGAATCTTTAAATTTATCAGTTTCGATGGATATTGTCACCAAAACTGATCATTTTTTAATTTTTTGCATAAGACAGCAGAGATTTCATTTATTAGAATCTCAAGAGATTTATTGTTATCCAATTTTAAGCTTTCTAGTTCCAATTTTATGAATGAGTCTACAAAATAGTATCACCAACAGATTGGATGCTGTGGATTCCATCTGCCAAGTTTAGAGTAACAATAAACTCATTTATATTCTTGATGCAGTTCAGAAAACATTAAGTGATAACTTGATATACTTTTCGATTAAGTAATAAATTAATAGTAGAAGAATTATTTTGTGTAAACTTTCTTAATTTTTCTTATTTGTATACGGATGAAATATAATTATACCATCATTTTACACTCTGAATTTTAACTGAACTAGAATTTAGGTATAAGCCTATAAAAGGACAAAAATTATGCGTGGTTGATACTAAAAAATCTTAGTTATAACTTCACTCTCAGAGAAGGTTTCAATGTGACGAATCAACAATCGGAAAGTTTGATGTAAAATCTCTTAATCAATCATGGTTATCAATATCATACACTATTCCTGATGTCAAAAAATAATATAACTAACTGATAACATTAAGTAATTGATTTGCTTCTGCCCACTATCCATTCTTTTATAATAGTTTCCCACCTATATAATTTTGAAACTAAAAATTGTTTGTTGGTATTCATACATTTTGTTATAAAATATTTTATTAGTTTAGCAATTCCAAAACGCCAAATTTTCAATTGAACGATACTTACATGTTTTTTTCTCATTTCAGTTCTCCCACAAATGTGAAATTTGAATTAAGATACAGAGTATTTACATATGTATATTCATTCTTCACTTTACACACGCAACGCAATTCATCCATAGATAATTTAAAGTCCAAAATTTTACCATTTAAACAAATATAATTGTCAGATTTTTCTTTGTCTGCTATCGAATATCAAAAATGAATGATTTATGGTAAAGGCACAACTTAACTGGAAATAAAATTCTACACTTTTTTTCTATTTCAAGGAAACATTTTATAAATTATAAATATTATCATTTTATATAGTTTTATTGTGTTAAAACAATCTTAATTTCATTTAAGAAAATACGTAAAAATGTTCCATACCTGTAATTTCCAACTCCTTCTTTAATTTGTGTTTCCTTTCTTAGGTAATTTGATATTTTAAGAAAAACATACATATGGCTCTTCAAAATCCCATTGGTCCACTGATTTTATTGCACTGTTAGACGAGAAGAATGTTTTAAGTTTGATTAAACCTATATGAGAGTTCAATGATATCTATATCATACAAGATATATGAGGTTAGGGCATCGGCCTTCAGTCCGGAAGGGGGGGTTCGACTCTCAATGCCACAAAAGACTCACCTAGTACATTCAATATACGTGTTTGTTAAATCCGTGAAATCGAAAGTCCTGTGGTTAATCCTTGAGCTGTTACTATGAGTTTTAATGGTCTGGAAAAATTTCCTCCCCCTTCAGATGAATATCAGAATTGAGAGAATGGATCCTCTGGTGGGGCCATCTACCGGAGGAGCTTAGAACAAAGATATTCTTTCACCTTCAAGGCGCTCTGGTTAAATGAAAGACGCAACCTACCGAATTAAATACGCATCTCTCATGGCATAGCGAGGTTGGCTTGTCCAAGCTTCATAAGTAACAACAACAGATTATATTAGTATATATAATAATTATATGTCAGTCTATATGAGAGTTAGACAGCTCAAATCCATATGAGTGACCAATTGGGCATGCGAACCTATATTTTACATCAGTCACTATATGAGAGTGCACGCAAATAAGGAGGTTGTGGAATAATTTATCCGGATTTCGTTCTTTGGACACTTGCAACCCTTTTCTTTCTGTGAGAAAAAAATATAATAAATAAATAAACAGTTTCGAAAATATTAACAAGCCGAGGATAATCAACAAGATTTTTTATCTGCTCTAATAGGTAATCAATGATGTTAAATGTTTATTGTTATGACTGATCTTTAACATACTTTTCTACGGATATTTTGTCGTTTTCAAGTTTATCCCTAACTTTATTTCAATTTATTGTAATTGGAACAACATCTCTTCTAGCCGAACTATTAGATGAAAGGTATAACTAATGTAGTTTTCTATTATTCATGGCGTGTATTTGATATCTTGGGGCAAGAATGCTTATTTAAAAGTTTCGGGGTATATATATATATATATATATATATATATGTATGTATAATATATATATATATATATATATATATATATATATATATATGTATGTATAATATATATATCGCTCTAAATATTTTTTTTGTTCAAAACTTTAAGTTTAAAATTAGCTTAGAAAATATAATTTAATTAAGCATTTTTTAAATCCTTCATTTACATCAATGTTAAAAAATACATCACATTTTATATATTTAGAAGTTAACGTTGGAATGCATTAATTAATTTTAATTATCAATATTTAATATTTATTCCTTAATAAACGCATTTCAGTGTCATGAGTTAGTGCTGAAAAATGAATATTTTTTGAATTTCGTTTCACTATAGAATAACTGTGAAGAGTAATCAAAAAAATAAATATCTTACTTGCTGCTTATATTTAAAAAAAATAATAAGTAAAAGATACTTGAAATAGAAGAGACGTTTTTACTGCTAGTGGTTTTATGAGATTTATTTGCAACCATTTTGGACAAAACATCATTTCTTGTTGAAGTATAGCTTCATTTTAGTAGATTCGTGAGAACGCAAAATTCACACGTTTTGTCAATGATAAATCCCCATTCACCCTGTGGGGGAATAAAAACGTCCGAGTGTCAGCCACATGAAAGCACTCAGGACTTTGTTAAAATATTCAACTCTCTTTTACGTCTACATCCTGAGAGTTGAAAATAATTCCCGAACAAGATAAACTAGAAAAACTTATTTACTCAATAAACTTACGAAATAACTCTGAACACCTGAAAAAAAAATTTTTTTTCTCACAAATTCCATAGAAGAATAAGGCTATACAATTTGCATTACACTGGGATTGATATAAATTCTTTATTGATAATTACTCTTATTTTTTTTTCCGAGTAAATTATTTCGTCGTATAAGTTACGTATGAAAATTGCTTCTGATTTTATATCGCTTAAAAGATGCGCATGAAATGAAGCCACCTCAGCTGAATAAGATATGTTGATGGAAATATGGCAGTATAAAGAGTCTAAACATCTGTTTCGTTACAGATAACTCAAGAAAGTATATTTTTTGTAATGGTTAAAATAAAATACCAGTTAAAATAACAAAAAATAGTAATAATAGCGAAAATTTCTTTATGAAAAATATCATTTAAAGAAATTTTTAATTTTTTTGATAATTGTTACACACTTAAAATTAAATGATAAAAGATTTTTCTAATTATTTCTCACAGCAAAAAATGAAATATTCCCCTCCCCCACCCTCTCAGAAACAAAAAAATGCTGAAAAAGTAATAATTTGAAAATACATTAAAAAAAAAGCTTCTCAGAAATCAAAAAGTAAGAATTATATATATATATATATATATATATATATATATATATATATATATATATATATATATATATATATATATATATATATATATGCAATTTTATTTATTTATAATAAAATAGAGATAAATTATTTTTGTAAGTTAAAAGAATACAAACACATTCAGAATTACCTTTGAAAATCATAATCTTTTGTCAACTTCTGTTACATATTTAGTTTCCCTTTTTTTAATTTTAACACACTTTTAAAGAAAGTAGAGTTCGACATATGGATAATTTTATTTTTTAGCTTGAAAATGTCATTGTTTATACAGAAGAATATTTTTCACTTTATGACAAAATTGAAACAAATTATCAAAAATTGCTCGAAGCAAATTGTTAAAAAAAAAAAATACTTAATGGACTTCCGCCAAATTTCCCTCTTCTTATTTACTTCCGTTTACTCCTGAACACAACCAAGACATGTAATACCTCAACTTTTCTTTCAGAAAACCCTTTTCCAACAATAAAATAATGCTAAAAAATGAGCTTCTCCTGTCATAGAATATTAAAGTATTTCCACTCCCAACCTTTCCAACATTCTACTTAGTATCGCCATCCTAAATCTATTTTCGTCGCCTCTGGTTTTCTTTAATAACTAATATGCCATGCTTAAAGTGTAATGAATTATTCATGAAAGATTCGATTAAGGCAAATCATAAATAATTGCTGCATTTAATACTTTTTCCTTTTATCTTTTGAAAGAATTGGCGATGAAATTTGGCCTCTTGGCGTACGATCTGAAAGTGCATTATCAGCAATGGTAATTTCATTAGCTGGCTTTTTTCTTATCAGTTATGTTCCCCTGGTTGCTGTCCTAGATTTAATCAGTTGTTTCTGATGATGTACTAGCACATGATAGCGCTGGTGGAACATAAAAGGTTACCTCCGTTGTTTGTCTTAGTCAATATTTTCGTATAAGGAGATTACAGAGTTATGCTGTTTATGAAAAATGAACGAGATGATGTTCTTAATAACCATTTCTTTAAAAGCCAGTCAACTATTCATTACGCCAATCAATTAGGAACTTTAACTCCCTGAAAAATATCTGATTTTGGTTGGAAATTTATTACTTTGGCAAGGTGATGTTTTGTCAGCGCGCAGCAGTTTAACGTCATTATAATTATTTTAGATGCAGCAGAGTCATCAATTGCTATTAATTGAGGAAGTTTTTGGCACACTTTCTATAATCTTTTCTGATTATACAGCCTTCATATTAATTTATGGTTTTCCCATTAGATATTTTTGGTGCTGAATTAAATTAAAAGACACCAATAAAAATATTAATGATATCACTAAGAAAATGTATTTGGGAAAGGTTGGTGACAACATGATCTCAAAAAGACTCGATACATTACAGTGTTTTTAATTTTAACAACTTTGCATTTTATAACTTTATTTATTTTTTTCTTGATTAGTGAGAAACAATGTAGGGTCTTCGGAATGAAGAGAGGTAAAAATAAATATGCACTTAATTTTGTAATCTGGTTTATGTGGAATTAGTTGGTTATATATGAAGTATTTGTAGATTATTTTGGTTTAAAAATATATATAAACCTAATTTTACAATTATGTTTATGTGCAATTAATTATTTATAAGTTGTATTTACAGATTATTTGGTTATAGACTAATTTTAAATACAATGAAATATTTTTAGGAATTATACAAATAGTAGAATAAGCAAACTCCTTATTTTCCTTACACTCTATGTAAATAAATTCTTTACAACAATTATGAAGATAATAGAATTATTACAAGAAAGATTTTTATATTATTATTTGCAATAATATTAATTTTACTAAGGAAATTATAATTGTTATTAATTTTTTGTTAAATTAAAATAATGTTAATTATTTTATAACAAAAACATACAGCAAAAGAATTTATTTCAATATAAATTTGGACACAAGATGCTGTTTAATCCAGGATTCAAAATTCTGAGTTTGACAATTTTTTGGCGGATTTTTTTACGTATCAGGCTATCTGGTTTTTATTACATTATAGACATGAAAACCTATAAGAACTATGAAGAAAATTCCATTTTGCAGCCATAGTGATTACGACATCATCCACGTCACAATATGCCATATTACTCCTGGATCACCAAAAAATATTCAGAATTTGACATTCTGGATAACATGGAATTTCTGTAAAAATTTATTTAAAAATAATTTTTTGACATTTGTTTCATCAGTACCTTTATTTTCATCAATATCAGGCTCTGCTTCTAATCATGTGAATAATCTTATTAACCTATTTGTTGGAATTATATGTATTTGTTAGAAATTATGTATGTATTGAGAAAAAAATCGTGTACATTAATTTTTCTGAAGTTAGAATTTTTGAATTGTGTCTACAAATTACTTATAGATATGGAGACAATCATGTAAAATGGATATTCATTTTTACAAATTTATGAAATAGTAAAATTGAAAAATTATGATGACATTAAAAATTAGCCAAACCCCGAAAACAAATCATAATACATAACTGTCAATTTCATAATGCATCATTAACTATCACCATGTTATAAAATCTCATTGATTGTTTGAAATCAAAAGGAACAATTCATCAGCACATGATCAAAATTGAAGATGAAGTAGATTTTCGAATAAAAGTTCGAAAAGAAGATATTATTGAAGCTAAAAAGGTAATTAAAACCTTCTGACAAAGCTTTACATGGCTTTGCATCATATAAACCAAGAATCGTATAGAAATTAAACGCTTTTACTTTTCAAAATTTGAACATAGCTACTAAGAGGATATATACTATAATAGCACATTAATATTAATTAAAATCACATTACTATCATTTCATATTTCAAATATTGAAAAAATAAAATACTATAAAAATAAAATTTATAAATAAAATTAAATATTACTTCAAAATTATCTACTTTAAATACTGATTCTGATTATATATTGATTTGATATGATAAAAAAATCCAATTTAACTAAATTCAAAGTGATTTTTACGGCATTGAATTTCAAAAATAAAAATATGTAGTAAAAATTTGTTCTGACCAATTATAAAATTTCCAAGTGAATACTGAAATTCTTATATCCATCAATTTCTGTCAATGTTTGAGGGACAAGAATGTTCAAAAGGAAGCAATAAACACAACTTTGTTTTCATTCGCAATCGCAATTCAACAATGGATTGTGAAATTTGTTGACTCTAATTTCTTTTTAACATTTTGAAACCTAATTTTTTTTCCTAAACTCTAATTTTATCCTTGAAAGAAATGAAAATTTCTGATAAAAAAATAATGTTATTATTTTTTATTATAAGAATATTTAAAAAAAACTGAAAAAAGTTATTAATTTCGAATATTTCTGTTTTAGAAGTCAGAATAAAATAAATTTCCATATGTGACACACACACACACGTATATTTGTATATATGTGTGTGTATTTATATACAAATATATATATATATATATATATATATATATATATATATATATATATATATATATATATATATATATATATATATATGATTCTTCTGCACACCATATTGAATGATTTGGATGAAAAATAATAAAAAAAAGCATACTTGTAAATTTACTAGCCATTTTGAAAATATTTAAAATTTTTCTATTCAGATGTACTTTTAAATTTTGTATTTGATGATTTTACGCAGAAATTAATTTTCCTGACTGGACATCAATATAAGCTTAAAAAATCATTTTACAGAAAGGACCTTTTAATAATAGTACATAATGCCCCTAATTCTATGTGTAATTACATGTATTTAAACATTGATGTAAATGTTCATAAATATTTCAGTAAATTATTTTTTGAAATATAAAAAAAGATATTTTTCTAGCCAATAAAGATTCATAGCATTTTTAGAAAACTCTTGTATTTCAATATTCAAAAATGTGCTACTTCAGTAGAACAATCAGTATATGATGTATTACATGAAGAAAGAATTTGGCACCACATAGACTCGAAGAAAACACATATGCTCCATGATAAATTTGCTACTTTAATGGATACTGACTATTGAACTTTTTTTTATAAAATATGAGGAATGCTATGGAAACGAAAAACATGTTATAACATCCCCCCCCCCCAAAAAAAAACTCAATCTGAAAAAGATCTTCGTTCTCTTTAAGATTTTCCACAGCAATTTTCCACTTATATTTATGGAGAAAACTTGGTACTTGCCAAGTTAATTTTCCCTTCTTCTTCGCCCTTCAGTAAATAGTTTCTCTAATAAGTTGAAACCAATGATGAATTCTAAATATTTTGAAATTATTTTGCTCAGCTACTAACTAAACACAGGCAAAAAATTTTAATTTATTCTATCATTTGGAATGTTCATCAGACTCGATAAATTATGCTGCGCAAATACCATTTTTCTGTCACATCAATCCTATTTTGATGTCCTTGCAATTTTACAGATCTAGTCACATGCACAAAGTCATGCAAACGATATTTCTTCCATAATCAGCGAAAATATATCTTCAGAAGTTACAAGGACATGAGTGTAGCAGTTGTATACTAGGAGATTCTTTTTTATCTCATTTGCTGACAGCATACTACCGCGTATGTATATATATATTTATATATATACACCATTTTACGTTACGAAAATTTGAATTTTGAGTTTATTGCATTAGTTTTAAGTGAATCAACCTAAAATAGTGTCATAAAATAATTAGGAACTAAATATCTTATATGTATACGTACATACATACATATATATATTAAATATAAATGAGTTTTACGATTCTCTTTAATGTAGTTTCTAATTTTTCAATATAGCCCAATGTAATATTGCTCAATTTTTCACTAATAAAGTTGATATTTAAGAATTGCACTAATCTGTGAAAATATTACCAAAATAAACACTTATATTCTAAAATTGCACTCAAACCCAAGAGCTGAAACCTGAAATCAATTAGTTTAGTAACTTTTTAATCTCTGCAAATACCCAGCAAGCAATAGAAAGTAACTCTATTTTCATGAAAATTCGATTGGCCCCAAAAAATGCTTCTCCGTCAAGATCGACAAGAAGAAAGCTCCTTTTTTTTTCCTTTCTTGATTAATGGTAGATTCCCATTTCCCGGAATAAATAAAAAAACAAAACAGAAATTCCACCTCCTAACTTTCTGCATCGGAAATAAATTAATTCCGAGGGAATCATGACTTATTTTTGATTTTGAGAACTCCGATAAAGACAGAAGCTTAGAAATAGATTAATGGCAGCCTATATACATAAATAATATAAAAAAATTGACTTCAATCAGTGACTTACCAATCAGAGATCACTTTCAGTTTAATGCTTATATAAATGATATAATGCCAGCTTTTTTATGATGCTTTTCTTATGTATTTAACCACCATACAGTGCATTAATTACTAATTTAGTTAGTTTTGGTCAGAATGAATGACATTTCATTTTGTATAGTTTTGTATTGTTTGAAGTTTTAGGTAATATCTGACAATCACAGTAAAAAAGTTAATAAAATCCAAAGCATATATTACCAAAAAAAAAAAAAACTTTTATCAGAATTAAATTTTTAAAAAAATTCTATATAATTTAAACTTTTTCGAAATATAATGGAGCATTTTAAACAACGACTGAGCCAAAAATATGACATTAATAACTTCAAGAAGCTACTAAAAAATGAAGGAATAATGTACACTATGTGATTTGCTTGAAATGTATTACAGAAAGGTGGAGTTTATATTTAGAAGCAAAAAATCTGTAACCGTACTTCGTTATCGTTATTTCTTCTTTTTAAATAAACTTCAACATTTTTTCCACTCACCAATTATTTTAACTATAATAATTACATGGATTATGTTATAGAAACGAACAACAATTTAAATGAGACTTGGATTTGTTAAGCGATGAATTTTGGCATGAACTGTAACAAAAATAAGTGAAATGCAACGTGAACTTCATCCATGGTTAGAGAAGTGTATCTTTCTTTAAGAAGAATTAAAAAAAAGAACTGTATATTTGCAGTAAAACAAATATAATACGCCCAAGAGAAATAAAATAAAGTTAAAAGAAATATTTTAATGTTGGCGAAAGCAAGGTATAAAGTTTATCGCCAAAATGTGGTACACGATTCTACACCGAAACCAGGTATTTTAATATTTTATTTTCGAAAAATCATTTCATCAAGATTGCAGAAGATGATGGCAGCCAAATTTGTATCTTAATCAAGACTCCCAATTACGAGGTGGCTAAAATTATAAGATTCAAAATTATGAGGATAAGTATTTCGCGGATTTGGCACAGGTGCCATATAATCCATGATTTCAAATTCTGAATTTTTTGGCAATGAAGAAATGTGGCCAAGATGATATATTGTGACTTGCGTGATTACATAAATACTAGGGATGTCAAAATAGAATTTATTCATAATTTTTATAGGTCTCCGTCTCTATGACGTAATAAAAATCAGGTTGCCAGAATCATAAGAAAATGCACCAAAAAATCATTAAACTCAGAATTTAGCATCCTGGATTATACTTAAATTGCATCACAGATTTTCAGTCCGAAGAAATAGGAATCCAGATATGCATTGCAAACAAACATTTAATCTTTCTAATGGTAAATACTCAATAGCTTAATGTGTTAAAATATTAATAAAAGTTTACAATCGGAGGTAACTTCTTAGGAGAGCCCACACTCTTTGGCGACAAACTGAAAAAAGTGGCAATCCCAGAATGAAATTCCAGAAATATTTAGGTTTACTATATCTGGTGTATCAAATTAGGGTTACCAAGGTTGGTACAAGCCACAAATATTGCCAGCCAAAATTATTGACGAAAAGGGTATGGGATCTACTAGGAATCAACTCAATCGGGTACCACTCGATTCTTTGGTGATTTTTTGACACCATGATAGATACCAATATGTGACTAACAAGATAGCCTCTACACAAAAGCTATACAAAGATAGGATTAACAGGTCTACTAGAACTTGAATTTTATCGCCAAGATGAATCGCCAAACCACAAAGGGTATCCAATGCTAAAACAACCCAATATATATATACATATATATTTTTTTTTCTGTTTCAAAGGAAAACTAAATTTTGGATTAAAGAAATCTAAACACAGAAAAAATCGAAAGAAGAAGATATATAAGAAAAGATATTTTATATTATATATGCATAGTTTTAATAAATGCATTTTATTCACATTGATTATTTCGTTTAATTGTCTGGTTACTGGTTTCCTTGTTTTCTAACATGATTAAAGAAATTTAAAAAACCGAGTTTTTTTTATTCCTTAACAGACATCAGAAAATTTAATCGTCATTACTGATTTAAACTAACCATAAAGTGAATAATTTGTCTTGTGTTTTATTTTGCTTTTTCTTCTGTTCTGTTTGCCTACGTGTTAATGACTTGAATCAAAGAAAAACGGCTTCTCATACCGATGTTTTGGCTTTTATACAACAAACTGTTTTATTAGCGAAATGAGAACTTCAACAATATTTTTAATTTTGATACCAAAAAGAAGAAGCCATAGAGCCGTTACTTGATATGGGTGTCATGTCCAAATCAGTTCGATTATGATTAAGGGGGATTGGCTCGAAGTGGTTCGAAGTGACTTCTGGAATCATGGTTGCGGTTACTCGTAACAATCAATGTTTTAAGCAAAAATTGTTCATCAATTCAAAAATAAAAAAGAAGATTTTGAAAAGCTTTTACGGATTTCAAGAGAATGTGAAATGATACAAGTGAGGCTGGTGAACAGGAGAGTCAGCTAAGGAAACTTGAATTAGTCAAAGACAAAATTTAGAAAAGATAGCAATTTCAGGAAATTTTGTAAGAAAAATTGCTTAAGTTTTGAAAAAATTAAGACTAATCACTTTGAATAAAAGGTAGTTTTCATTATTTCAAAAACTTTTATAAACAGAAAAAATTATAATTAAAAATTACTTCTTTACATTGCTAATAAAAATTATAAATGGATTTTTTCTCGTCGCCGAAGACACTCAGACATTCGTTAGAGAACTTCGCCTTGTTTGCTACCGCCCGAAGAATGCCATTTGAAGACATTCTGCAAATTCATCTACAAGTTGGATTTACGACGCCGTCTCTATACGATGCAGTAATTAGTAATGTGTGAGATAGAGGAAACATTATCTGATGTTATTAGTATTTCAAATCAAAAAGAATTATAATAAAGTTATATAGACATAACCTCATCTGAAATGAAAGAAACAACTAATTTATGGCTTAAAAAATTATAATTTTAAGTTTGAAATATTGTTAATAATATAATATTATTTTCTCTCTTTTTCCTGACATCATTATTAAAAAATATTTCAAAACTAATTATATTATTGGATAAGACTCACATTTGTATGGAAACAGCATAAGTATAAAAGATTTTATCGAGACTTTTAACAAAATTATGTAATAAAAATATTCCTTAAAAAATGTTTTTCATGAATTAACATAAATTTCTGATGGAAGTATGGAAAATGTAGCTTTAACTTCAAGTGATTGGTACATAATAAAATAATAAATAAATTTTAAATGTTTGAATAGGTAATCAATTCTATTTAACTTTTATAGCAAAACTATTTTATACAAATATTATTGCTTTTTTATGCACATAAATTTAAAGTAAGGAGACTATATTTGTCTGAAATATAAGAAAAAATATGAAATTTTATTCCTGTCTGGAAAATCTTCCAAGGATAAAAAAAATTATGAAAAATCTAAACATTTTTATCAAAAATTAAATTAATTTTTTTCATGAAATTTATAGAAAATTCAATTTATTAAAAACAGCAATGCAAACAGTATTATAATTTTAAATAAAATAACAGAGCGTATGGTAAGGAATTATTAAAATATTGCTCTTCATAGCTATGCGTAAACATTTATTGCAGGGAAAGTAAAAAATATCTTGCGCTAGATAAAATTCAAATTTTTCAGCCATAAATTTTATGAATATTTATCTCAAAAGCTGAATGGAGTGTTTTGAAATCTCTTTCTAAGTGAAATATTTGTTTAGAGAAAAAAATTGTGCAAACTATTCAAAAAGTATGGAACAGTAAAATCCAAAATTGTACGCTGACAAAGCTATTAAATATTACTTTTAAATAATTTTACTCGAATGATCTATTTTTGCAAATGCTTTTCACTTGGTTTACATTCTAGTTAATATAAATATTTTTTTATATCATTTTGACATAATAAACATTAGATAATACTCGTAAAAATAACCAATGAGTTGAATTAAGTTTATTTTTTTAGCACAGGCGATTGGCTTAGTTTATTTACACAAAATTAAATATTTAAATATTAAATTTAAGTACAACATAAGATTTAAATAAATTAAAAAATGAGAGATGGGGATATATATACTCACATTATAAAACTTGGATTTTTGGGTGACAAATTGGGGTGCTCTGCTTCCCTTTCCAACTAAATCGTATTTGGTGAGGAGTCTGACTTCTTCAGTACACACACATGCCACAGGGACCCGTTTATAGGTTATGCAACCATTCACACCTCAATCACTCACAAGGAAACGACAAAGTCAGGATAGAGAGAGAGAAATTACATACATGCCTGAACCAGGATTCGAACCCAGGACATCCCTATCCGTAGTCAGGCACGCTGACCACTAGACAAGTTGGACGGCTAATTTTTCTTTTATTAATTTATGTGAATTGTTTTGTCGCATCATCATACATGAAATACAGGCATTATATATATTTAAATAATTTGAAGTAGTAAATACAAATTCAATTTATATTAATGTTTATTAATATACTCGCATAATTAAAACAAAATACTAATAAATATATATTTAGCTGCCTAACTGAAGTAAAAACAGATAAACATAAATGTGTAGCAAAAATATGAACAAGAATAATTTGAAAATAAATTATACAAATGTAACAAAAATTTGAAAATCAATAATAATTTATATAAAAATCTTGTATATCAAAAATGAAATTAAAAAGAATAGAGACCACTTCAAAAAGGGAATAAGTCAAACACTCACCAATCCATGCTATATAATAAACATTAGTATGTTATATATATTATCAAGTTAGACAGACTGCTATATATATATATATATATATATATATATATATATATATATATATATATATATAGATATATATATATATATATATACAACTGTATATACACAATCATATATATATACATATATATTATATATATGGGATTGGTAGTGGCCAAGGCGTAATTTAATTAACAATTTTTATGATGGCTAATATTCAGTTAACACAATTTTTCAAAAACAACTACGTACAATTTTTGGATATTTACAATTAATCATATTAATGATAACAACATGACATGCAGTTTATAGTTATGGGGGGGGGGGAGAAGCAATCGTCTTGCTTCTATCAAACAGAACTCTTACAGCGTCTCAGTCTTTTAGCTTACTGTCGTTTGCTGGAGAAGTTGTCGCGCTTCTCGAGCCCCTTCCTGAGTGGACAGTTGAAGTAGTGACGCCCGCTATGTGCATCCACCACACACGCACACACACACACACACATATATATATATATAGTTATAGATTAGTAGTATTTTAATTATTCAATTATTAGATGTGGAAAGTGTTGCTTTAGAACAGCATTATTCTGAGAAATATTTAAAAATAACTGTTTTTTATTCTTCTGAAGAGCATTACTTAATATTTTTTGTTAAAACTTTCAGATATATAACATTTGCTTAAGAAATAAATTTTATTGGAATTTCAAGATTTTTTTCATAAAAAAACTGCTTAAGTCCAATAATAGAAGTTATAATGTATTTATTTCAATGGTTTAAATGATACTAAAATTAATACTGAGTTAAGTTTAATTCTCAATATTTTCAAATTGTTAAAAATCCATAGTGAATCAATGATTTCTGCAATTTTTTAATGAATTTTTAAGAAACATATTGTCAAATTTATGTCGCTGACCCCTTAAAATTCATTTAAAATATACATTAAATTAAAATAAATACTTTTTACCCTCTCTTGCGAAATGTGCAATTAATTATAACTTATGATGAAATTTTAATTTCAATTTTGTAATGAATCTTAAAAGGAAGATCTCCATGTTTTATAATTAATTGGCATGTTAAACATAATTTATAAAATACACTAAAATATATAAATTATAACATAAATTATGGTATATTATAATAGGGTTAAAGAAACAATTACTACTTCAGAGATATTTCTTGGTAAAAAGTTTGAACTTACAAATTTTTAAAGTTATTAAAATCCTTCTTATAAAAACAATTTAATTCTAATTGAAAATTAAGTGACTTAACTCAAAACATTAACTGTATATATAGTTTTAAGGTATTGTAAAGTCGCTTATTATGCTTATAAGTATTAAAAACTTGTTAAGTGTTTTCAAACTTAAATTCATATTATATTTATAAACTTATTTCATTTTTTTCTAAAATTTCTGTCTGCTGTGTGTGGGAATTTCGTAAAGAAATTTTGTCTTAAATGTTTTCGAAATTAAACTTTTTATGTATTATAAGGCTATGTAACAAATTGAAAAAATTATTTAAAAATAAAGTATTCTAATATTTGTTTTTGTAAAATTAAATTATTTGCTCAATTAAAAATTTTAAATAATTTTAATCTGAAATTTATATTCATTTAAATAATATTTCATAGCTTGGATTTATATAACATCTTTGATTTTTCTTTGGTTTTTTAAAATTATGTTTGACAGAATATTAAATGTAAATGTGATTAACATTGTATTAATTTTACTTCTCTTATGTATAAGTAATTTTTAAAATGGAAGAATTTTAATATGATTTACTTCCAACTGAAAAGATTCATGCTCTGTTTAATTAATAACAACACATAAAACATTCAATAAATTTTAAAATTTTAATAATTAACTTTTATATATTGCGCTAGTTAAAAAATAATGTTTCTTCACAATGTTAGTCACATAACTTCTTTCTTCTTCCAAACCTTGAATTCACATTCATCAGATATTCCATTCAAAATATTTATTTCAATATCCCACTAAAAGTAATTTTTAACTATTCACTTTGTTTAATCACTGATTCAAAGAACTTGAGTAATTCAGTAGACAGTCTCTTAGAATCGATGCCAATTTCATCCCTCATAAAGACTTTTAAAACAGCTTTTGGCAGTCCGAGTCAAAACAATGTTTCGGATCACGGTCAGGTGGTGGATAACTCAACTTTGCTCTGAAAATGTTTGCATCCTGAAAGGCGTCGTTAACAGGCGAACGGTTGCAGCTGTTTTCCGGGACAAAATGGCGTTATGCACGGACCAAAGGAATCAATTCGCTTCGAGAAGCAGATAATTTTTCCTTCCAGAAGAATATTTTAATTTGTCTTTATCCTTTCTTGAAATTCAACAGCTGGTTTAATTCTGTTCAAAAGATATTCTTATGCGCGAAGCAAGCATATTAATGTAAAGAAAGAAAAAATTTGTCCCAAGCCGTTTTTTTTAATGATTTTTAGCAGTTTTATTTCTTATCTCAAGCGAACAACTCTTTGATATTTTTTTATTATTTTCGGGAGATGAATCTATCTTCCTTTAACGAACGCAGCATCTGTGCATAATTATAGAAAAAAATACAGCAAAACTTTTTATGGAACTTTTTTTTCTTGGTTGCTGGGTACATATTTCATGGTTGAAATATTTTATGGTGTCACTTTTATACTCAACTATAATTAAGTGGGCTTTTTATTGCGTTTAAATTCAAAAAAGTTTTCACGTTAAAATTGCAAACTATAAACACTTATAAAAATGTATAGATATACTGCGTATTATTCATAAATAGACAATCATTTAGGGACAGATATTTTTTATAAATATCTTTATTTTCGTCACAGAGAATATTTTGATCAATTATTTATCATAATTCACATATTTTAATACTAATTTTAAAATATAAATCTCAATTAAAAGCATTATCAAGAATCATCTAGTAAAAAGTTTGTTAAAATTATATTTCATATGACTACAAAATGTATAATATGAAAATAGATTAAAAGTAATACATATCAATATTATGAATCTTGTGTCAGAAATCTTGTCGAATATTATAAATCCTATTTATCAATAATTTAAAATAACTTTCAAATGCAAAATAATAGTCATTAAACAAGAATCATAGGTTTTCAATAAAACAAATCCAACTACTATTTCCTTATAAATTTTCAATTTTTATCAGTGACTTCAAAATTTTATCTTAAAATATATAAAAATGCTCAAAAAGTATTGTTCCAACTTATAAAAATTATATGCAATATTAATAAAAATACAATTTGTATCTGTATTTTAATGTATTTTAGAGCAATATTAAAAATAGTAGAGCATAACAGATTAATAGAAAAGATGTAATAACATAATTTCTCGTGCATTTTATTTCACGAATTTATACTTATTCTTGTGCAATTCATAATTTTACTATTAAATATGGCTTTAAATAAACAGACATACAAAGAATTTAAATTTAATACAGCAAAATACCTCTGCAATATTAAATCAAAGGGAATTATGTATAATACAAATATTTATTCTTAGTTACATTTGTTCGAAAATATTTTTAATATTGAAAACCGCTAAACGTTTTGGTTTGAGTTCATTTTATCTGATAATCATTCGAAAATAATCATGAAAATTGATTGAGATATGCTTTGTTAACTAGAAATATGTGAACAATATGTGTGCTATCTTACTCTTAAAAATTATGAGCAATTAATAAAAACTGTTGTTTTAGTATAGGCTATATACCATGATTGCAATCTTCTTTAAATAAAGATATTAATAAAAATTGCATGTATTATGTTAAAAAGATTATAATAAAATCTTTTATAAATACTCATATTAATAAAGATTGCATTTATTCACTTGGTTATTTTACAGTTTATTTTTGCATTTATGATGTAGGATTTTAAAAAAAGCGTCCCAAATGTATAATAAAAAGTTATTAACAATATTTTAGCTTTACATCTTACAAGATATATGAAATTAAATTGCTGTAAAATTTTAAATTATTCTCATTTTTAATTAAAATATATGCACAACCCTAACATATTCTAAATATCTTTAATGGCTCAGAGCCTCTGAATATTTTATCAATATTTCCAATAATATAACAGATTAGTTACTCATTCCAATAATATTTACAAGCCTGAGACTAAAAAAATACAGCTATATTAAGAATAATCTGACGCCATTTTGTGACCAGAGCAAATAAAATGGTAAAACATTTCCTCAACATTTTTGAGATCCATTGATAGAAAGATCTAATTATCAATATATATACATGCACACTTCGGTTCCTACTTATAAATAATTTTAATACTAAATATATCAATAAAAATTTAAGTAACCCTTAAATTTTTGTAACTCATATTTATACTCATATCAATAAAATAAATTTTTTAGAGAAATTTTTACCGCATAAATATAAAATACGTCCAAATAAAGCAAATGATTATGAAATTTTCTTGACCACAATTATAGGATCCTGAAGAATATTTTTGTTTATAAGTCATTTTTTTTACCGAAATGAATAATTAGAATGAATAATTTGCAATATTTTGATATGAATAATGATTGATATGAATAATGATTTGATATGAACAATGATGAATATGAATTTGATATGAATAATGATGAATATGAATTTGATATGAATAATGATGAATATGAATTTGATATGAATAATTTGAAATGAATAATTTGCAGCATTACTGTTTTTTATTTTTGTTCCAGACACTATTCTATTCTGTTTGGCACACTTTGTACTTTGTCTTCTTAACAATTCCCATCTAACTTTATTCAATTCGATATAAATAGAAATAGCAAGATTTGCTAGAGTTGAATATATCTTTTGATTGGTATAGGTATTTCTGACAAGTATTATCTAACAATTTTCCATTAAAACTGAATCACGAAAAACTGGATGTATTTTTTTGCTCAAATCCATTTTTTTAAACCTTAAATGTGCGGAAAGATACCTTGTTTGGATGGAATATAAAGTTTAAATATTTGGTAGATAAATAATATACAACTGCTGTTTCAATATATTTTATACATTTTTGAGTTTATATTTTTGAAAGCAGTACTATTTAAATGTTTTTTTCCGTCCCTAAACATGTCAGAATAGATTTTAAATAAATTATTCCAACAAACGTATACTCATCATAAGTAATGCTAGTAGAATAGAAATACAAAACACTAACCTACTTTTGTTGACAAATATTAATTTTCACAATTACTATTCTCTAACATTCATTTAATAGCGGTGTTTTCGTATGAGAAACTATGAGCTTCAGTTAAGCATAATTTTCTCCATTCATATTACATATTTTGTAAAATTAAATTTATTGAAACTCATAAAGAATAATTTGCTTAGAAATATATTTTGTACTTCATTTACTGCGTGTCTGGAATTAATTTTTCTAGAATAGTAAGACAAACCATTTTATAGTTTGAAGCTATCATGGATTTTTCTCCCGATATTTTTTAGATTTATTTTATTTTACTTTTTTTTCATTTTTCCTAATTTTTAATCATATATATATATATATATATATATATATATATATATATATATATATATATATATATATATATATATATATATATATATATATATACATTCGTTATTATTTTTCTCTTGATATTTCCACCAAATTGAATACGTTTGTTAACAGGAACTATTTTATGAATTTTAAAAAGTTTTCAATAAGATAATGTATTTATAGAAATGAAACATTAACAAATAATTTCACTTCGAAGAAAAGTATATTAATGATATGCGGTTACAAGCAGTTTGAGTTGTTTGCTTGTAACAATAAAGCAGTTTCAAAACTTTTATGTTTGCGCAAACGTGACGCGTTCTTTAAAAATCGCATTAAATCTCAACTGTTGCCATCATATTTGATTCCTTTGAAATGTTTTTAAAGTTTACTGAAATACCAGCAGAATTGAAAGCGAAGATATTTATGTATTCTTAAACTGAATACAAATAAAGATATTTTTATTTACTTTCTATGAAGTTTTTCGATGGAACTAGTCAAAACTCTTATGCTTTTCTGGGGAATAAAACTTACGTATATATATATATATATTCACTTTTAAATCAACTATTTTACAAAAGAATATTTATTTTGATCTCTTCCTACCAGTACCTAGAAAATAATAGTTTATAAAACTTGAAATGTAACTGCAACGAATTTCGAAACGTTGAATTATCAATAAAAAATATACTACTAATTTTTTTCTTCAACCTCAAATTTGTATTTAAATTATTTCTATAATGAATATAAACTGTGGAAGGTGTTTATTTAAGCTTATTGTTAGGAATTAAAATAAAATATAAAATTCTATTTCATTTAATTAATACTAAATATTTGGTTTGTGTGAGAAAAACACAGCATTTAACTATCCCCGTAAATATTGTCCTTCTAATTTAGCAAGACATTCAGTTTTTAATTTCAATAAAAAATTAAAAAAATGCAAAGTTGAGTTGTAACCTTATGATCGATTGTTCAGCAAGTGTGTACTCTAATTTTATTCACTTCCAGACAATAAGTAGTTATACGGTAGAAAATTAAAAAGAAGCTTAAACGTATCATTTCTCCTACAAGTGAAAGACTTATAATGGTTGATATTGTCCAAAAAACAATCACATCATTCAAAAAATATTTTTTTCGGATTTTACTGTTGGCAGCACTTCATCACGGATCCATTTTAAAATTGAAACTCAAACGATTTTTTTAAGCTTAAAAAGCAAATGCTGAATACTCAATTACATATGAACAGTGTTACGCTGTTTGACGGGAAAAAAAGAATGTTCTGTTCCACGTCACGTGGACAAAGACCATATCTAAACAACCAATCACTGCGCTCTATTGCATCTGAAATCGTTCTGTTTTTAATTCGTTGAATCACAGCTGTCTGTTTCTTATCAAAAATGAAATAAGTACTAATATCATGATTGTGTCAATTAAATTCAAATGTAGGAAATAAATTTACTAAAATTATTCTTAAGAGCTTTGCATAGTTAAAATTACACAGCAATATTTTTAAATATCTACGTAGGAGAAGAGAAATAGTTTGTCCAAAATATTTCAGTTCTTTAATGTATGCGTATTTTTCTTGTTATATTTTTATAATAAAGTAATGAGAGAGAGAGAGAGAGAGAGAATTGTTAGGGCATGTGATATGTTTTTAAAATGATTAAAAAAATTAAAAACATTGGGCAATCAAAACGAATCATAAACAGTTATTATTTGAATAAATGGAAAAAAGTGTTGGATATAAAATTTATAAAGAAAATCATATATATAAATATTAGGAAATTTTAATATAAATTTTGAAATAAAACTGAGTTATATTTGCTTTTTAAATGTGTGATATAATGGATAAAAGTAAATTTTAAAAATGAAATTATTTTCAATTTTGAAATATATTTTAATATATTTCTGCATAATTGTGTACTTTATGTAAGTCTCTTTGTACATATGTGTATCCAGCAGTACTATTTTCTTTTAATGGGTTTAGTGGTTATAAATTAAAATTTAAATACATATTATTTATATTCACTTATTTATATTCATTGAAATTTTTCTTTCAAATACAGTAATTAAATTATTTGGAAGTATTCTTTATTGTTATTGCATTTTTAGACTTTTTAACTCTGCAAATAGTTAAATACATTTATATCTGCATTTAGTTGCAAAAGGTAACATTAATCAAAATTATATTTTTTGTCCACTTCTTACAAAGCAATAGAAATTAACTATTTATTAAACTATTTTTAATCCATCATCAACTCCAGAACAAGTTAAGTGTACACAGAAGTAAAGAAAATTATTTTTGGTTTATTCAATTTAAAAATCACTTTATTTATAAATAGATATATAATATATATTCCAGTAATACGAAAAAAAAGGCAAAAATTATTGTAGCACATGGAAATTTTTTTCGGCAACAAAATAGTTTCTTTATCAAAAACTTATCTTCATAAATTAAAATATCTAGATATAAAATCATAAAATAAACCAATTTTCCTAAAGAAACAACAAATAACTTATAATTAAAATTCCAAAATTTTAACGAGCTTTCGTTTATAATGTTTCAAAAGCAGTTCTTAAATTTTCTTTTTTAAGCCTTGTTAATCTTCTCAATTACAGAATGTAGCAAAATAAGACTATTTTGAGTTGGAAACACTAGAGGCACTGCTGTACTTTGAGTATGTTTATAACATTCTGCGATTCCAATTAAAAATTCTGAAGCTACGCCTCGAATTAAAAGCTTAACTGGGTTAATTATTGAAGTCTGATATCGTCTGCGTGGAAAATTACTTCAGACGATTTTTAAATAATACATTTCGTTTATTCTGATTCTTTGTTTCGAATAATAACTCAGCATAAAACTATTTTTCCAGCTAAAAAATTATGTGAATAAACTGTAACTTTAATTAATATGAAAACGTAATTTTCCAAGAATTAGAAATCAGAAAGGGAGAGGAATATAGTTAAGGAGATTTAATTTATCATTTAATATAATTTCATTTTGTTAATAATTAGCAAAAAGAAATTCTTTTTTTTAAATAAATGTTAATTTTATAAATTATACGATAATTATTATCATTTTATTTTTTCAGAATTCAGAAAAATTTATAAGCAATATAAATTTTTCGCGAAAAAATCTTTAACTTTTTCAGTGCTCTTCAAAATATTTTGGTATTATTTTGTCTACAATGTAATGTTTTCTATATTATAAGCTTAAAAACGTTATTTTTAGAAATTGTTAAAATAAATGTGTGAGCTTTGATAAACATATAGCTTACTATATATTTCATTTTTCTTTCATTAAAATATAGAAAAACAGAAAAACTATAAAAATAACATAAAAATTGTATCTCAGTTTCAATTGAAAAACAAGGGTATGAATACCACCATAAAATGTTTTGTGTATTAATTTGCAAGTTCAAATCCTATCCACCCCATAAATTCTCAACATTTAGCATTAAATTCTCAAAGCAATGCAAAATTTAAGAAATGTGAAATATTGCAGTTTAAAATTATTGTTATTTATGTTATGTAATTTTATAATCAATTACCATTAATTTTTTAAATTAATAATCTTTGTCTTTATTTAAAAGACAAGATATCGTTTTTAGATTTTAACAAGCAGTTTTATTTTATTAAAAATTTAATTGTGATAAAAGTTATTTTTACGAAGTTATTTTAGTGAATAATCATGAAGTCTGGAAAATATAGCATGTATGGTATTTTGTTATTTAAGTGATTTTGTAAATTTTACTGAATTTCATGATGGTGTAATAGGAACACTATAATGATGTGACAATTTTCAACACTAGACCTAATTCTAGCAAAATTGACGTCATAAAGAAAAATTCGTCACCATAAATATTCCCTGAAGAAAATTTTTATTAATTTTAGTAACAATTCAAAATGTTATCTAATGTAATGATGCATTTTAAGAATAAAAAGTTATTTCGAACATTTCCATGCGACAGAAATTCTATACAGAATTTTTCTAAATAATATGATGCAAATTTTTATTTAGCAAAGTTTTCTACTTTAATTTAATAAATATTCTAAAATGGTTTATTAAGGAAAAACTGTCTCACAGACCATTTAATTTAAAATAAAAGATTTACTAAATCTTTATTGCTTATCATACTATTTGTCTGCTTTATATTTTAATTTTAACTTTTCTATATTTAAACTGCTTTGATATTTAATAAGAAAATTCTAAGTTCATTCATTATTTTAAGTATTTAGTTGTTCAAAGAATTGTTGAGGTGCTTTTTCCTGAATGTTATACCTCTTTTTTAACACATGAAAAGCGAAAAATTATTATTTGATAGAATATTTTATTAATTCATATTTCTGTTGATTTCCAGGTGTGAGTAAATGTAAGCAACTTTTTTCTTCAAATATAGCACTGGCCATAAGACTTAATAAGAAAAATTCGAATTAAATTTTGGGGGGAATTCCTGCTTTAGAAATATTAATATATTTGTGAGTATGGTTTATAATACATATGAAAAGAGTTATTACTGTAGGAATTAAAAATTATAAAAAAAAAAATTTAAGTTATACATAGTATATTTTGAGTAATAAATTTTTATTCCTGCAGAAATAATTCAATTCATAATCCAATCCCCATGGAAATATTTCAATTAATAGAACTATAAAAAAAATAAGAATTTCTTATTATAAATCATTAGTAATAAAACTAAAATTTCAAGTACTTGTACCTGAGTTTTATTTCTTTATTTTTTTATTAAAAGCTCTTATAAAATTTATAAGTAATACATATAAATTTTATAAAAGCTTTTAATATAAAAATAACTATATAAATATAATTCAAGTACAAATATTTGAAGTTTTTGCTTTATTATATTAATGATTTTTAAAAACGAATATTCTTATTTTTATATTTATGTTAATTGAAATATTGGAAGAATAATTTTAATATTACACTAGAATGTTTCATTAATATTTTTGCTTGTTGATTGTAATAATTATTTTATTCGATTCCAGAATTATTTGCATATATTTAACTCTCTATATTATTATTATATTTCATTCTATGTTTAATAAAATGTTTTTAAATTTGTCTATTTTCTTAAATTAGATTCATATTTTTCGAATGCATGCTTATTATAATCCTTACATAAATAATTATCATAAATAAAATTTTATAATTAATGAATAGACAAGGGACAGCCTTATTCATACTATCGTTGATTTAGAATGTTCCAATTAGATATTAACTATAATATAATTCATACTCACACGTTAAACATCCTTTTTGCAGATATTTTTTCTATGATGTTCTAAGATATTGAATTACTAATATAAATATTCGGAAAATCTAGCCTAATTAAATATACCTCTTGCACATATATGTTTCCTTAATATATAAAAAGCAAATAAAGTATTATTTTTAAATTCAAAAAATAAACAAAAGCTGCTTAGAAAATTCTATGTTATTTAGCGTTGTTTAAAACAAAAAAATTCGAAAGCCTTCAATTAAAATATATTATTTTAGAAGAAAGATAATTAATCTTGCATAAATAGTTTACATAAATACTGATATGTATTTTTTATGATGATATGAAATAAAAATTGCTAAGAAGAGTAAACTTATAAGATTTATAAAAGCACAAAGAAATTTCTTTTTAGATAACTACTTTATCAGTGTAAAGGAAATTAATTAAAATTTTATTATAACTATTTCTTACATCTATAAAAGGAATTATTTCATTAGGATTTTCTTAACATAAAATATTAACAAATTTAAAAGCTTTCTTTATTAGAAAAAAAACCAAGCAGTTTTGTTAACTATAAATTAAATTTAAATATTTGCAAAAAGAAAGTTATGATGAAAAAGCATTCTTATCGTTTCTATATAGGATTTTATTATTTAAGTAATTAAGAAAGTATTTGATAACTATAAATGGTATGAAACTTTTTTTAGTATAGATAACCAGATTATTTTGAAATTTTCTGGTTAACATTTAACTACGTTAATTGTTAAATCGTGCAAAAGAAAAGGTGTAAATAGGTGCGTTTGAAAATTCTATCTGCTTATTTACAATAAATACTGTACATATATATATATATATATATATATATATATATACACGCATATGTGTGTGTGTTACTTTCTCTCGATAGCCCACTACTATTTGCATTCTCAGCTCAGACAATAAAAGGGTTGCCGTAATTGATTGCTGAATGGTTAGCGTTCCAGACGCCTGAGCTGTAGGTACCAGGTTCGAATCCCGGTTCGAGCATTATGTCATTTTCTCTCAGTGTTTCTCTGTCCTTTCTTTTGAAATGATGTATGAATATGGCCCAATCTATAAACGAATTTGTGGTGGTATGGAGTGAGTAATACTACTCGCCTCCGTCACTTGGTGCAGAGTTGCCTACTAGGTAACGGTAATTTAATAGCAGTTTCCGGCCTTGCTGTGGCTAAGTCTTTGTCATCCAAGTGCCCATCGTTATTAAAAAAAGTAATTGATGCTAGGTGCTCGGTTTGCAATAGGATCCGCTGCTGGTCCAACGCTGGGTTGCCATCAATGTCCTATTGGCCGCATGTGGCCCATATAATTGTCGACATTTTCGGTGAATAAAATATACGAAATAATGTATACTATATAGTATAGTATGGTATGGTATATATATATATATATATATATATATATATATATATATACATATATTATAGCATAGCATAGCATAACAAAGAATAGTATAGTTGTTATTTTAAACCATGAGTGCGAGAAGAATCTGGCATGTTAGATGGAACTTTCGTTTTCGAATGAATTCTTTCATGGAAATAAGAGTTTGAAGTTGCATGAACTTTTAGCAAGAGTTATCCATTTCGCGAAGACAATTTTTCATTTCCAGTTTATTCAACTTGTAAGACTATATTTTTAAATAAGGAAATGATACCACCATATATCTCATTCAGGTGTTGGAATGGTATAGTCTCATACCATTAACTAATAAGAAATACATTCATCTATGCCATTCTTTCTTAATCATTTTGCCACATTGGACCACTTTAAAAATTTTAAGTATGTCACGGACACCTCGGTGAAAAAAATTGCTTAAACATCATTTATTACAAAATATATTCTGTTTCATTTTATTTAATTATTTTAATATTTTTATCTCACTAGTATAAAAAATTTGAAGAACATAAATTTTTTAATGTGAAAGCTGTTGCTGCGTTTCCTTGATTAAGAGGTTGAATTGAGGGATGGTTTTCGGCAAAGCAACGCGCATATCATTTCAAAGTTTTGTTTTTATTGTGAAAATGTGAAAAATCACGCTTTTAATAATATATAATACTTTTACATAATTAGTAATGGAGTAAAAAACAAATATTTATAATCAATAGGATTTAAAAAATTAAAATAAAATAAGATTTGCATTGCAAAAAAAGTATTTCAACATCGAACTTCACTATTGAATCATGCGTAAAATAAAATAACAAATAATCCAAATGTGTTACCAATACTTAGTATGTAGTTCTTTAGCTGAAATTACTGCATCCAGATGTCTTGGCACCAAATCTTCCAAAACTCTTTGGTGACGTTTGATGACATGCTGGTCCAGCCATCTTGCAAAGCTTGCTTTAACCTGTTATTGGAAATTTTCTCACTTTTCATCCACTAGATGCCACAAATGTACTGTAAGATTCAGGTCTATAGAAGATTATAGGATTGTGGTGGATGTACCAATCTTCGGGGAGCATTATACAATAGCCATTCTTTGGGTTTGTTGGAACTATGTTTGGGGTCTTGGTCTTGTTGAAAAATGAATGTCTTCTCTAACACTAATTTTTGCAGTTTCTTCCAAGTCATCTCTTAACACATCAATGTATGACAAAACTTTCATATTATTATTAATGAAATGGAGATCACCAACTCCATTGTCAGCCATACACCGCCAGACCACGACATTCCCTCCTCCGTACTTTATAGTTTTCTGTGTATTTTTGGCCTAAAGCAGTTCCTTTTCTTTTCCAAACTGTGAGCACGCGTTTAGGTTTGAAAATTTAAAATTTACTCTCGACGAAGAAAATTACATTTTCCCAGAAATCAGGTGATTTATTGTTACAATTTTTGGTAAATTCTAGGTGTTTTTTTTTCTTGTTGATTTCTGAAATAAAGGGTATTTTTCATGACCGTCTTCCTCTCATACTAGCATTATGCAATATATTTCTAACTGTTTGAGGTGTTACAACCTTTCCTGAGATTGATTCAATGTTTGCAGCCAACATCCTTGCATTTCCTGTCGGTTACTGCAGAGCATCTTTAACCACTTCTCGTTTTCCTCTGACAATCAGCTTGCTTGATATCCCTGATTTTGGCCTTTTATTCACAATCCCAGTTTCTTTTTACTTTTTTTCGAAAGTTGTCAATTGCGCAGTGAAACATTCAACTTACTGTAAATTTCTCGAAATGTTTTGTCACTACTGTGCAGGTGAACGATTCGTTCTCTCTTCGCAAGTGTAATCTTTTTTATTTTGGGTGCCATGGCAGGATTAGTGCACCTAAGCGGAATTTCTACAAATTAGCAGTGAATGAAACAAGCTCCCTTGACATTGATACGGTTGAAAATTATTTTGAAAGTTTAATGACGTCACCAGCGCTGCAATTTGCATGTTTCTGCTTCTGTTCTAATAATTTTTTTAGCGATGCAAATTTTGTTATTTTTATTTTAATAATAATTCTTAAATTTTATTTTTTACTTAGTTTTAATTTTCTGAGAAAATGTTATCATTTATAAACTGATTATACGATTTATTTGATGTTATTAACTTAAAAACTACAAATTTCTTATTGTTCTAATACTTTTTTTGTCAACTGTGTACTGTAGGAAACGGAATAATGGCTGCCATAACTAATTTTACAAGCAATGGATAGGTTTCTATTCAAGAAGACCAAAGCACTCTCCAAGATTTTTTGAATCGAAATCTATTTTTAACAAGGACTCTGTTTCCAAATCAATTAGCTCATCATATGCAAGATTCATGTCATCGATACAGTCAATATCACAAAGAAAAGGATTACGAATCCACAACTCATCCATCCCAATTGAAATATTTTTCAAATGAAACTTTAAATACTTCCAGGTGTTCAGATTTCATTTTTCAAGTTATTCAATAACAAACTATCTTTCGCAGAACCATTTACAAAAAGCTACAAAAAATGGCTTTGGGGTACAAAAAATACCGAATAACCAAATGAAACATTAAAACACATAAAAACACCTGAAAAAATACTTTAATTGCAACTTATAAAAATATAAACCAAATATTTTGTTTTAAAAACTTGCAAGAACTTAGCGGAACTGATTTGAATGATACTTCATTTCCAAGTAAAAACCTTTTTGTGTTTCTAAAAATTTCAAATTTTATATGGTTTGCGAGTGATTTTTCCTCGTATTGTGGAGGTCTCTATTATTGGGAAATAGCAGACAAACGGCTGACAGAAGTTGCCCATGACAAAACAAGTTTTTTTAAATATTGATGCAAACATTTAAGAAATTAGGAGCAGTCGGTGGACCCCCAAAATATGACCCATGTACCCCCAAGGGCTCCATGAACCACAGATTAAGAAACCCTGATCTATACCAAACCACCATATTCTTTAAGATTTTGTTTGCGAAAACATAGAGTGGATTCTACTTCAAAATATTTCTTTTATCAAAATATCAAATGAAGCCAAAGATAGGAGGGAAACAACACGATAGCTTACTAATTAAAGTAGTTACCACATTTCAGCATTCTAATTTTTAAATATATTTAATGCAAAATTTTACCAATTTATACTAATTGATAATAATACAATTTTTTACAGAAATTTCTTTCATAAAAATAATTAACATTGTTTATTTAAAAACGTAAACATTGTTTCAACGGACTCTTTTCTGTAAATATACATTGTTTAGTTTCGAAAAAAATACAGTTTCGTTGAAAATATTAAAATTATTGCTGTACTAAAAACTTACACACTGTTTCAACAAGCTTTTCTGTAACAAAACAAATATTCAAGGTAAAAGTAAGCATGAGGATTTTTATACGTATTACCACATCGGATTTTGCTATCTAAAAGTTGCTACCGGCTTATCTGAATTCTTATCAATAGCATTTCACCAGTTTTATTTAACCAAGTAAAATAAGAAGGGAAAAAAAATCTGACATTTATCATTTTTTTCCATCACCCGAACTCTTTCGGATGTCTTTCGACGATACGGATTACGGTTGCAGTTGAGAGATTTTCTGCGGCGACGGATTCGCTTTTCCGGTCTAGTGTAGCTTATTTATGTTTGTGTGCTTGGATGCCACTGAGATACGCATCTCACATAGTTTAAATTTCTGCTGCTTGATATCAACTCAGTAAGTTCTACAATTCAGACTTCGTTAATCAAGTATATGATGCGATATTTTACAAATGTCATTTAATGTCATTCATTTTAATTATAATAATTATTATCAAAATAAATACATTAAAAAAATTTAACATCAAAATGTGTTTTTTTATCATGATATTATGAGAATAATATGCTTTTAAGCGTTGTTGTTGTTACTAATGACACTTGGACAAGCCCAGCTCGCTATGCCTTGGCTATGCGAGTTTAAGTCAATTGGGAGCGTCTTTCGATTAATCAGAACACCATGAAAGTCAAAGTACAACTTTTGCTCTTCAAATCCTCCGATAGATGGGAGCACCAGAGGATCTACTATATCAATTTTGGTATTGATCTGAAGGGGGAGTAAATTGCTCCAGACCATTGTACCCATGGTAAATGCTCAACGACCGACCACAGGACTTTCGATTCCACAGATTTAACGAGCACGTCTATCGCATGCATTCGGAGAGTCTTTGCTGGCATTGGGAATCGATCCCCACCCTTCCGGATGGAAGGCTGGATACCTTAGCCACTAGGCATCCACGGCCCTGCTTTTGAGCGTTAATAACAATAAACACAAACATTGCGAAGTTTATGCTGTGGACTCGGAGCATATTAATGCAGATCCAAGAGAAAATATTTTACTAGTTTTAAATCCTTGTTATCAAATTTAAAGATATTATAAAACGTTTCTTAATATTAAATCCATAAAGTTAAATAGAAAATGTTTTGATTTTCCAAAGCAATAACAAGGATTTTGTTATTGTTTTTATCCCTTATCTAGAGACGTAAAGTGTTGAAGAGTAAGAATTTATAAATTAATGTTAGATTTATATTGTCAGCTATAATTTACCTTCATTCTTCAGGATAGGAGAATCCAATCTTGTATCTACATAAATTTAGACTGAATCTAAATTCACAGAATATTTTAATACATTTTCCATATAATACATCATTTTTGACACAATTTTTTTCTTTACTCTAGAAGAAACTTTGGATTTGAGAAATGTTTCATTAAAATTCGTTCCATTTGAAACTTATATAATTTGAAGTAGAATTCTGTTAAATATTTTTTCGCTATTATGATAACACATTTTTGTTTTCAAAGTTGACAGTTTGGTCCCGTTAAGCTTTTCATCAAGTATGAGTAGGACATTGAGCAATAAGTAACAGTGAAATTAATCCACTTGATTAAAGAAATCGTTGCTCTCGTCGTCTGCTAGTTAGGCTGGCATTATGGGGTGCGCTGCTCCACTTTTTCAAATGAACCATATTTTGCTGTGGAGTCCGACATCTTCAGTACACACATGCCATAGGTACCAGTTTATAGGGTGGGCAACCATTCACACCTCATTCATACAAGGAAACGACAATGACAGGATAGATAGATAAAGTTGCATCCATGCATCATCCTGACTGCGGGGAGGGAGGTCCTGGATTCAAACCCAGGACCTCCCTCCCCGCAGTCAGGCACGCTGACAAGTTGGAAATAAAAAAAAAAAAAAAAACTTTACTTGAATTTAATTCAAGTTATATTATGTATGAATTTCATTGATAGACTTCATACTCTAGTATGCAGAAATCATCTGTTAAATTTCTGCCGATATAAAATATATGTTTTATTTAACAATACTTGCAATAAAGATTAAAGTGTGATTTTTCTATTAAAATTTTTATTTATTAAAAATAAAAAGAATTAGCACTAAATAAAACATTTTTGATCTTTTTTTCTAAACTTAGCAATTTTGGGATGCCTCACAAACTTATAATAACATTACTCCAATTTCAATTTCTGTCGATTTCCTTGAAAATTGAAACCTTACATTCTACAATACCAACAACACATAATGTATGTGAATAAATAAAGTTTCTAATTTTACCAGAAGATAAAATATATATTTTTCTCTGAAATTTAGCTTTACAATATTTTGCTTATTTTGTCTTACTTAATTAGATTATTCATAGTTTTAATATCATATAATAGCATAATAATAACTTAAACTATTAAAATTTACACATAAAAATGTCTTTATGAGATCAAATGGAAAATAATATCAATAAAAGTTGTTAACAATATAGTGTTATTATAGTTCTTTAATAACCTACTTTATATGATTACAATGTGAGCTAAATTTTAGTCACCCAGATAAAAAAAAAAGTCATTATATAATTTTAAAGAGTCATGCAAAATAATTCTATTTCTAATTTCTTTTGATTTTTTAAATATTCCAAATACTTAGTCTTGTGACTTTATTTATTGCTATTAGAGAGATCGAATAATTTTCAATAGTAACCGTGTAGATAAATATATAGGCATCTCTCTCAACGCCAATATACCTTTAGTCAAGTTAAATAGATAATATATAGTTTTCGGATTAAAAAGATTTTCGTGAAAAAAATATAATCATTTTTTAATTTCTCCATAGAAAAAAAAGTATTTATTTATTATGACAGCAAATATTAATCACTGTTTATATAATTAATAAGACAATTATGATGTGTGTGTGTGTGTACATCAACTCTGAAATACCTCAAACATATTATGTTTAGAATGTAATATAAAACGGCTCACATGATACTTGCAATTTGGGAAAAAAATTTCACCTTTAAAAACTGGACAGTTTTAACAAGAAATAGTTCCTTTAATAAGAATAAGTAATATATTATTTTCAAAATGTCACAATTTGATTTAGAATTATCAAATCAATATTCCAAATGTAATTTTGAGTTGAGAAATATAGGGAATATCTCATGTATTATGATAACCAGTTTAAATTAAATAATGTGATTTCGATTCAATTAAAGCATAATTGTAATCTTTTAACGTAAAAACTGTAGAGAAAACAATACAAAATAACTTTCGTTAACATAAAATGATATTTACGCCATTATAGCACCATATATTTCATTCAGATCAAATATAATTCTATTTTTTTTTGATAACGGGCATTTTAAACAATACAATCTGACACTCAAAAATATTCGGCATTATTTTTAATCCTTCCCCACATTTACACTTAAATAAAAGCTAGAAAATATATGTTGCCTATCTATTGCTCTGGAGAATCTCTTGAAGAAAATGGCGATAGAACGTACTTTCTCAAGGAGAAATTTTCCCTTAGTAATACGAAAGGATTTGAATTTATATAAAAGAATTTCCTATACGATAGCCGGAATAGCTGATCGCGGCAGATCTCGAAGGAATATGACAGTAGAGCACTGTTAGGGATATATTGTAGGGATTTGTGCGGTCGGTAATGGGGGAATGCGAAGACGGAAAGACATATTTGAGTACTGAACTCTAGAGAGTACCAAGAAAGATATCCCGACCTCCACTCCATGTCAGGTACTCTCCTAATTTTCACAATATTCTCTCTGAAATACTCTCGAAATCCTGCTTGAAATCACTTGAAAAATACAACATTTTAAGATTTGGAAGAAGTATGTTTGTGTATTATGTATATGAGAATCTTTTATGTCTGTATCTAGAGGGTGAGGGATACTACATCTATTTTTTCCCTAAAATAGGGATAACTACATACATATATGTATTATTTTTTTTCAATTTATTGGGCTGTAAGGTTTGTCGCCAAATAGTTTTAGAAGTTATATGTTTTTAAAAATACGAAGTTAGGTTTAATTTTTTTATAGAAAATGTCGTTAAAATATTTTAGATTCACTTTTAATAAATGAAAAATCATTAAATGCGTCAGGCAATAATTTTTTTGTGTATTTACTTTAAAACTATTGGGAAATCAAATATTTTCTAAATGAATTTCTCTGAAAGTCTCCATAAAAGAAGGTAGTGGATAAGGTGGTCAAGGGTTCAAGTCCTGGTTCGGGCTTGGAGGTACTTTCTCACTCTCTCTTGTCTTATTCCTTTTTTTGTATGAATGTGTTGCGAATTGTTGCCTATCTTATAAACAGGTACCTATCGCATGCGTGTGCTGAAGAAGTCGGACTCTACACTAAAATATGGATCAGTTAGAAAAGTAGAGCAGCGCACCCCATAATGCCGGCATAGTTGGCACAAAATAACAAAAAAGAGGACAGTATTTTAAACTAAATATAAATAAGAATAGATTCACTTGTATATTCATAGCTTTTAACTTATTTAATTGTAGTATCAAAATCAAGGCTCGATTACTTTGGAGTTTAAAAAAGTTTTCTTTAAACATTTTATGCCGAATAGTGAGCACTCTAATTTCCAAATAGGAAGTTTCTGAATTTGATTTCCATGTATGTTATTGACATTTAAATTAATAAAAAAACAATCATTCTTAATACGATTTAAATGCAGCGGGTTTTAAACCTGACACAGCTGATATTTTCTGATATTTCATCTTATAGAAAGGACCAATTAGCAAAAGTTTCAAAAGACAGCACATTCTTTCCGTTTGATATGGTTGAAGAATAATATTATAGTAGAGCTGGTCCTTTGATCCTAATTCAAAATTATAAAGCGATGGGCTGTGTTGAACGTGTCTTCAGTCTGCAGAAATAGGCATGAATTTTAAATAAGCAAGCAATATAAATGTATACTATTATCAAAATCAATAATCGCTGTGTTTAAAAAATTTAATAGAAAGTAATATTACCGCGAAAGAAAAATCAGAATGAATTTTTGTAATAAAGTCAAAAGTACAGTAATTTTTACAGACATGTTTGAAGAGCTTAAATATGTTGAGTTCGTGAAATAGACATGGCAGTTTTTATTTATGATGACATTTCATCTAACAAGATATTTAATAAATTGCATAAAAATCATTAAATGTACATATTTTTCTCATATATTTCAGCGAAATGAAACGGATTGGAAATTGTGTGATCAAAGTCATATTTAGTGTGTTTGGAAATGATAAAGAAATTTGTTAATCAATAACTTTAAAATCATAATCAATATAAAAAATAAATAAAAATTTAAAAAAAATGTTTATGTTAATAATATAAAAATTAAAATTTTTTTAATGTTGCAGTAAGCAAGGCAAAAATTATAAAAATTAAAAACATTTTAATGTTGGCGTAAGCAAGGCAATTATTTAAACATTCAAAAGATATTGTTTACAAATATTGCAATTATTTATTTAGAATTCTAGCAATTAATGAAATTTTTAACAATTTAAATCGTCCTTGCCAATTTTCATTTTTTCTTTTCTTTTCTTTTCTTTTCTTTTTTTTTTTTTGGCTTTAACGTTTATGTGTTAATCACTTGAATAATGGAAAACGGCTTCTCAAACCAATGCTTTGTTTCTTAAATAAGAAATCGTTTTATCAACAAAATGAACTTCGACAAAATTATCAGACATTCGATGGTAAACTTCGCTTTGTTTGCTGCCGCTGGAAGAATGTGATTTGAAGGCAAGCAGCAAATTCGTCGATAAGTCGGATTTACAACGCCGTCTCAATACGATGTGACATGGATAAAACGTTATCTGACGTCATGGATATTTTAAACCAATGAGAATCGTAATAAAGTGGCGTATTCATGATCACAACTGTAATGAAAGAAACAACCATTTTATGGTTAATAAAAACTGTATCAGATACTATTAAAATGATTAAAAACTTTTGTATACGATTTGAGAAAATGATTGTGTTTCATAAAGAAGTATAAATTCGCACTTTTAATGCTATTGATACCTTTGTAAAATATTATCAATAATTGAGGAGAATATGTTTTAATTTAATAACATGCACTTTGTCATTATTAAAAACTTCGAGATTATTATATTTTTCATTAGAATGAATTAGTGAGAATCTGGTTAAAGTACTTTATTACAGGGAAGGTCACTTTATTCTTGAATTGATGTTCTACAGACGATCGCGTTGTCTAATTTCAGCTGCGACTCATGTTTAGTAAATATGTTTCCGTTAACATGTATTCTGAAATATCACTAATGATGTTGCGTCACATAATGAAGTTATCTATGTACACAGCCTCATTTATATAGCGTGAAATTGAATAACAGAATGATTTGTCACTGAAACGCCACGAATATGGAAATGAAGGGTGTGGAATGTCTAACACTAGTTAATCGCTGCAACCGCCATCCTATCCAAACAACACATGTCTCATTTCTCGGTAAAGTGTACAACTCCTGCAAAATATGTATATTAACGTCGGAAATTAGCAACATCCAATAATTCTACAACATTGTATCATATAATCTGTAAAGGTCGTTAAATATTCTTTTAAAATTATCGAATGATTTTGAGTATCCAATGGGTGTTAAATTTTCCTCGCTCATTTACGATCTTAAATGTTTTTTTTTACTACTTAATTGAGAGAAGAAGATTTGATTCCAATTAGAATCTGGACTCATTCCAATCTTTTCAAGAGTTCATTTTAAACCTTACACATTGTTTAAGTTTTAAGAAGAAAAAGGAGGGATATTGAGTGGAATTTTACTCTATATTTTCAAAAATGTAGTAATTTGAGTTTATTTAACTCTCTTTTATATTATTGTTTTTTTAATAATGTATATACTTCATATACAATATATACTAGTTAAATGTTTGCCGAATCTTTCCTAAATTGGTTAAAAATAGATTAATTTAAGAGTGTGAGTTAAGCAAATATAGCGATATATTAAGAGTTATAGTTCTATTATATAAGTTATTCATTTAACCAAATTCATGAATTCCTTATTCTCCAACTATTTTATCTAATAAAAATCTATGTTAAAATATTACTAAAATTTAACTCAAAGGACTACCAAATCTCTTGAAACTTATATAGTGTCACTGATTAATTAACTGCAACTGTATAAATCATGAGCTTGTAAGAATTGTTGAATATCAGCTATTACTAACGTTCTCAGTTATCATTAAATAATAAAAACTTGTTTTAGCTCCTATTTATTAACATTGCAAAAATTTTAAGCTACTTAGAATGTCAACTAGTATTTACACACACTCACACACACTCTTCATACTTATTTAAAACATTATTATTGAATTTATTTTGCATGAAAATTATAACCTCTTTTTGTATTTTGCGTCCATTGAAATATTTTTGAAATACTTGATTTTCAGAAATTATCATTTGAATAATACCATCTTTGAAATTATTCCTTGTTTTATATCATGATTTGAATATACTTTGACATTTTTAGGATCTGTGGTACAAGGTTGCTGACAATTTCATCGCAGAAAATTACCATAAAACATATTAAAATTCTCGCCATACTCACTTTAGAGAGGAATATTTTCTTATAATAAATGTACGTATATGTTGCGAAATAATAATTTCAGGAACTCTCGAACACTCAACACAATAACAATACATACAGAAAAAATAAACACAGTATCATAACTTTTGCTGTGTTTTTCCTTAAAACCTACAATTAAACTGAAATTAAAAAAAAGAACGTGATTCTCTACTACTACACCTCAAAAAATCTTAACACAAAATGAATTCAATATTACAACATGAAAATTGCGATTGATAAAACTTTATACCAACTGAAATGTGAAAAAATGCTTAGTAACATCCTAAGAGATTATTGTTCTTGCGGCTATCAAATCTATAAAAGTAATTCAAAAGAATTATCATTTTCATGTAATATAAAATACAAACATTGAAAATTATAACTGTTTTGGTTTCTTAAATTGTAAGCATTTGAAGCCAGTAGTAAGTCCAACATATTTCCTTTTGGCGTAACTCTCTAAATTAAAATGATTGAGATAAACACTTTTGTGACCCCAAGCCGTGTATTAAGATTTCTTTTATCTGATATTTTGTGTTTAATTTATCGATTTAAAATAGCTTTTATCAACTAAAAAACAAATATTTCTTCTCATCTCAGATGAACACGGTAATTTAATCATTTGTATAGTAAACATGTCTGTTCACAATTTAGAAATTTCATAATTCTTAGTAGGCTAAATTTCCAAGGCAAAATTTCAGCTAAATGCACATCCAAAAATTTATTTGTTCAAACTTCACGTAATCGAAGCTGATGTTACACCACCTGATACCCTCCGTTAGCGTGTTAAAAACAGTGAAAATCAGCTCTGATTATTGACAGTCGACATTGGCTACTGACTCTCGACATCGTCTATTCATTTTTGGAACATTTTTCTATACTTATTTCAAAATATGTAAAATCTTAAATATAATATCACATTCAGTTGTTCTAATATTAAAAATACAAACATTCCTTTAAACAAAAGTTTCCATATATTGCAAAAAAAAATAATAATAATAATAATAACTGTTTGAATTTGCTTAATTACGAATTGTTAAACAATTTGATACTTCGATAAAGCATCAAAAAAGAACAATGCATCTAAAAAAGTTTAGTATACATATATAAACACAAACATATATATACACTCATATCCATAAACTAAGGATAATGCAAAATCAGGCAAAGAATGAGACATACGAAAAACAAATGTTACTTATTCGTAAATTATTTTTATTAAACAAAAGGTAAAGAGCAAAAAATATGCTATATGTTTGATATCATTTATAAGAATTGCGATTTTTCACCCTGGAGCAAATTTCAAAAAAAGAACCTATTTACAAAAAACCAAAGCAACATAGTTGGTATAGTGATTTATACATAGTATGCCCCCCAGACGATGCAATACAAACCGTACAAAGCCTATGCATGATGAGTATCAATTAACGATCTGATCTTGGTGAATATTAGACCACTCATCAAGCAATCCACTCCGAAGTTCCAATAGACATATGGGAGGTTAACGGGCTGCAATTCTTCGGCCAAGCATATGCCACACATGTTCTGTTGGATTCAAGTCTGGTGGGTATGCTATCCAGTTCTTACAAATGATATCTCCGATTGAAGACATTTGTCTATATTGTTTGCTCGGTGAGGACGGGCTTTGTCATCCATAAACAGAAATTCTGCACGCATGGCGACCCGAAACAAACGTACATATTGTTCCAGAATAACATCCCGATAAATGTCGCATGTCATGGTTACATTGTGAACATGCAGGTTAGTTCTGGAACCCAGAATAATTACTCTCCAAACGAGCAGTCCTGCACCACGTAACGGTGTCATTCAATGGAGTTCTTTGGGTGGTAACGAGTACTTGTCCCTCTCCATATGAAATTCTGTCTGGAATTAGACTGAAGGGTAAACCTTGACTCGTCGGAAAACATCCCACAAGACTGCTGTTGTGGTGTCCATACTGCATGCTCTCTGCTCCAGTCTAACCGCAGGGGATAGTGAATTGCAGTAAGTTAAACACATCTGACAGGCCTACAATCATATAGACCGTAAGACCAATTCACCGTAAGCGTCTGTACATGGTTTGCCTTGAAACTGTCGTACCGGTAACTGAAGACACAGGTCTGATGCTCTTCTTCGTCTGTTTCTTTTGGCAGTGACTGCCAAATACTGGTACTTATTCGGCGTTGTAAATTGTGGGCGACCGGTGCTGTAACGTCTACTGACATTAACATCATCTTGGAACCGTTGCCAAAGCCTGGAGATGATACTTCCAGCCTGGTAGATGCATATTCGAGACTGCCGATAATTCTACCACGAGAAACATCATCCAAATGATTCCTTTGTGCCATAACTAAGAGGTTATCGCACAGAAAGTCTTTTAAAGCGCTCTTGTGAACAATTTTACTTCTTTGCAACTATTCCTTATCTACCTCTCTTTTACACTCTTATCATTCCGACGTACTAACAGTGCCATCTGGTGGTTTCTTGTAATTTGCATATTATTATATTATTTTTCAAGATGTGTCTGATAATTCTACATGTGAAATTTTTATTTTAGAGTTCAATTTCAGTGTGATTCTGAATTATCCTTAATTTATGGCAATGTGTGTGTGTGTATATATATATATATATATATATATATATATATATATATATATATATATATATATATATATATATTAAAATATTACTATACTTGCATAGGAATTCCATTTGGGCAAAAATTAAAACTAAAGAATACTTCAAAATAATGTTCGACAATTTTTTCTTTATATTATTAACTGCTATGGTGACTTATAAAATGATATAAATAAAGACAAAAATATTAGAAATTAAAAAGTAAACTGAATAACGATATAAACATTGGGATACTAATATTTTTCCAATTTTTATTCCTTTGTGAAAGCTTTAATAACTTACGAATTTTATGTAGAGGCATTACTTAATTATGCAATTCATTTTATTTGAGAGTTTGGGCATGAAATTTATTTTCTTTTTCACTCGAAAGATAAACTGGAATGGAAAGAAATTAGAGTTTTAAGTTATTACTTTTTCATTGTTAAAACTTCCGGCGTCTTTAATAATTAATTCAATTACGACATTAATCCCACACCATTTTTACCAGTAACAAATCGAAAAGGCTTTAAGAACACAAATTAAATACTCTTGCTGCTACCAGCGCCACCTTCCGGTAGGGATTTGCATGAGCGAATATAAATTGGAAGGTTTTGATTCATTTCTTTCTGCCAGTTGAGGATTAGTTAGTTCCCAGATAAAAAAAAAAGATGTTTGAAGATGTAAGTTTGTGAAGCAAATAAAAAAAAATTAGAAAAAGAGTAAAATGTTAATTACGAACTTGCAGAATGGAGTTTTGGTTATTTTAAGATTTTTGAGTTCGTAGATTTGCACTTGTGTAGAGAAGAAAGACATTAAGTAATGGAAAAAAATGCATAACTCAGAGATTTCTGCTTCCATTTTTTTATTACTCTGCCACATTTACTAAATTTAAAAAAAAAAATCTACGCATTCATTAAAAAAATATTTTTTTATCAAACTGTAATTTAAAAAATTCTTGCACAAATGTGGTGAAAAGAAAAGGAATGCTTTGATATGAACTTTGTGTATATTTCTTTTCGTATAAAACTTTTAAAGTGGCATACAATCGTAATTTGAAGTTTTTGCAATTGTTGGTTATAAGAAAATAAAGAGAAATGTTGTGGTCGCAACTTAAACAGTTCTTGTATAATACGTGGCTACTCGGATTTCTAATTTTCCGTATCACAATGAAGCAAAATAAGGACACTTTTAAATAGAGAGGTGCATTTACAATCGTAAACCCGAATAGCTCTTCGTAATTTAGAAGGAAGAACCTAGCAGAAGACCCCAGACTTGACATACCACCCTCCGAAATAACAATTCACAAGGAGGGCATTGGAACCCCGACATATTTAACGTGCCCCAATCGCCATTAGAGAATATGACGATCTTCGAACTTACGACCGTAAGGTAACGAGGACGAGCACTCTAGCCAATGAGGCTACCGCTCTGTGTGTGTGTGTGTGTGTGTGCGTACATTTCCTTACACTTATCAATAATTATATGCATAATCGTAACTGTTACTATCTGCGTGAAGATAAATATAAGGAATCTTGCGAATAAATAATGAAATATTTTTAAGCAAAAATTGTAGTAACTTGATGAAACATAAAATTCGTTCTCTTTCTGCCTTTGATAAATAACAAAACCTAATCTCACATACTCACAACAATTTGCTTATTATGACTGATTTTACTGAAGAATTCAGTTTAAAAAGAATTTTAAACTACTGTTAACATACACTTTTTGCATATTATGAATAAGTCGACCAATACATTTAGTTTAAAGTCAATTCCAAATAGCTACTATCATCCACTCGAATCCACTAAAATCGAAATATAGATTGTGAATTGATGACCCGAACACCAATTATTGGTTTGTCATCAATCATCGTGCATTATGTACTCTAAATGAAGCTCCTGTCTTCTTAACAGATGTTGGTTGACAGATATAAGTATTTATGTAATATAACAGCAAGTGTGAAATATTATGTATGTCTGGCATGCAGGGAATCTTGAAATGCAATGATTGGCTTATGGCTGCTAACTGTAACCACTTACAAGCTTATAAGAAAGCTAACAGAAAACATCAAAACTAAGAGATAAAATGAGAATACAACAATTCTAATTATTTTAATATATTCACCTGATTTGGGTAAATGGCAAGATTTGTCGTCTTTTTGCTTTCTAGTAAAAATTAGGAGATCAATATTCTCATTAAAAAAAAACTTTGTTTATTTCATACATAATCACCCTACATCTTCCTCACATAATATGTTTTTCATTGCCATTACAATCTTAGCGTTTGAAAAATGTATATCTCGTGAATTAATCTCGAGAATTCCATCATAATATTCGAATCTTTAGCTTAGTTATGTGGAATGTATTTTGCATAAATACATACTTCTTTTTAAATTCTAATCCACTTAGGAAAGAAATATTTGTGCATTCTTAACTCCTAATCTATGTTAAGGATAAATATACTTACATTCAAAGTTTAATTTAAATTAAAGGGAATAATATCATCTTTATTATAGTCGTAAAGATGCTACAAAGATAAGCGTATGTAATAAATCATTTGAAAGCATGAGAACTCACACATTAATTCAAATTATATAAAAAAAATTGCTTACAAATATTACAATTATTAATTTCGAATTCTATTAATGAAATTTTTAAAATTTTAAATCGACCTTGACGATTTAAACTAATTATAAAGTGGAAGAGTTTAGTCTTGTCTGTTTCATTTTGCTTTTACTGCTGATTGTCTATGTGTTAATGGCTGGAATCAATAGAAAACCACTTCTCAAACTCATGTTTTGATCCTTATATAAGAAATCGTTTTATTAACAAAAACAACTTCGACATTATTTTTAGACATTTGATGAGGAATTTCACCTAATTTGCAGCTTTTCGAAGAATGCGATTTGAAAGTAAGCAACAAATTCATCGACAAGTCGTATGTACGACGCCGTCTCAATACGATGTCGTAATTAATTATGTGTGACGTAAATAAAAAACGTTTTCTGACGTCATAGAGATCTTAAACCAATGGAAATTGTAATAAAGCTTTGTAGTCATGATCTCAAATGGAACGAAAGAAGCAACCACTTTATGGTTAATAAATTCAGCGAAAGGATTTATTTACTATTAAATATAATATAATTTTTTCATTAACTCTTTTTGTCGGCAAAACTTTCAAGCAGAAGTAGATTCGAAAATTTTAAAGAAAATACTATTTTAAAAACAATAAAGAAAAAATCAAATTCTTACACTTAATAATATTAAAATAAAAAATGTGATTTTCAATATATATATATATATATATATATATATATAATCACATCTTTACAATATACGCAAACTTTTACACTTTAAACTCATATTACTTACGAGCATGCGTGGTCTCATTTACTCAATAATATATATTTCTGAATTATATATTTAAAGTGATATTCATATATACGAATTCATAATTATTATTATATATACGAATTCATTATTATATATACGAATTCATTATTATATATACGAATTCATAATATATTATTATACATACGAATTCATAATTGTTATAAATAATTCATCAAAAAAATCAAACAAAAATCTAATTATTTTTTTTCTTTAAATAGGTATGTTGAAATGTGTTTGTCATCCTGATTTGAAATTTGTAAAACAGAAGCTGAGTGCTGATTGGTAACTTTCTCATTTTCTCTTTTATTTGAAATGAAAAAAAAAAAAAAATCAAAAAACTATTGTATAAATATGTACCGATATTGGAGTACAACAAAAGATGTTAAAATATTTGTTAAATATACTATTTTAGTTTTTATGAACTGTGAAATTAATAATCAAAATACAGAAATGATTTTATTATGTTTATTTATGCTTTTTGTTACTCTGCCAGGCTTTATATTGCATAATATTTGTCACTTGATCAACTGAAAAAAGAAAGTATCAAAATGGTGTTTATTCTCACATTACATTTATTCTATAACAATTAATTTTTTATACCATTATTTATTAAAGAAACACTTTTCACTATACTTTACAATTATTTCCTTTGTTATGTGTCAACATGTTAGTATACGAAAGTTAATATATATATATATATATATATATATATATATATATATATATATATATATATATATATATATATATATATATATATATATATATATATATATACTTAATTTATTTATTCTTATTATTTAATACTTTATTATTCGTCCAAATATAAAATTTTTATATGACTATTAAGTCTTTTCATAAATACTCAAATTGGTCTTCAATTTTTATAAAAGTTTATGTACATTAACTCAAACAAAATCTTATGCTTTATTTTATATGTAAGACAGAATTTCTTGTAACACCTAGAGACACAAATCTTAACTTAATTTTGTTATGGAAATTGTGTATATTAAATAAAATATAACAAAAAAAAAACAAATACGGAAGTCCCCAATACAATTATCAAATCGTTGAAATATATTTATTTAACAAAAAATTATTATTCCAATTCTGATATATATATTTGAATTTTTCATTCGAAAGAAAAATGCTAAATAAATGCTGAGATTTATTGAAATAACTAGATTTGATCTATAGAAAATTTTTTATATAATCCTACATAATAAATACTCTAAAAGTGTCATTGAAATAAATATAATATGCTAATAAATTATTCAACATTCATCTAGAGGCAATAAATGATTTTTTCATCAACAAAATCGCCAAATAAACTAAATCTCTTTTACGCTTGAGAATAAATTCTTTTATACAGAAAAACAAACAACACTGATTTGAATAATATTGAAAGCAAAAGAAGAGTATTAAAATAAACCCAATCAGAATGAAACAACTCTAGTGACATTGACTCTTTTCCTTTTCTTCGTTTTGCTTCCCTTCTCTACCACCCCAACTTGTCACTGCGTATCATTTTCCAAGCTCTCAATGAATACAGTCGTTTGTGTTGTCATTTGCGACGTAAACACGGGTACAGTTAAATAGAAGACTCCTTTGTGCAACGGATGCTTTATTAGAGAAACTTAAATATTGGCATTGTGAAAACGGCAATTCCGTTATTCCTTTCGTCGCTTGCTTTTACAGGCTTTTGGCGTGAACTTTGTAGGATTGGCGATGAAAATCCTTCCCTTATCAGTAAAAAGAGAACGTGTTGTTAGTGATGCATTGCCGAGTTAATTTCGAAGTATTTTATTTGACTGGATAGTTTTCATCTCGCCATATAACGAATATAAATGAAGGAAAAATGATCGTTACTCATTTTAAATTAGCTTGTTTACTCGATTGTGTCTAGATACGACTGTTGCTATCATTCATTTCAAAGTCGAAATTTGTTACTTTATTGACTGAAATTATATCTTGATGTTCGGCATGATATATTGCATTTTATAAATTAGCTTTCTCTGTTTTAATTTTATCAAATTTATATTTTAATGATAAAGAGTAGATTAATTTTCATTTTTAAGGAGCGCCTGATTATCTAAAAGAAATAATGCATTTTTGAGAGTAGAATCACAAGAAGAGGCTGATGCCTCATTCAAAATTCACTCTAACAAAATCTGATTATTATTGAATTTCAAAGAAAAAGAAATGTTTTTTTTAATTGAAATATTTTTTATTGAGTAAGTGTAAGTAATTGGACATTGTTTATAATAAGAAATTTTAACTCCACAAATATATTTTGCAATATATAAATTTCAGAATTTCAATGTGAAATTTTTCTATTAAAACATTTAAATAATGAATTAATGGTCCAAATTTATGAAATTATTTTAGAATCCTTTTTTACAAACACTACATGAGACATCCATTTGATTGAGGGCGGCAATAATGAAACAAATTCATATTTAACTGGCATAATAATTGTAATGCATAATATTATAATAGCTAAACATAATAATAGTAATCATTTTTGAGAACTTTAACTTATAAGTCTTTCTGCAACTTCTAATTTTAAATTTCGTAACGAACTAAACTTTGTCTATCAAATCCTTTGCATTATTCTTCAAAGGACTTCCTATTAGCTATGCAAAGCTTGGCAGCATTATTAACATATGTGCCATTCTTTTCTATGCTAATTTTAAATGCTGGTTGCAGCGATGCAAAAATAATAACACCATACACACTAAAATAATTATAAAACAAGTTATACTTTTCAAGTAATAACTTAAAATGTTATCAAATTAGACAGCGTCAATATTCATGTCAATATATTTTTGCTTGCATTTTTGAAATATGTGAATGGTGAAGATCTATCACAGTTACAGTTATTAGGAAATTTAAATCTATTTACTACTTTTAAGTCATTAAGAGCGAATTTCAGTACCTTCTATGAAAATAATTATCACCATTATTTAATAAAATATGGTTCTGCAACAGGAAGATTATACATTCAAATGTGGGCAAGCTATTCTATTTTATTGTCCTTCGGAATGTTCTTTTTTTCAATAAAAACCTTCCTTTTAACGATTTTTGAGTTAAATATGCAATTAAGCTAAATATTCTTATTTTGATTGTTACATATTTCTTATTTTATTTATAACCAATAATACACACACACGCACACTTTGTCGCCTAATCATCAACAATAGAAAGACAATATATTCAAACCCATAAAAATCCACTTATATTAATAAGTTCATCATATTATTTTGATTACGTTTTATTAGTCTTAGATAATCAACTATCAGGTTTGTAAAATAAATTTTAGAAAATTGCCATTGTTATAAGCAACTGCTTGAACTTTATTTCACCAACCATGAAAAATCCTAAATCTAAGAAATAATTAAACTCATACAAAAGTATTAAAAATTAACAATAGATTATATTAGAATGCATTTTTTTCCATATTTATCATACCATTATCAAAGTTAACTAAAATACTAAAAAGTGGAGACACACTTCCGTTAGTCATTTGTTTTATTTTATTTTATGTAAATAAATGAAGTCATCTTCTTCTGTCCTTCTTTCAAGAAATAATTATTTTAGCTTATATTTGAACAATAGCGCATTCTACAATTTCAGGATTTGACGAGCGTTAACAATTACCAATTGTTATTGGAACATAAGACAATCACTAGCGTTTGCTACCGAACATAACAACGTGTTTCTTTCAGAAGATTATATCTGAAGCATTTATTGTTTTCAACTTCTTGTTATTTGTATTATAATAGCAAAAAGAAATAATTCAGTTTTGAATACGTGATTATTGTGTGGAATAATAATTGCTGTGACAGTTATCGATAATTGGACACCAGTGAAGCTTGAATGTTTTGAATAAGTAATAATTGATTATGTTTCGCTTGATTTGTTAATGCTTTGCATAAAGTTTATAATATTATTTACATTGACACAATATTATCAGCATTAAGGCATATTGAATTTCATAGTTTGCTTTTTAAGCTTTTTCATACAGAATGTTTTTATTATTAAACTTTATAACGTGGTAATTATGCAACCTAAATAAATATGTTTCAAAATAAGATTGTTACAATGTAAAACAAAAATACTAATACTATTTTATCAAATAATAAATGTGAAACTGATTGGCTTCATATATATTTTAGAAATTAAAAGCAATCCAAACTTCCAAAATTAAAGTTATTCTGTTTCCTTTGACTCATATGTATTCAAATACAGAAAATACACATAAAGAGAAATGGTTTTCCATACATAAGTAGTAACAAAGCACTTAATTTTGGTTTCAATAAAGGTTTTTATATTGCAATTACATAAAAAATTATGATTTAACACAAAAATTAATGGGGAAAATTTCTCATACTGTACTGAATATATGAAGAGTTTATTATAGTTCAATGCAATTCGAAATAATAATTATCTATGAAAAAATAGTTAATGGATTACTTGAAAATGCTTGAGTGTAAGCAAAATAAATTATGGTGGCATATTAACACAATTATATTGACAAAAATTTTTTATATGGTTTTACTATTACACTGTTGGTCACCGTAAATGCAGCATCCTGAAGATAACAGGCAAATAACATGAAATTTATGACATGCATTAGCGGGGGTGAGATATGCAAGTAAGAATTTTAGCATTGACGCACATCCCGCTTTCCTGCGGTGCTACTTTAAAGCGCTATTTAAAGCTTTGAGATTTAGACGATTTCAAATTCGTCAATCGTGTTTTTCTTGTGGTTCCCCCCCCCCAAAAAAAAAAGATGAATTATGCCTTGCAGAAAACAGCAATTGTTTTTGATCATGTATCCGAGTTCAACAGATGAAGGATAGTGGCCTACTGAGATTATGGATTATCTTTCTGCGAAATCGGTAGTCGTGTTGGATGATACCAGACAACTGTAATGCGGATATGTGATCGTTGGATGCTGGAGGGTACGACGGATCTTCATGTTCGATCGAATCGACATTTGTGCACCACTTCACGTCACGACAGGCAAATTATGTGCAGGGCAATAACGGATCATTCAGCCACTTCACCAACTATAGCACAGCACAGTCAGTGTGTAACGTATCATCCAATGTCTGCGCGTACTTTCCGATGCTGTTTACAGCAAAATGGCTACATCTCCGTGGTGTTGGAGCCAGTTATCCTTCCTTACTTTCAGGGCTTTCAAACAACCATATTTCAATAGTATAATGCACGACCACACATTGTACGCATTGTCTTCGTCAATCCCCTGATTGAATTGCTTCCCTGGCCGGCTAGCTCTCCGGATCTTTCACCGATAGAAAATGTGTGGTCCATGGTTGCTCAACGATTAATCCACATTACATCGCCAGCGGTCACACCAGATCAACTTTGGCAAAGTGTGGAAGATGCTTGATCTGTTGTACCCCAAGAACATATGCAAAATTTCTTTGAATCAACGCCGAGGCGTGTGGTAGTGGTGATCTCCAACAATGGCGGCTACTCTGGCTACTGACTTTGGCAGGAGCCACACTTCACAGAAGTCTATAAATTTAATCATTTAATACTTGGTAGACATGATATCTATAAAATTAATTCTGTTATAATACCTCTATTTTTTGTTACAATTTGGGTGACTAGCAATGAAAAAAAGCGATTTTTTTTAAAACAAAATTAATATTCTATTGTAAATATAATTATTTACCTTAATACTTTGTTATTATTTACCTTGTTTGTTGTCAATCGTGAATTTACAACGAACATGGTCGTAAATTTGTTAGCAGTCCGATCAGTTTGTTAACCAATCACCAACTGTATGATACTTTTACCATGAGCTTGACATGCAACAACGTTCTTTAAGGAAGAATATCTTAGATTTGACACCAAAAATTGTTCAACAATAAAAGATGAACTTTTCGTTTCTACTTTTTGTATGCATGGCTATTAGGATATACGTATTTGGGAGTTTTAGTGATAAATTTTCAAAATATTTACACATAAATATGATCTACTGGGAATAAGACATTTAAAAGAGCTTTAACACATCACTAAGCTGGTAAATCAAGCACTAGTTTATGTTAAATTTTTAAACCAAGTAAACAATTTTTTCTTTCATTAATATTAGCAACTTTATGATAATTACTTTTACTGCTTCAAATGTTAATAAAAATAAACTATTCTTAATGATGTTTGCCAGATAATACTTAGCATTAGCATTTAGTATAATGTATAACTTGAATGATATAATTTCGATTGCATACATAATCAAATAACTTCTGAAAACAATGTCATCTTAAAGGAAAATATGAATGTATTGCAAAATAATATGTCAATTAAAAAAAGCATAAATGCTGCAGTGTCTCTATTTTGAGATTAAATACTTTAATAAATATGTATTTGTCACTTTTGAAAAGTTTAAAGAAACACAAAATAACTTAAAATATACTTTTTAGGTGATGGATTTCTAACCTTCATGAATAAATAGGCGTGCAGAGTGACCAATATTTTTATTTCGGACCATACAAAGGACATTAATTTTGATTTTACCCTTCTCTGAAAGAATAAGCTAAAATAAAAGACTAATAATAAAAAAATTAGTGTCAAACTATAAAAAGAAGTAGAAAATTCGAAATAAAGAATTAAAAATAGATATATTTAATTTTTTTCATATTTATGTTATATCAGTGTAAATAATTATTGCAGCTGTAAAATTAGATTTTGCAAAATTACTAACCAATTGAAATGTATAGTATTTATTCAATGAAATGATACTACTATGTTTTCAATAATAATTTTTTGTAAATTATGAATTGATTCATCTCTTTTAAAATAAATTTAATTCATCAAATAAATGAATTAATTGCAATTAACTTTTTTCTAAAAATCATGTATAATTTTCAACTACTTTTGACAGCAATATTTATTATATTGCGAAGTTTAGAAAAATGTTTTGCATTTAAATTTCTTCACGATTCATTAATTACAGGATCAAAATATGAAACAAAAAGATTTGTTTTTGAGAAAAAAAGTAAACAGAGCGGAATCAAACTTTTTAAAGGATTTCAAATGAAATAAACTGCACGAAATGTTTTAAAGTTTTACCAAATGAGAAAAACTCAAAGTATTTTTCTAAGTGTCTCAGAAATTTTGAAACAGGTGAAGTTTATCAGAAGTGTTATGTTCTATGTAGATTTTAGAAAGTATTTAAGATAAATAATTTTAAATTTTTTAAGAATATTTTAAACATATTAGATTATATATAAATTTAAGACTCATTTTTGAAACATTTAAATTCACAAATATGTTTTGCCCGAAACCTTTGATAAATAAAATAAAATCTCAATGTTTTAAACTGGCAACCTGTGTAACAGAAGTAAATATATATTTGAGTTTATCGTTTGGTGTGATAAACTTATATTTTGCACTTACAAAAATAAATAACTTGCACTAAAAAAGAATAAATTAAGAAAACAAACATTTAAAAAATGACTGGGAATGAGATTTTTAAGAAATGTAAACAAAAGAAACTATTTATATTGCATATGTGAAATGTGTTATCAGTTTTTGATAAGAAATAAATCATAAATATATTGAAACATTCAAATGCAAAATCATATCAGTAAAATATGTGTAATTAAAAAATGCAAAAATTGTACAGATATATGGATATCGGTTATCATAGAAGAATGTGATTTCTCTTAATTAACTAATTCATTTTATTCAAATTATTGAAAATTATTTAAAGAAATAAAGAAGCTTATAAAGTTTTGATATTTATAAATACGTTGAAGAAACTTATATAAATCTATAATTTAAATAATATCTAAAATCGAAGAGTGCATTCAAAACACGGCTCGGGAAAGTAAACAATAAATCATATTTTATAAACAAAAACAATTTTAATAAACACAAAAGGTACACACATTGAACAATTACTCATAAATCCAAAACAATTATATTCAAGAAATCTAAAGGAACTTATAGTTCCATCGAAAGGTAGGAAGAACTTCCTACCTCAATCAAAACAAAATCTAAAATGTAATGAAATTATACATAATAGTAGGTAACAGAGCCGCCATCTATTTAAACTTTTTTCTTACACGTTTAATGATTTTTCATTATTAAAGGTACTGTGTAAAAAAATCAATCAAACATTGATGGAGATAAAATTTTAAGTAAAAATTACTGATTATTTTCTTTTAAATTTTTGAAACTAAACCAAAAAATATTTTTTGAAGAACTGAATAATGTGTAGTCAAAATGTAAAAGTGGATCATTTTAGAAAGTAAAGATTTAAAATTTTTGAAATTTAATTCTATCTTTTTTATTTCATGAATGATACATAATTTAACTAAATTGACATAGCAATAGTAAATGCAGGTAAGTATATTTTCACTGCGTTATCTTTTCTTATGCAAAATTATTCTCTTCATATTTTACTGTAAATAATGCGAATAATTTTTAGAAATCCAAAACAGATTTTATAATCAGTTGATCGATGAAGTAGTGAAATTAAACCAAAAGTTTATACTTTTGGGGTATTATAAAATTTAGTATGTTTTCATAGGACAGAGAGATAAAATAATTAAGACGGGATATCACTGAGAAATTTTCTGAAAAGTTTAATCGAAAAGCCATCTAAAATAAACTTTAAAAATTCTTCTTCTCTAAACAAACACGGATAATTTATAGTTCTCCTTGATGGATGAAAATGCCCCAAGAAATGGGTAATGTGTCGGAAGGATTTCGTGCCGAAGTTTTCTGTCCTCGACTCGTCCTAAGATTGATCCCAAGGGCTGAAAGTGGAACTCTTGACAAGGTGTTGACATTGCTTGGCGATATTTTACAAACTGTAAATGGAAGGACGTGTTAAAAACGTCGGAGGAAGGGGAAGCAGTATTTTCTTTGGGAGGAGAATTATGGAAAGCTGAAAGTCATGTTCCGGTTCATAAATAAAATATTGGCAATTTATTGAATTTCTTATATACTTTGTAGTAAGAACCATGAATGTGAATAAAATATGTTATAGTAAATGTCATTAAAATTTTAATTTCTATTTCAACATAGCATTCTTGCTAAAAGTGGGGATAAGATAAAATTGTATATGCTAATTATCTTCAGAAGATGTGTTAATCCCCAGTGTGTTATGCAGATTAGTACATAGGTGATTAACATTGGGAAGCTCTTTTTAAGAATACCGTTAAAATTTTAATTTCTATTTCAACATATCCCTCTTGCTAAAAGAGGGGATAAGATAAAATTCCATATGCTAATTTTCTTCAGAAGATGTATGAATCGCCAATATGTTATGGAGATCAGCACATGGGCGATTAATATTGGGAAGCTTTTTTAGGAATGTCATTTTAATTTCTATTTAAACATAGCATTCTTTCTAAAAGAGGGGATAAGATAAATTTGTATATGCTAGTTATCTTCAGAAGATGTGTTAATCCCCAGTGTGTTATGCAGATTAGTACATAGGTGATTAACATTGGGAAGCTCTTTTTAAGAATACCGTTAAAATTTTAATTTCTATTTCAACATATCCCTCTTGCTAAAAGAGGGGATAAGATAAAATTCCATATGCTAATTTTCTTCAGAAGATGTATGAATCGCCAATATGTTATGGAGATCAGCACATGGGCGATTAATATTGGGAAGCTTTTTTAGGAATGTCATTTTAATTTCTATTTAAACATAGCATTCTTTCTAAAAGAGGGGATAAGATAAATTTGTATATGCTAGTTATCTTCAGAAGATGTGTTAATCCCCAGTGTGTTATGCAGATTAGTACATGGGTGATTAACATTGGGAAGCTCTTTTTAAGAATACCGTTAAAATTTTAATTTCTATTTCAACATATCCCTCTTGCTAAAAAAGGGGATAAGATAAAATTCCATATGCTAATTTTCTTCAGAAGATGTATGAATCGCCAATATGTTATGGAGATCAGCACATGGGCGATTAATATTGGGAAGCTTTTTTAGGAATGTCATTTTAATTTCTATTTAAACATAGCATTCTTTCTAAAAGAGGGGATAAGATAAATTTGTATATGCTAGTTATCTTCAGAAGATGTGTTAATCCCCAGTGTGTTATGCAGATTAGTATATGGGTGATTAACATTGGGAAGCTCTTTTTAAGAATACCGTTAAAATTTTAATTTCTATTTCAACATATCCCTCTTGCTAAAAAAGGGGATAAGATAAAATTCCATATGCTAATTTTCTTCAGAAGATGTATTAATCGCCAATATGTTATGGAGATCAGCACATGGGCGGCTAATATTGGGAAGCTTTTTTAGGAATGTCATTTTAATTTCCATTTAAACATAGCATTCTTTCTAAAAGAGGGGATAAGATAAATTTGTATATGCTAGTTATCTTCAGAAGATGTGTTAATCCCCAGTGTGTTATGCAGATTAGTACATGGGCGATTAACATTGGGAAGCTCTTTTTAAGAATACCGTTAAAATTTTAATTTCTATTTCAACATATCCCTCTTGCTAAAAGAGGGGATAAGATAAAATTCCATATGCTAATTTTCTTCAGAAGATGTATGAATCGCCAATATGTTATGGAGATCAGCACATGGGCGATTATAATTGGGAAGCTTTTTTAGGAATGTCATTTTAATTTCTATTTAAACATAGCATTCTTTCTAAAAGAGGGGATAAGATAAATTTGTATATGCTAGTTATCTTCAGAAGATGTGTTAATCCCCAGTGTGTTATGCAGATTAGTACATGGGCGATTAACATTGGGAAGCTCTTTTTAAGAATACCGTTAAAATTTTAATTTCTATTTCAACATATCCCTCTTGCTAAAAAAGGGGATAAGATAAAATTCCATATGCTAATTTTCTTCAGAAGATGTATTAATCGCCAATATGTTATGGAGATCAGCACATGGGCGATTAATATTGGGAAGCTTTTTTAGGAATGTCATTTTAATTTCTATTTAAACATAGCATTCTTTCTAAATGAGGGGATAAGATAAATTTGTATATGCTAGTTATCTTCAGAAGATGTGTTAATCCCCAGTGTGTTATGCAGATTAGTACATGGGCGATTTACATTGGGAAGCTCTTTTTAAGAATACCGTTAAAATTTTAATTTCTATTTCAACATATCCCTCTTGCTAAAAAAGGGGATAAGATAAAATTCCATATGCTAATTTTCTTCAGAAGATGTATTAATCGCCAATATGTTATGGAGATCAGCACATGGGCGATTAATATTGGGAAGCTTTTTAGGAATGTCATTTTAATTTCTATTTCAAAATAGCATTCTTGCTAAAAGAGGGGATAAGATAAATTTGTATATGCTAATTATCTTCAGAAGATCTGTTAATCCCCAGTGTGTTATGCAGATTAGTACATGGGCGATTAACATTGGGAAGCTCTTTTTAAGAATACCGTTAAAATTTTAATTTCTATTTCAACATATACCTCTTGCTAAAAAAGGGGATAAGATAAAATTCCATATGCTAATTTTCTTCAGAAGATGTATTAATCGCCAATATGTTATGGAGATCAGCACATTGGCGATTAATATTGGGAAGCTTTTTTAGGAATGTCATTTTAATTTCTATTTAAACATAGCATTCTTTCTAAAAGAGGGGATAAGATAAATTTGTATATGCTAGTTATCTTCAGAAGATGTGTTAATCCCCAGTGTGTTATGCAGATTAGTACATGGGCGATTAACAATGGGAAGCTCTTTTTAAGAATACCGTTAAAATTTTAATTTCTATTTCAACATATCCCTCTTGCTAAAAAAGGGGATAAGATAAAATTCCATATGCTAATTTTCTTCAGAAGATGTATTAATCGCCAATATGTTATGGAGATTAGCACATGGGCGATTAATATTGGGAAGCTTTTTAGGAATGTCATTTTAATTTCTATTTCAACATAGCATTCTTGCTAAAAGAGGGGATAAGATAAATTTGTATATGCTAATTATCTTCAGAAGATGTATTAATCGGCAGTGTGTTATGGAGATTAGCACATGTGCGATTAACATTGGGAAGCACTTTTTGAAAATGCCATTAAAATTTTAATTTCTATTTCATGATGAGAAGTAACACTTCTCTTATTATCAGTCTAAATCTTTATTTCCTATCCAAGCAATACACTTAGTTTAGCAATAAAATATATGCATTGAAATTGTACCTCAACAAGCTTAATTGTGCTTACATGAACTTTGAATATTATAAAAAATTATAAGCATCTCAAGAAAGGACATTAATTTTTTTCTCAAACTAAATATTTAAACTTTAGAATAAATATTCATTAGGATTAGATATTTCTATGAAGCAATGCCATACATTTGGCAGTTTTATACTGTGAACAAGAAGAAAGGTCAAAATCAAAATTGGACCCCCATTTATCCACATTTTATACTGATGGCTCAAAAATGATTTCTAAAACTGGGGCTTGTATTTGTTGTCCAGCTGATGGTACGAAGTTATCATTCCCTTTGGGTTAGCGTACAGCTGCATTCCAAACAGAAGTCTTTGCCATTCTGATGTGCAGTAAAACTAGGTAGGACAGAAGCTATTCTCGTAAAATGATAATTATCAGTTCTAACTGTCAAACAGCATTACTAGTTTTACAGAAGTCTACTGTAACTTCTACAAGGGTAGAAAGCCGGAACTTTCTCTGGCACTTTCCTGTGATGGGAAATCCAGCACTTGCCTTGCACGTCTCGCCTCTGGCCACCTGAAATGCCACACTTTTATAGCGGGTAACTTCCACCTCTGTCCTAAATGCCATGTACACCAAGCTTCTCCTGAGCATATCCTGAATTGTATGAATATACTAAAGGACGAAATCTACACTTCTTCCCGCCTTGTCATCGATTTCCTCTTCGTCAACGGATTCATAGATTTGGTCTGACTCCATCAGACCCTTTGAGATAAGCAACGACAACTGTATCTTCTGTTCTTGTTTGGGAATGCTATCTCATTCTGTGCAGAATTGGCTAATAATAACTCAATTAATTTAATGTGAGTGTCTGGGCACTCTGGTATTCTTGGCAATAAATTAGCTGATGAGTTGGCAAGGAATAGATCAACTACCGATTTTTTTGTTCCTGAATTATTGCTATTATTGGTATTTCAAAAGCTATTATTGGTATTCAATTGCTATTATTGAATTATTGCTATTATTGGCATTTCAAAAGAATTGATTAGAAAGAGTGTTTTTGATATCTGCAGAAAACAGTAGTTTATGAACTAGCACAAAGCCAGTGATCAATGACAAGCAAGGCTACTAAATAGCACATGCCCTAGTAAAAGAAAAAAATGATTAATAAAGCTCAATATATGTACTCTAAGGAAAGCATTGGCACTTCTTACAGAACACTGCCACCTTTAAAGATATCTCACCATAATGGGAATAGATGATCCCACTAGTAGAGGTTATCATTGTGTGGAAGAAACTTCAATACACATCTTATGTGAATGTGAAACTTTTTCTGCACATATATTTAAACACTTGGGTCAGCATTTGATTGAACCTTGAATAACGCAGGAAATTCCTGTAAAATTTCTGCTGAATTTTGCTTCAGCCACTGATTTCTTCAAATAGGGCTTTTAAAGGGGTATAGAACAGTAGACCTATGGTCACAGTACTTGGTTCACATTGGAACCACCCAATATTAGCTCTAATCTATCCACATTTTCTTCTCAAACCAACAGGTATGTATAAGACCATTCATCCGCCACCGATGGCACGTGTGCCAAATATGACTCGTGGCACTTTTTCACTTCTTACTCAACAAGCTTAAATATCTTGAATAATGTATCGTTAATATATTAAGATCTTTGAATGATGCGAAATTAATGTATTATAAAAAAAAACCTAAAATCAAGGTTTTTAGTTTCCTAGCTCTATTTCCCTTAGGCAATGATTGAACTGTTTTCCTTACCATTTAGAGTCCATATTGGTAAATTAGTTAAGCATATCTTAGCTGTAAGGTCAACTACACCTACATTAAACCTAAGAAAGTTTATCTTGTGTAGACTGTTAAAGCACGGCAGGTTGATATCGAATTCACTACCTTCTTTCTTAACGATAATATTTAGTAAAAAATTAAACAAATTATTTTATACAACATATGTGCAATGTTGGTTGAAAGAATCAAACATAATTTCCTTTTCTGTGTACCCTTATATTAATTTTTTTTCCTAACTATTACCATTAAACTTTGATATCTTCCTCAGAATATTAAGTTATTGTAACAAACATTCTGTCTAGTAACCTGTTTTTAATTTCGTATATTAACTCCTAGAATTAAACAATATTTTAATCATGGACAGAAAAACATCTTCCTGATTCCTAATGATATCATATAAATTTGCTAAAATATCAAAAGACAAATAATAGAGAAAAAAGCCGTAAAAGAACTCTAATTTTATTAGTTAGGAATTTAAAGCATTTCGCTATATGATAACTGATATTAAAAAGATGTGAGAATTATATCGAAAAGCTGTTTAGAAAGGATATTTCCATTCCAATTAAGCTGTATTTGATTTTTGAGGAAACACTTGTGTATAAAAAAGAGTTTAAAGTAATATTCTCAAATGGGAGAATAATAAAAAAGGTCATTTAAACCCAAATAGTTATTTTGCAGACATTATTCTCACAAGTAAAGTTATTTATATAAGTATGATATGATAAAAATTGTCTTTCTTTTTCGGTTGCTGACAAAAAATATAAAATTACTGAAAATTAAAATTTTAATAAAAATCTATGTATAAAATTTGCAATATAAATCCATATAATTACTTAAAACCAGTTTTTTTTATCTTGCCATATAAATGTATTTCTAAAGTTTAGAAAAAACAAGTTATTTCTTGTACATTTGCTATAAAGCAAATATATCATTCGAGAATAAGAAATAATAATTAAAGCATATAATTTAAGTTGTCGCGCGAGAGAAATTCAAATAGGAAATTAATTAATGGTTAAGCATCTAGCTCGTTGTATTAAAAAATTTAGAATTTCTCTAAAGTTTTGCAAAAATTATTAAAATGAATAAAAGTATATATCTGTAATTAAAAATACATGTTTTGATGACTAATCTTAATTTCTGACTTATAAAAGTATCTTCAGTAATTATAAGTGAAATTAAAAATCAAAATTATTTTTGATTAAAAAAAATTAAATATTACCTTAAATTTAGTATCCATTTGCTTTGTTCTTTGAAATTCTGTAAAAAGTGCAACAATAATGTATTGACGTCATAGGCTGGGTGAAATTTTACGTTCCGAAATTAGCAGCGGTTTCCGTTTCTTTCCTTGTGTAATGTTGCCACACTCTGTGTCTAAAAGAAAGAAACACGATACTAGTTAAAATCGCAATTAACTCATGGCCATGGAACTTCATTTTAAAGATTCATATTCGCAGGCATTTTTAAAAACACAGAATTTTAATGACGCAAAAAATAAATAAAAAGCAAATTATCTTTCTCAACACGACAGACGATTTTTGTCATTGCCATCAGATAAACTGAAATGTCAAGTTGCTCATTTGGAACACTCTTTGTTTTCAAAACAAAAGATCACAATAGAAACCTATACAATGAAAAGAAGCATGGGCATAGTAAAAAAAAAAAAGAATTTTGAATGTCTTTAAAAAGATATAAACGTCTTTTCTTTTCAACCCAAGAGAAAAATTTGCAATAACGAACGAAAATTTCCATTATCGCAATTCGTTGCAGAATTTTAACAAGCAGACGAGATCTTTTCATCCTATTTTCCCAGTAAGAGTTGCTTGTAGTAGCTTACGTTATGAATATAAAAAAAAAAAAAAACTTAATTAAAATTTTCTACACTCAAAACTTGAAGCATACCTAGAATTTCCGAAAGATTTCCCAATGCGCATTGTTTATTTTCTTTCTTTTTTTCCTTTTCAAGCAGTCGTTTTAACTCAATTCCTTAAGAGTTTATTAAAAAGAGTCAGTTATGAAATAGAAAGTAATGATTAATTATTGCGCTTAGTAAAAGGGGTGGAGGAGAGAGAATTTTCCGACGCACAACGTTCGAAAACATTTATAATTCCCAATTCTTCATTGTGTACACGTGACTCAAGCAATTTATAGCATCTTTTGAATAAAGGATTCATAATCCAAAAATGTCAAAACCAATGAAGATAAAGTTGAATCATTTTGGGATATTTGTTTTTTGATCTCTCATTTAATGAACATTTCATCACAAAATACGAAAGGAAATCAAATCAAATCTTAGTTATTAACACCTCATTATAATATTGTGATTCATTTGCAGGGCAAGATGCTGTATTTAAAATCGATTTTCATTTATCAAGATTTTTATTATAGAAGTCTTTTATTTCTTAAAAATCTAAGTTAATAAAATAAATTAACATACAAATTTAAATTTCTTCCAATTTTACTGTTGATTTCTTTTATTTTAGGAGTTTAGGTAGGTTTTTACTTAAGGTAGAGAAATCAGATCTCAAATTTATGTTTTTTGAATTATATGAAAAAAAATTATTATTTTTAATTTTAGAGCTATTTTTTAAATATATGCTTTTTTAAATTAACTGTTTTCATTAATCATGAAAAAATGCTTTCTTTCTTTTTATTTTTATATTCATTAATTCGGAATATGTTTTATTTATTGACATTTGCAGTTCAGAAAAGTAAATGACAGTTAAGAAATTAAATTATTCCCGAGATTCTATTAGCTACAAATGAAAGTATATCCTTTATTACATTTTAAAATAAGAGTGAAAACAGTATAAAATTTGTAAATTGAAGAGGATTATGTATACATTTATAATTTTTTCTTTGAAAATTAAATTTTTCAAATAAGTATATTTTATTGATATAATTATTAGAGAGATGTTATGCATAAAGAAGAAAAAATAATTTTCATTTCTTGAAAATTAAAGAAAAAAAGTATGAATATGATTTTATGGAAAATTCATTGGATTTGTTTATATCTTAAATACAGCAAGAATAAAATTAGTATTTATTTTACTGTAATGAACATTAGAAATCAATTAGAGTGAATGGAAATTTTTCCCTTCTTTTTCTTTACTTAGAGGAAATGGAAATAATTATACTCCATATTTATTCGACAACAGCGGGACACAGAAAGAGTCGGACATTAGATCTCGCCAATATGCTGACCACGCCACGAGGCTGCCTGTGGAATAAAAACCTCCTTTTCCAAATGTACCTCCATCAAACAATAAACCAACAACACACATTTCGATGGTGAACATATTCTGCTTGTCGAGAAAGGAATAAAATGTACTCCTCTTATCCCCTCGCAAAAGACGAAAACACAATTACAGAAAGAGTTTGCCATTACTTCTTGCATTAATCAACCATTGGGCAGAGGAGACCATGCGCCGATTGGCCGGATTAAGGCTTTTTTGGAAGGCAATAAAAACCTCAACGGACACTGGGTGGTAGTTGGCCTTCAATGATAGCAATAAAGTCTCCGTTTCTGATTGGACCTCGTGATTCACGTCAGAACGCGTTGTGATTTTTCTTTTCTTACAACTTTAGACATAACAATGAAAGCTGTGATTGTGAGAAAAGTAAGTATTGCTTTTCCATATAATAGGCCTTCTAAACAGGTCCAATAAAGTCCTAAGCCCTGGAGGCTGTCGAGAAATAAATGCGTTTTGCTACCAGGGGTCGCTAGGGATCAAAAGTCTGATTCTATGAATAAATAGGTTTAATAGTTAACTTATATTGTCTTCATTTAATCTATCGCCTATTTGAAGCTAAAGACTGTTTTAGAAGTTTTTCAGAAAGTATTTGTGAAGTCAAATCATGGGAAACATTTATTTTTTCATTGGGCTTTTCTCTTCTGAAGTGAAAATATTCCAAATTAAGCTCAAAGAAATTATTGAATAGCATTATAACTATTGATAAAATTATTTAAAAAAATTTACAGTGAAAATTAATAGTTTTATCCAAAATACTTACGAATAAACTTACTTATGAGTAGTTTTAAATAACTCTGTAAACAATCTTTTCTTTTCCTACCACAACTACTACTACAAGTTAAAACTAATCACAATCAATATAAGACAGTGTCTTACGAAATATTAAAATTATTTTACTAGCATTAGTTTTCATAGACTGCTTTATTCACTTAAATAGTCATATTCGTAGAAAAATATAAACTCTACACAATCTTAAAACTAAAATAAGCTTATAGCTTTCAAAATTAATTTATGGTTATCTAATATCTAGCATTTTGGCAAAATAAAAATGATATGCTGTATATAATTGAATATTATTACAAAGTTCTATAGTTTGCCTCATAGAATATGATAGTATCATAGTTTCATGCAGTCAATTCAAGGAAAATATAAAGTTGTATTTTATTAGCATTTAACGATTAAAAGTAACATTTTAAGTATTTGGCATCAAATTTAGCGTATATTGAATAAATTTATCTTATGGAATATTTACGTAATATATATGTATTAAGATAATTTAGAATAATTTTAAAAAAAACCAAATAATGTTATTTTATTCTCTAATAGATAAACGAAAAACAAATACTGAAAATAATGTATATTTATATACTTATTTTATTTTTGATTATTGATTCATAGTTAAGAACATTAAAAAAATTATATTATTTCAAGATTATTTCGATTCCTATAACATTTTATGCACACATAAATATTTCGAGAAATATATAGATATATACTAATTAAAAGAGAAGAAAAGATAGACACACACATTTAAAATTAATCTTTTTTTTTACAATTGTAAATTACTTCTCCGAAATATTCTCATCATTAAAATGAAATATTTCCCCACCTTTAGAATTAAAATTTTAAAATAAAATGCAATTATTACTTCAAAATAATTAAAAAAAAGATTTTGAAAATTAATGGGGAAAAATCAGAACACAAAACGTTCGAATAATTTTATCTTTTCTCAGATTTTAATCATGATACAAATTTTATGAACAACTTTAGAATTACTTATAAATATAGTTCTTAATATATATATATATATATATATATATATATATATATATATATATATATATATATATATATATATATATATATATATATATATGTATGTATGTATATATATATATATGTATATATGTATATATATATATATATAATATATATATATATATATATATATATATATATATATATATATATATATATATATATATATATATATATATATATGTATATATATATATATAAAAATATATGTATATATATATATATATTTATTTATATTTATTTATATATATATATATATATATATATATATATAAATAAATATAAATAAATATATATATAAATATATATATATTGAAAATTGCTTATATCTACTTTGGTTGTCATGTGATTTCACAAGAATATTTTACTTTAAACTCGTTTGGAAAATAATTTGAAAAATTTTTAATTAATAAAAAGACAGAACCTTTTGGGAATGATGTAGGTTTTGATACTTGAAACAATATAATGATTATTAATTATTTAATTATTATTTATATGTTTACTTAGAGTTATATGAATGTTTTATTCTTATGAAGTCCATATAATTCTATTCATTAGCTTGATGAAGATGCCCAGGTAAGGATATGGATAACTCATTGGTTGACTCCGGCACTTAGTTTATATATAAAATTTTGAAGGAGTTGTCTGTGTTTAATAAGTACAGTCAATGGACATAAACAGGTACTGGTAAATAGTAAATAAACAGATGGAGAAATAACACAATGCAAATTTAGTTTAGAGTTTACTTACTGCCGCCCCTTGAATTTTTTGCTATTTTTTCAGCGGTTAATCTGTGGTTTGGGTAACCCTTTCTTGCCAAATGGGCAATAGACACGCCAAGCGTAGTAACTCTGGCTATTTCATCCTAAATGCACTCCTTGTGTCAAAAAATACACTAGAATATGGAAAAAAATATTATACCATATTCTAGCGAATTTTTTTTTTATAAAATTCGTAAAAAAAACTATTGTTTTCGTTGCCATACCAATGGTGAAATTATTTAAAAACAAGTATTTCGGTTTCGTTGCCATAGAAACACCGTTTTTGCGTAGTGTCTCTCGGAGCATTCAACTCCGCGAGACAAAACGGAAAAACGCGCCAATTGGCGACTTTTTGAAAATGCGCCCAGCAGGGGATCCAAAGCACATTTTTACCTTTTCAGCTAAAATAGGCGGTAAAATGTGAGTAGCAAAGTGGCAACCCTAAAAAACTAGGTTTGTTAAAACGCTAAAAATACTAGGTTTACCAAAAATTAAATTTCATCTATATTTATGAGCAATTTTTTGCCAAACCAAGACGTACCCGTTTCTACACCGAACACCAATTTTAATTTAACCAAAACCAACACGTAGCAATAAATTTTGCATATATAGATATTACATTATATGAAAATAAGTTACAATATACAAAATATTTTGTTAATTTTCTTAGAGCGATAGTTTAATTAATTTTATGAATAGGACAAATTTGAATAAAACAGTGAAATGTAACCACTTTTAAACAAAACGGCCTCTTTAAAATCTTAGTAATGTTGTAAGTGGCCAATAATCGGCAGTTTTTCTTTATGCAGTTTCATTTAACTTGTATATTTGTAACTATTGTGCTTAACCATGATGACAAATAATGAGCAACTATATCCACTGACAATTCAGTGCATATTAATGGTTATATGAGCATGCGCAATTAATCGTTACCCGTATGCATTTCCAATTCAGCACTCGGAATGTTACACACGTAAACATTAAGAATTGTTCATAGCGTAAAGCACGAAAGTGAGTATGTATGCGTGAAAAGTAATCGATTATATACCTTAAATGTTTGTAGGGAATAATAAATGGAATTAACATTTGTTATCAGAAAATTCAAGTATTATTCTTTCCTTTTCGTATACGTATAATTCTAATGTTTTGTAAATCTAAAATTTTATATATTATTCTTTCATAATTTAATTGTATTTGTTATTGTTGATCATTTGAAAACCACAACACATCTGAAAAATATTTAGAGAACAAGCCAGTATCTAAGAAATTTAAATAATTGATTTCTGTTTTTTTCTTTTCGCATATGTGAAATTGTAATGCTTTGAAACTATAAAGTCGTCATTCTTGTAATTGAATTGAATTTGTTCGCATCTAAATATCATTTGGAGAATAATCCAAAATATACTGTGAAACATTACTAACTGAGTACTATTTTAAACATTATTGGTTTGAAATATAATACTCAAATCAACTGACTCAAATTTCATGTACCTATATATTTTTGAAATGAATGTGATATTTTATGTTCTTATTTAGCTATGAAATTGATACTTATCCAAAATTTGAATCATATTTTTGAATTCATATCCATTTCTTTTTAAAATGAATTTAATTTTGAGCTCAGTCAAAATTTTATTAAAAAAAATAAATCTTATTAGAAACTAAATATTTATTTTTATCGTATAATAAGTGGAGAATAATGCTTTTCCATAATATCCTGTAGCTGCAATCACAATGGAGCCATTAATTCAAATGAATTTCTTTCTCTTTTCCAGAATCGAGTTCTTATTAGAATAGCAGATGACATTTTAAGTATCTGGAATGTAAATTTACGATGGAAAGTAAATCAAAATAAAGCATTAACTTTAATTTAATCAATATAACATGCATTATAGATGCAAAAAATAGTTAGAATGATTTTCTTTTATTTATCATTCTTCAAACTCATAGTAAATAGTTTTTTTTAACGCTTTTATTATTATTCATTTTTACAAAGGAAAGCTGAACTTCATTACCTTGGCTCGCGGTTTAAAGACCCATTTAGAAGTATGAAAGCTTATTTGATTTCCCTCCCTTCATCTCATTCTGGTAGCGAGGCTTCGATCCGCTGTTGCCATTCACAGGGTAGTAATTTATCCAAAAGAGAATGAGGCTCGGCTGTCTTTTTTTATTTTTATTCTTTATTACTATCGTTTTCTCTATTCACGTAGCAGGCGGCCATTTTGAATAAGGTAGCTGTCATAATAAGTCACTGGGAATTTGGGCATTAAGGGCAAAGTCATGTAGCGTACAATGTTTTTAACGCCAAATAGCTATTTATACCCAATGACGGAAGTTTTTCAGAGATTGTGGCGAACTTATGTATTTTTTTAATAGTATTATTTCTCTTCCCAGCTTGGCTTGGCGCTCAATTTTCAAGCGGCTGTGGCAAAATCGGATGAATAATTTTTTTTTTGTTTCTTTTTTGATATTTTCTTGCTTTCCTTTTACCATCGGAATGTGTTTCTCGCTTAATTTTCCTCTGGGAATAATAACTTTAGTTTGAGTTGTTTCGGTAACGCTTGCAGACGAAAGGAAAAGCGTTCGAGTAATTTTTAGCTCTGTGTTTCCCGACTAGTTTCAAAATTAATTTTTTTGAATTTAGAATTATTTCGATTTGCATTGAAGAACTGAAGTGGATGAAAGGAAAATATTTTATTGACATGATCGTAGAGAAATATTGCACTTCAAAATGGAAAGGAGAGATATGACGAAAGAAATTATAATTAGGGTAATTTATAATACAAAAAAAATATTTATCTTAAGTCATTTCAGTTTGGTTATTATCTTATGACTTTACAGAAAAGAACATATGCAAGTCTGGAAAATAGTGCATTATTTTTTTTATTTATGACTGTGAAAAATTGAATTTTCATATTTATTATTTAAGTATGCAATTTTTATCACAGAAATCAATAAAATAAGTGATAATGTTGTTCTTTATTGTATTCATAAACATAAAAAAAATAATTCACTATTTTATGTGTACATTGTTAAACTTAAAAGACTTATAAACTTTTCTATAGTTTAGAACGTAAGTTTAAATCTTATCATAAATGATTTTTTTTTTTTTTTTTTTTTTTTTTTTTTTTAATAATTTAATAATTTAATAATTTTTGCTAATTTTTATGTGATGTTTTCGCCAACATATATCAATTAATTGAAACTTTTACAATTTTGACGAAAAACCATTCTTGTTATATAGATTTTTTTTTCAAATCTATATTTTGCTTCATAAATTCTTTAGTAAAGTAGAAATAAATCCAACAAAGATAGTTTAGTAATGTTAATATAATTAAGATGTTTAAATTCATATAGATATAATGGAATTTTATTTGTTAATATCTATGAAAACCGATGGCTTATCTGTAGCGTTTCACTCTCCCAGGGCACTGAGGTTCGATCCTCAGGCTGGACAAGGTTGACTTAGCCTTTCATCTCTTCAGTGGGTCAATGAACTGAATACTCAGCATTCTTGGGAAGTAAACACTTGAGATCTCACGTTAGGTTGACCATCTAATCGGGACATATGCTTAGCACCCCAGGGCGTCTGAGTCAGGAAAACAGAGATGGGTACAGTATAGGCCTTAACCTTCAAAGGCTGCCATGCCCCAGATTTCAGTTTAGTTTATTTACATGATTTCAGAATAGATATTTGTAGTGTTCAGATATACAATTGTATCGTATTATGACAAACGATAAATATTTACGCTTTCGAAGAATTATTTTAAAATAACAAATAAAAAAAATTTCAATTTGTTAATTTTTTTTTAGAAAATCCGTAATTTAGACATACATGCATAATAAAATCGTCATAGGGATAATTTTTACTCATTGACGTAAGCATAATATCATATTTGTTTCTGTGTGTTAAATTACATTGAAAATTTAATTAGAATTCGCAACTTGTGAAATTTAACTAGGAAAACTCTGTTATATACTGCCGACCGCCTTGTCTAGTGGTTAGCGTGCCTGATTGTGGATGGGGAGGTCCTGGGTTCGAATCCCGGTTCGGGCATTGATGTACTTTCTCTCTCTCCTGTCTTTGTCCTTTCTGTGTATGAATGAGATGTGAATTGTTGCCTACTCTATAAACGGGTCCCTACGGCATGTGTGAGTACTGAAGCAGTCGAACCACACCAAATATGGTTCAGTAGGAAAAAGTGGAACAGGGCACGTCATATTGTCATCCTAGCTGGCACAAGACAAAAAAAAAATCTTATATATTATGCAGACGTCTGTGTCAATTACATTGAGTCTTCAGTATTATATGATTTATTATACATTTGGAAATATTTGAAGACTTTATAGTGTACCTATAAATATAATCAAGTTTCAAAACACATTAATATTCTTAATGTTAATCATTTTTTTCAGTAAATTCTATTTAATGGCTCAATGTGATAAAAGGACAGACTTATGGTGGAAAAGCAAAATTAATGAAGCATAATATCGTTTAATTTCAACAGTCTTTTGAAATTTAGAATAATTGAATTATTTGATTATACATTCGGAGGATTTATATGTTCAGGTGATGAAATGTGGATAGTCACAAAAATTATAATAAAGAGTTGAACTTTGCATGAAAATTTAACTTCATTTAAAAATAAATTTAGATTTTTTTTTTTAAAGTTTTTCAGAAATTTGTTTTCTTATTGAAAATAAATCTGAGATAATAAAAAGAAGCCCAGCATGTTGTGTAATATCAATATGTGGTGTCAATATTGCAAATTAGAAATCAGCAATGCAAAATGCCCTGCAATTAATTTATCCAAGCTCAGAGGAGACATAAGTTGGTCCGTCTCAACAAATAGTGGTCTAATTGAGTGTGGAAAAAAAATAAATTAAATTCTTAGGAATTCCGATTGATGAAAGAAATAATCTCCGAAATTATATAAGCAACCTTAAAAGTAGAGCTTATAAAAGAATCAGTTTACTGAAGGATATATAAAAAATTCAAAGTATGGAGCGAGATCACATCACTTATTAAACTTAGTCAATGCATCTATCTGTGGACTGATTCTATACAGCAGCAATATTCTATTACAGTCAAAATCTCCTCTCCAACCATTTGGAGAATGTTATACTACTGCTCTTCGAATGGCTATCTCCCTAAATGGACAGAAAATATTGCTCGCCGCAATATTTCCTGAACTGAAGAGATTTACTATGAATTGACGAAAATCAATTTTAACTTCTGGATAAATATATTTCTTTAAAAGATTTTTCACTTATATATAGCATTCTTTCAGGAGAAAAAGAATCACAAAATTTGGAATACAAACAAGTTAACTTATTTCTTCAAAGCCTAAAAGAGTTTGAAACATCCCCTGATTATTTCATATAGTTTCTATTTCCACAGGAACCATTGCCTTCTACCATTTTTATACATATAGAAGACTGATTTTCAGAAGAGATTCCTCGAAAATGACCAAATACTATTTTTATTCGAGGAATTCTTCAGCGAACAGTTTTAGCCAATTTATATTATTTCCACTGATGCATCCAATTCTACTAAGATGGCGGCAATCGCTGCATGGTCTCCATATCAAGCAATCAGACTCCAAATTGACAACATAAACTCAATATTAACAGCTGAGGCTCTAGCAGCATGCCAAGTAATTGACGACTTAATGGTTTTTAAGGTACCAAATTACATTTTCACGAAGAGTAAATCTGCTCTTATGGCACTAAAATGTTTTACAATATGACCTCCTAAAGTTTTTCTTCGTTTAAGAAATAAGTTACACAAAGCAGCAAAATTTTATCCGCTCCTAAAGATCATCTGGATTCCTGCCCACAAGGATATTTCTATAAACGAAGCGGCTGATAAATTAGCTAAATCAGTAACAGAAACAGATATATTTCTTCTTTGGATTTCCCCTGAAGATATGAAGAGGTACCTCTGAAATTACATAAATCGTACCTATATATTTATCTACTAAATACAACGACATTATTGGAAATATACCAGCGTGGAGTCTTATATGCGAATCTCTTACCACTCGAAGGGAGGACGTGTTATTTAAGAGATTTATAGCTCGAATGTTTATAACTCCATCTTTTTTACAGCGTTTTAGTTTAAGAGAATCTCAAATTTGTCACATATGTACGGTCTATAATGATATAGATCATATATTATTTCACTGCTAACCGCTCTGTCTAGTGATTAGCGTGCCTGACTGTGGATAGGGAGGTTCTGGGTTCGAATCCTACCCTATAAACGGGTCTCTATGACATGTGTGTACTGATACAATCGGACTCCATACCAAATATGGTTCATTATGGAAAAGTGGAGCAGCGCACCCTATATTGTCAGCTTAGCTGGCACAATGCAAAACAAAATATTATTTCACTGTAGCAAATACGCAAGTCATAAAAGTGTCCAGATCGCGAACGTTTTAGTCAATCACCTGAATTTCAAGGAAAGGCTACAAATGATAATGAATAATCAGACAAATATAAGAAGACTTTCACGATTAATTCCCTTCGGGTACTTGTTCTGAATTAGTTTTCTGTAATAATGGAGACAATAGCCTTTGATGCCGCTGAAAATCTCAATGTACATCAGTTTAATTCAATCAATCCAGTGGAATGATTGCCAAGCAAATTTCAATTTAATTCTCAAAAACATTTTTAAAATATCTACAGTCATAATAAGAAACGCATAGCAAAGCAATAAATAATCATAGCATGGCAAATAAACAAGAAGCTTATCAAAAAGTAATCAGTGGAAATACTCTCTAATCTTTTACTGCTTTTCGACGATCTTGTTGTTGTGGTGTGCCAGCTAGGCTGGCAACATGGGGTGCACTGCTCCACTTTTCCAACTGAACTATATTTTGGTATAGAGTCCGACTTCCTCAGTACACACATGCTATAGGCGCCCGTTAATAGGATAGGCAAACATTCACACCTCATTCATACAAGGAAAGGACAAAGACAGGTTAGTTAGATATCGAAAGTACATCCATACCTGAAACGGCATTCGAACACAGGACCTCTTTATCCGCAGTCAGGTACTTTAACCATTAGACAAGTTGGGAGGCAACTTTGTTTGCAGGACAAATCACTGCTGTAAACCCTACAATGAAGTCGAGAGGATTTTACATTCACACTGAATAATAAACTTTTCTTGACACGTGACAGTTATGTAAGTATTATACTGTTTTCCATATTGAATGCTTGGAAACATCTTATGAATGAAATGTACATGCATCTAAAATTTGAAAGATTTTTTATAATTTGTTCGAATGGAATTGTTTTCTTACTTTATATTTTAGAAATTTTATGTAATACATAAAATTAATAAAAATCAAAAAATAAATAAATAACAAAATAAAAATAAAAATAAAATAAAATAAAATTCATAAAAAAATTTATGTGTTAAAAAACTACATGATAAAAAAGTTATATATTACAAGATGACGTAATGTAAATTAAACACAATATATAAATACGCATTACATAACTCTATTGTGTTTAGTTTATACTACATCTTTAAGACTTCCGAGAAACATATTTGTCCTTATAATTTTTTCATTTTATTTTTATTTCAGTAATTTTAATTATTATTAAACATACAATTTTTAACAAATATTTTGATTAATGAACGCTTCTAAGTTTTAGAGCTATATTTTATAATCATATTTCATATAAATAGTAATTTTTAAATGTTTTGATCTTAAGTCTAAATGTTGTTTATATCTATTACGGTTTAACAGAAAATTGTATTTCAATTACCTAATTTAAATATATTTTGTTGTAAATTGTTCTTGTTGTTCTTGGAAAAAAAAACACTTGCAAAGCTTGTTTCGATACACAGAATCGCAAGAAAAATAATTTTTATTGATTTTAATGGCATTTTCTAGTTAGAATTAATATTTTTATTAGAATAAAATACTGAATAAATCCCAAAAGTGCTCCAAGCCGACAGCTGGAAAGGGGGTTATTATTGCAATTTGGAATTATAAATCTAGCGAGGGTACAAGTACCTCTCTTCACTTCGACATAAATGAAAAGTTAATACTTTTCTTCGGAATTTAAAAGGCGTCTCTGGCATTACAATCCTCTCGAGATATTTACATGTATTTATTTTTAACATTTTTCGCCTTGAGGTTTATGAATATTTATCATATTTTCCCTTTCACAAAGTGGAGCGATAATCTATTCTTAAAGAATGCAAAAGCTTGTTAAGAATTCAGCTACTTCCGGTACCTCAGAGGAATTCCGGATATTTAGGAAATTAGATTTATGAACTTTTTAAGGCTGAGAAGCAACCTGGGTGAGAGGCTAAGAAGAGAGTTCGTTCGGGGACCTCGTTTCGAACGTCATTTCTTCGGATACTTTATTCCTTAATTTATTTATTTTTTGCATTCTTCGCTGCTATACGACGTTGTCTAGAGCTTCGAATAAATTTATTTTTGAATTAATGGTAATAATGATGTCCCATAAAAAATATGACTTCGTTTAATTTTGGCTTGTTTGGCGAAAGGCAGAAAAGAAAAAAAAAATATCAGCCAACTTTTAAGTTTTGGCGGCAAACGATTTTCTTTTTCGCCTGTTATTCTTTAATGTGATTATGGTTAGAAAATTTTAAACGAAGCTATCGTATAAAATGTTTTAAGTTAAAATTTTAAAGATGTTTTACTTTTCATGAATATTTTTGAAGCCTATGTTCATTGAAATGTAAAGTATGCAGGGTAACTTAAATTTTTGATAGCAGAAAAAGTCTATGTCATCTTACGCGATTTACCTTAATTTTATGTGTATAATATTAATCATTTATACGTATGAAACAGTTTTTAATAAGGGCACACAATTAGCCCTAAATTTAAAATGAAGGAAATACCAGATTAAATTAGGAAAAATGAAGTGATTTTTTGTCGAAATTCTTAATTTCTTTTGAAACTAATTGCGCTTTTGCATAACCAGTTTTAAACATCAATATAAAATAGATTTATTTATTTATTACTAAAATCTCAGTTTTCTAAGGAAAAAGTGTTGTCCACATGATCGAGTGTCGAGCATAGTTTCAAATCATCAGGGTATTGGCTGTATTTAACCATTTCCAATTAAAAATATCCTCATAGCTTAAAAGCTTAACCGAACTTGAACTTCTAGTTTAAAATCTAAACGCGTATATTGCTTACATAAAATAAGTAGAACTAGGATAAAATAAATAAAAATACCTGAAGCAGCTTTTAATTATCATAAGATAAAAGACACTTACATATTTGTTTTTCCAAAATTAGCATTAAACACGCAAGAAAATTGATTGAATATTAACTTAAATCTTTCATTGATGAATTCATTGCAAGGCACATTTTAATAAACCAAATGTGATGCATGTGTTAAACATTATTATATAATATGTGATTGGTCGACACGTTGGCCTGGTTGGTTATAGCGTCGCTCTGATTGTTAGGAAGTTGTAAAACCAAATTTCGACTTAACGGAAGAACCATCATGTTCACTGAAGATGACAAGATATTGGCAAATCGGTCTTGGTCATAAAGTTTTTTACGTAAAATGTCTACGGAAGGGGGTTTGTGAACCACCTGAAGATCTTTACCTAGATTCATTGTAAAATAAGACAATTTCAGACTTTTTGGTAGAATCTAATTCAGCGTAATATACAGAAAATTTTAAATTAATGCACACTCATTAATAATTTTGTAGTAAACCTATTTTAGTTTAAATTTGAATCGTTATTTAAAACCGCTTATTTAATTTAAAAATAGTTATATTTTTGGAAGTTTTGAAAATAAATTGAATTTAAATATTTTAATTACACAAAGCACTATAATTTCAAGACAAATATTTAAAAAAAAATTAATTTACGATCTTTACCTCAGTTAAGTATCAGGATCTAAGTAAAATGTTTTGGTTATTTCCAGAATTGTTATGTGTTGTAACAGAGGATTCAATAATCACAAAACATCAGTGTTAAAATGTCCCTTCAAGTATTATAGTACTCACAAAAAGGAAGTTGAGACAAAAAAGCTATATCTGAGCTATCAATGTATAGGAAACCATTAACAATAAATAATAATTGTTAAATTAGTGATGAGTGCTGAAGTTATTGAAGCGAAATTATAAATGTATTATACAGATCATTTGTATCAGAAACATTAAATTCGCCAAAGACCAAAACTAAAAAGGCAATTTAGAATTATATCTTTTACAGAAAAATATTGAAAAATGCATGATAAATACATGTCTTATCACTCTGCCACTGTAATTCAAGTGAAACACCAGGATTAAAAAGTAATTAGTGAGTTTCCAGTCGGTTCTGCTTGATCAGATGCCGCCCCCGAATTTATCTCTGGAGGATCGACTGTTAATCAGTGAAGATTCCACTCCTCCCCTTTTCCTGGGGAATGTAATCCATCTCCTGGATTCAGGAGAACTGGCTCGTATCAATCGCTAATCGGGCCAGGAGAAATTGCCTACGATCTATGGGCAATCAGTCGAAAATTCAACATCCATCATTTTAGGAAATAGGCGAATGAGCTTTGCCTCTGTTTGGCAATTGATTCCAGATGTCAGTGGTTGCCCAGGATAAAAAAAAAAGGGCACGTTTTTCAGAGAATGGAAAACTGGATTCTTGCTAGTACGTTGGAGTATATTTGGCAGTTGGTAGGAAAATGCTTAAAATATGATCTTCATGGAAACCATTTTAACCGCAAAAAAGAATGGTAATAACTATTGCAGGTAAATCGTGTATGAATACTTTGAAATGGTTTCGGGAAATATTTTATTTCTTTCTGCATTTGATGGATTATATTAGAATAAAGCGAGTTTATAAGTTGTATTTTGGGACAATATTATTGATAATGGAGAGTCAATGTATTTTTATGATCTTAAAATAGAATGCATATTTTATAAGTCATTGCTTATGCGTTCATATTTTCCTTGTTTATTATTATTTTCAAAACTTGGTGTTCAACAAATTAATTCAATGTATTGAAAAATATTTTCATAAAACTTAAAATTTAAAACTTATTAGAATAATTTTCGCATTGACATTTTTATTTGTCAATCTGAATGTTATTTGCATACTTAAAAATATAAATTCAGTTGAACTGCATTAGGACAAAATCTAAAGAATAAACATTTTACTATAATAACCAGTAGTACTAAAAGAAACAAACCAATCCTGGTTCATTAGTTGGAAAAAATGTTAAATATGGCAAAAAATTATCTTTAAAATTGATCCAATGAGATTCAATTGCGTTTATCTGTAATGTCTTATTTTCAGATTATTACCTTTCTATTTTTAAATAATCTATCATAAAATTCATCAAATGATTATTTTTTCTTTTTAAAACGTTTCTAACAAAAAATCTTAACCATTATTCTCGTAATCGTTTCCTTTAAATTAAAAATTGTCAGCAGAAATACCAATCTTTATTCAATAAAGAAAAGAATCACTGAAAATATTGATAACCTTTTTAAAAAGATTTTGAAAAATTAGTTTTGTGCTATTTAAGTAATACTGATGTGTACTGATATCCACGTATTATTTTAATAAATATTTAAAATACACTAGTATTTTCAATTTCTAATTATAATATGAAACTGTGGAAGCAAAGTTTATTTTAAAATGATTATTAAAAGGTACTTTCATCTGATAAACTATCCTTTTTAATTTTTATAAATTTGTATTATTAATTTTCGTATTGGCTTACAATTAGTTATTTAAATTTATAAGAAGACATATGTTAATTGCTGTAAATTAAAATGCACTTCATTGTATCTCCCTAATGGATTAATTAAGAAATAAATATATATTTCTCCAAGTTTACTGTTCAAAACATTTAAAAACAATAAACTATGGATTATTAAAGGAAGAAAATTTTTGTCTGATTTTAAAACAAATTCAGAGTTCAAAACTTACCAAGATTATAAATGAATTAATTTCTATTTTTATACTGAGAAAAATAACTCACAGAATACTGAGAATTAATTTTCCTCATACTGAGAAAGCATATACTTTACCTGCGAAGAATTAATTCACTAGAACACCAGCGCCATCTACTTATTCTATAAGTAAAAATTCTATTATAAAATCAAAATTGTGGCAGGCAACAATTTGTTGAATGCAGGATGTCAGAACTTCACAGCGTATTCGGGATAAATAGGGTTAAATATAAGTAATTTTGAAAAATATATATTATTTTAAGTTGCTTCTGGATTATAGTAAAAACTAAATAATTACAGATTTTTTCCCTCTTACTTTGAATAACTATTATTTCTACTTAGAATGTACCTAACTAAAGAGCCTAGTTACATGAATATTTCAATTTAGATAATTTAGTGGGTGACTTAAATTACTATTTCTGTTAGACTAGGTGGCTGTGTACAATAAGTATTACTACAATCAATCACTTCAGATGTAATCTCGCACCCAATATTCTCTACGAACTTCTTCATTCTAGTAATCTCAGTGATAACATCGAAATGGATCATAGAGTTCTGGCAATGCCTTAAATTGGAAGACGGTGGAATTTCAGATAGGTGGAGAGCCAAATTGCTTGATCTTGTTTCTTTCCAGAGATAATAAGTTTTGGTGGACGTTATTCGGGCCAATCGAACTGAGGTGAATCGATGAATTGGCGTAATTGGCAGCTGTGTGTTTCCCATATTTTTGCTTAGTTTTTGGCAAACCTACTAGACAAGTCTCGTAGTGTTGAATTAACATGATAATATTGAGCTTTGGATCTATGGAATATTAAGATGAAATTATTTGTTTGTTACTTTTAATGAAAAGGAATTTAAAATTGTATCATTAAAAATGTAAAAATATAAAATGTAAAAAAAGAAAGAAAATAATAATGATTTTAGACATGTGAAAAATATCATAGAACAAATCAAGGGAATTAAAAGTAACATTGGGGCCTTTATATTTGAAATTATGAAAAAAAATTACAATTCGGATAATATATTTTCAATTTTTCTTTTTAAAGAAATAGTTTAAAAAATGCTATAATATTAACTCGAATGGCGTTGAAGGGTAAGAATACTATTCGAAATTTAAAGTCGTATTGAAAATGTTCTATAAATTTACCATCCATAACACTCGCAATACATGCATTATACCTTATTTGATCCATAATTCTATACACAAATTCTAGAATATTTCATGCATGTCAAATCGAAATTAATTTTCAGTCCGGACAAAGAGTGAAAATATTATTAAGAATGATACTTTATGGAGATTACAACAAACAGAATAAATTTCATTTCCGATAACATACTTAAACTTTTAAGAATTGATCCAGTATGAATTAATATGTTATACAAGTAACTTTTTCGATGAAATTTTCACATTTTACTAAAGATGGAGAAAAAATTTTAAAATAAAAAAATTAAAAATCAGTCCATTTATGTATAACTCCATCTAATTATAAATGATGATTTTTAATCATGAATAAGACTTTATAAATGTTGTTACTTTTTATTTGATTTCAATGTTACCTTCAATAATGCTATACGCAAGTTAATTGTCTAGAGTTCAAATTTCCTAATCGAAGTTTATAATAAAGTCTGTTTTTTGCATATTCTTTACTTTTGACAAGGTCTAAATGAATATAATCACAGTATATTTTCAAATTTGACCTTTAGATCAAAATTTATTGCTTGTTTTTGCTGTCTTGTGCCAGCTAGTCTGACATTATGGGGTGCGCTGCTCCACTTTTCCAATTGAGGCATAATTTGGTGAGTATTCTCACTTCCTCAGTACACACATGCAATAGGTACCCGTTTATAAGGTAGGCAGCCATCCACAACCCATTAACACAAGGAAAGGACGTAGGCAGGAACGATATATATATATATAGAGAGAGAAATTACATCAACCATGCCCGAACCGGGATTCGAACCCAAGACTTCCCTATCCGTACTCCGGCACGCTGACTACTTTAAAGGGTGGGTGGCAGTTTGTTACACACACACACACACATACACACATATATATATATATATATGTATGTAAGCAGGTAAATTACTAGTACGCTAAGCCGTAGGTCCCGGTCTAATTAGCCCTCGTGTGCAAAAATTGACCGTTGAGCGACAAATAAGCAAACTAGAACGCAAAGTTAGCATGAATAATTTTGATTTGTTAATTTTTTATAAATTAATAATTTTTGCTAACAATAAATATTTTATAATTCAAGCAATAATTCAACTATTTTATATTACATAGAGAGAATAAAGTACAAAAAAAGTTTTCGTTCCAGGACTGTGATGAATTAAGCAGAAGTGGTTTTAAACAAATAGTTCAAAATAATGTACATTATTGATAAATAAATATACGTATGTTTGTGTAAATTTTATTCTGAAGAAAAACGCTTTTTCCTAAAAAATTGAATGATGTACCAAAAAGAACTATAGATAGTCTTCGCTAATTGATAGAAAAATCAATTAGAACATCAGTTAAATGATTTTGACTATATTTTATAAACCCTCAACGCGTGATGTATACTTGGTTTATCCTTCAAAAATAATTTAGTTGTAACTCGAACTCAAAAATACTAAAAGCAACATTGAAATGAAGTAGTTAAAATTTCCATCAAATGTAATCACAGAAAAAAATTTTCATAACTTTAAAAATGCTTAAAAGATTTTATCCTGAAAACTCAATAACATAAAGAAATTTGTGAATGTTTCTACTCCAAATGTGATTGCAAATAATGAAAATTTCCCTAAAACTACGTATAAAAATATTCTACTGTGTTAAATCTGTAGAGTCGAAAGTGGCACGATCGGTCATTGAGGAATTACCATGGTGTCTCTGGAAAAAATTCCCTTTCTCTCCAGATCAATTCAAAATTGATAGAATTTATCCT